>BLBF01000049.1:3558712-3570650 GCA_015471245.1 Laticauda colubrina | reverse complement strand
TATCTATCTATCTATCTATCTATCTATCTATCT
The DNA here is from genome assembly GCA_015471245.1 of Laticauda colubrina. NCBI lineage: Eukaryota > Metazoa > Chordata > Lepidosauria > Squamata > Elapidae > Laticauda > Laticauda colubrina. The sequence continues at coordinate 3,570,617 of BLBF01000049.1, read as the reverse complement.
ATCTATCTATCTATTTGAGTGACCTTTGGTCACCCATAATGGCTCCGTCTCTTTTTCTTTCATTCCGATTCCTCCAGGTCGTGCGGGCAAGACGAAGGGCTTCCTTCGTGCTTGTGCGCAGGCGGGGCGCAGTTATGACAGCTTAGCGGAGCGACGACGCCCAAGGCTGGACAAGGAACTGCAACGAAGCGGCGACACACAACAGCGAGGGGCGACGGGGAGGGAGGGAGGGGGGGGGGGTTTGGCAGCAGCCCGTGACGTCAGAGGGGGCGTGCACGGAGTTCTCCGGTTGCACCAGCTTTTTTTTTTTTCCCCCTTCTTCTTCTTCCTCAAACTCCTTTTTGCACGTCAGCTGATCTGCTCCAGTGAGCAAAAGATCGGAAACCGCCGGTTGCTCGCCCGCCTGGCTCTCCTTTCTCGGTGCTGCTTGTTGCTCTGACACGCCTGGAACTGAACGGGGTGGGGGTGTGGGGGGGTGTGGGGTCGCCGCAGAAGAAACCAGCACCGTCCAGAGCTCGGCTGGATGTGGGCTCCAGCGTCTCCCATTGCAGACCCCATCTCTAGTTAGTGTCCCAGCTTGGCCGCCTCTTCTTCCACCACTATCATCAGCAGCGTTCGAGCTGACGGCCTCCAAGCTCCCGTCGCTCCAAGGGACGGCCTCCAGACGCCTTCCAGCTTGCCCAGCAGCCTGGATTCCCTCTCTGTCCAGCCCAGCCACCTCCAGGCAACTTCCAGCCTGGGCAGCCTTCCAGAGTCTTCCAGCATCCAAAGCGACAGCCTTGAATCTTTTGCTGGGCAGCAAGAAAGCCCGGTCAGTTTTCCCCAGGACAGCCTGAATCCTTGGGACGGCAGGGATTGTCTGTGGCTTTACCCGGCCAACTTCCGGCCCATCTTTAGCCTCGGGGACAGTCTTGAGACCTCCAGTATCCAACTGGACAGCCTGCAGTCGGTGGCCAGTTTAGGGGACAACACCCGGGCGTCCAGTATTCTCACTGACAGCCTTGAGTCCCCCTGCAGCTTGTGTGATAGCCTGGAAACACCCAACGCTCTGCACCATTGCTCTGGTTCTTACAGTGTTTGACCCAAGCCTGTGGCAGATTCTTTCAGTCGGTTTTGCCACAGCCTTACACTCGTCAGACAAGGACTGTGGGTATACATACCATCGTTGGGCTTTTCACTCAGTGCTGCTTTTCTTCCTTGCTGACCTGATCCTTCTCCTTCACGTCTTGGCAAAAGACGGTTCCTGGCAGCAGTGATGTCCACTCAAATGGTTCACCCTCAGGAGCAAAAGGTGCTGAGACCTCCCCGGCGGAGTTCCAACTGTCTCTCTGATCTGTACCAGAACATGGTCCGAGGCGAAGAAACCCAATTTGTGGAAAAAAAGAGGTGCCAACCCTTGCATAGCAGCAGCAGCGCCAGCCAATTGACTTCCTGTCTTCACGAGAAAGAGGAGGGTAGAGTTCCTCAGAGTACCACGGTTACAAGTTGTGACCCGCATCTCCGACCCATCATGCGTCGTCGCGCCCGGTCTTTGCCCAGTTCCCCAGAGAGAAAGCGTAACGGGGTGACTCCCTGTCGTGTTCCGGGTTGCAACACCCGCAAGAACCGTGTCAGGTTTGCTGATGCCTTGGGCCTGGAGCTGGCAGAAGTGAAAGTCTTCCAAGCTGGGGAAGACCCATCCATCCCGCTTCATGTCCTTTCTCGGCTGTCCATTAATTCAGATCTCTGTTGCAGCAAGCTGGACCTGGAATTCACCATGCAGTGCCTGGTACCTGACTTCCAGCAGCCGGGAGATTGTGAAGACTTTCTCAGCCACCTACAGCAGCAAAAGGTGTGTTTGGAACGAGTGTCCAGCTCAGATCTGGGCCTGAATGGCACAGTCAGAGTGGTCAATTTATCCTTTGAGAAGCAGGTGGCTGTGCGTTATACTTTTAATCACTGGAAGAGCCAGCATGAAATAAATGCTCAGTGGCACAGCAGTGCTGCTGGTGAAAATGGTGAGACCCAAGTGGACATTTTCACCTTCTTCCTTCCTATGCCCCCCTTCCTTCTTCAGCTTAGCTCAGTAATTGAGTTTGCAATCTTATACCAAGTCAACGGGCAGGAACACTGGGATAACAATCAGGACAAGAATTACACCCTCACTTGTAGGAATCATCCACTTAAGATGCCCAGAGAATGTGAAGAGAGCTGGATTCATTTCATCTAAAAGCAAAACAAAAGGATTATGCCTTCATTTGACCATTTTTCTTTGCGCTGAGGCACCAAAGAAACTCTTCTGAAATGGCAAAAGATCCTTCATAATAAAAGAACAACAAGTGATCTCCACAAAAGCAATATTGAGAAGCTGTTGTTTTTCTGAAGAAGATAAGGATAAAAGGGGCCTTAATTTTCAGTGATTTGCACAAAATTCACTTGAAATGTGAGGGAATCATAGTCAAAAGTTGCAGTTATTAGAAGGAAGCTAATGTATTTTATTTCTTTGATCAAATGTAAAAATGTTCTGATTGTGCAGTATTTTAAAGCATACCATACTCAATGCTCTGTAGTTTTGCACTTCACTTTTTGCACTTTTTACAAAACTGTCTTTGGTGGGACATGAGCATATTTCTGTTAACTTCTAGTAGGAAAAAATGTTGCACTTTTCTGCACTGGTCAAATGCTGCAGGGTTAGAGAGAGGGGCAAAATGTAACTATTTAAATAAAAATGAATATTTACACTGCTGTTTATATGACAGTGTTCTTATACATTTGGCATTAATCCCTTAATATTCCTGTTTTGTAGGACTTTTTGTTAATAGAAGAGGAAATGCAGTTTGCTTTTGGGGGAATTTTATTTTTTATGTTATTATTATTATTTTTTTAGTCTTCCAGGTCAGAGTCAAAGTAAGTTCATGCCACTATAGTTTAATAAACTGCAGTTTAGCCCAAATGCAGGGGCTGCAGCCAGTCTTAGAATTTCTTACATTGGTTTGTTTCTAAGGAAGCCATGACTAAAGTGGAATACAAATATAAGAAGCTGGCATCAAGAAACCACTTATTTTTTGTGAAAACTTCATGGGTATATCTATGTATACAGAGTCAGAGGTGTTTTTACATTGACAAAGAGGTCATCCTGAATCACACTTTTTAAAATATGAAACTGTTTGATTTGTTGACAACTTGAGTGCCACGATTTTCTTTGAGAAGAAATGAGAATGCTTCTTTGCATATACAATTAATATAGGTTATATTTTACCAGCCTTTGGCATTATAGTATAACCACCTAGCTTCAGATCAAAACAACACTGAAATGTGTTAGATTTCTATAGATCATATAAAATATTGGCACTTTGGATGTCAAGCATTACCAACTGCTGGGATACAAGCTACAGGTGCAGTTAAGGATTGAGTTCCATATTGTTTCTGTCACCATTTTGCATGCTCACATGTTTGGGAGACTGCTGTCACTGCCCAGGATTGAGATGTCTGCATATACCATTAAGTCTCTAAGGAATGCTTCTATTTATTCATTCTTCGGAAGAGCTCCTTGTGATGTGGTGAAGCTAGCAATGAGTGGGTTGTGTATACTAAGCTAAGAATCATTATGTCTGCAAACAACTGATGAGAGATGAACTTGTGATTGCCAATGGACCTGAAAAGTATAGACTTCTAAAATTGGAGGTGTAGTTTATATTCATCAGTTCAGGATGAATCACCTTGTGCAGTGAAGTATGAGGGAATATGGTGCAAAGTCTGTTCTTAATCTCTTCCCTGCCATTTTTATGACATGATTTTGGAGTTCTGTAGCAAGCAAGCTTAGACTGAATTCCACGTACTTTGGCTCAATCTCTAAGACTGGGCAAATAGAGATTGTAGCTCTACTCCATGTATGGCCTTCAAACTAATTTCTTGCAAATCCCCAAATTAATTTCAAAACTTCCTGCAAGTGATCAGTTCAAATAAGAACCATCTTGCCTTTCCTGTTGGATTACTACTTGAGAAAGAAGAACAGGTATCAGAAGGAAAGCATATTTGAGGCTGGGGTCTTCAAACTTGACAGCTTTAATACTTGTGGACTTCAACTCCCAGAATTCCTCCTCCAATTATGTTAGTTCAGGAATTCTGAGAGTTGAAGTCCAGAAGTCTTACCTTTGCCAAGTTTGAAGATCCTTGGGTTAAGGAAATATATCAGGGGTCTCCAAAGTTGACAACTTTAAGACTTGGGGACTTCAATCCTCAGAATTCTCTAGCCAGCATGGCTGGTTGAGCAATTCTAGGAGTTGAAGTCCATCAGTCTTAAAAGTTGCTAAACTTTGGAGACTCCTGAAATAGATGACCCCATCCAAATGTAGCAAATGACTACATTTGCTTTTGGCTCTGGCATTATCCAATAGATTATCTAGGCTATATGGTTTATATGTTTATACAAGGGTTCCCAGCAAAGTCCCCCCCCCCCACATGCAAATTGTATTCTATCTTCACCCTCTCCCCTCACCATGCATATGACTTGGGGGTGGTTTTTTTTTTCCGCTTTGCTCATGATATAGGAAGACTAATGTACTTTGGTTTCTGATTTCCTGCATTTTGGACTGATACTGTGCCTTGAATAACCTTCGGGCTGCTATATCGCAGTACATTCTGGCCAACATGTTTTGTATCTCATAGGAACTGGAAGGGATCCCAGTTCCAGAGTAGAAACTCATGTCAGCCCTGTATCTGCTAACGAGCACTTCTGTATAAGATTTTGTCTCAAGGGACCATTCTTTTGAGTGGAAAGTTCCTTTGAAAATGCCTGAATAGTGGGTAATGGAAAATCTTATTTTCTTTATGGGTGACCAAGCCGAGAAGTGTATTTAGATCTCTTGTTTATCAGATAGATTGGGCATTTCAAACAAATATCCAGTCTGTTGATTTCATGACAAATGTAGTGCAGCAAATTTGGTTTTTTGAACTTGGTTCCTTAGGTCAAAGGAAGGCAGGTTTCAAAAAATTATAAAGAACACACACAGTTTTTTAGATGGGGCTAAAGGGAACCCCTCTCAATAGCCTAATATAAATGCCAGTAGCTATAAAACAGTTTTTCTCAGCCTTGGCAACTTTAAGATGGGGTGGGGGGATTTCAACTCCATTACTGGCTGGGGATTTGAAGTCCATCCATTTCAATTGAGAAATGCTTTTATAAAAAATTAATTACTTGTTTTGGGGAGAAAATATTTGACTATTTGAAAATAGTCAGGACGGCCACTGATCCTTACAGAGGTAATTTCTTTTCCTTGACATTATTTTGTTTTTTTCCCTCCATCATCATGTCCTTACCATTATCTTTCCAGATTGAGAAACCTGAACGTTTTAGCCATAACGTATCTCAAAAAATATAAGGGATAGGCCAATGCATAGTTCTGTCAGTGATGATGTCTGACTGCTAGGACAGGTCATTGCAATTTCTATATTCATTTTTGCACATGAATAATTTTGCATTTTTCTAAGCAACCAATTCCACTTCAGAAAAGACATTGCATAGAATTCTTTTTATCCTTATTTTTACTGCTACTAAAAAAGTTTAATATATGTTCTATTACAAATATAGTCCCATGATGGCAAGAAAAATGTAATTTGAATTTACAACCTATAAACTAGCTTTGCTTGATCCTATATCCTCTAAATCAGATTAAAATTTCTATAAGTTATCCATCGTGCCTGGCAATTAAAGGAATACAGCTCCAAACAAATCTATTCTAAGCTTTTTGTTCAGAATTGTTTGACATAAGCAGTTTGTGGTTTGTTGTCAGTACCCAAAGCAGCCCCCGTTTTTCTGCCAGCATGGAATCTCTAGAATGTAAAAAGTTAGGCATTTAAAAAATTGATATATTTTTAATGAAAAAGCTTTCTACAACATTCATTTGAGTTGCACTGATGATCTGTAACTTCTTAACCATTTGGTCTCTTTTTCCTTTTTGTGATTCATGTTGTCATATTTGCCCCTTTGCTTTTGAATACTCTATCTAGTAGATTTGCTTTATAAGTATTCTTTTAGACATTTATCAGAATCAGGAAACCAAACAAAAAGAATTAAGTCCTGTGCTTTCATTCTGTATTTTATATACAGATTCAGATCTTTTTGAGACAAATACGCTTTGCAACCGATGTTGAAATTTAACACAATTTAAAATTCTAATTGTATAAATAAGTCCATATATATTGTGTTTTAGAAATGTGACACACATGATGATTACATAATGACTAAATGTGCTACAGTATTTTCGAGTGCAAGCTTTTAGAAAGCAAACACAAATTATTTTTGTGTTTATTATCACAGAATTTTAATAATGAAATGAAGAAAAGTGATGGGTAGGCAGGTAGAATATTTTTCAAATGGGTTATATAATTATACCCTTTTAGATGTCAGATTTTATATATATGTGCACGTGTATATAATATATGCTGTATACTGTATTTCCTGGCCTTTCATAGTTAGTAGCACAATGGACTTGAAATTTTCCAAGGATATTTGGAAAATATATATACTACATGCTGCTGCTTCTGGAGACAATACAGGTAGTCTTTGACTTACAATCATTCATTTAGCCGTTTGAAGTTACAACAGCAGTGAACAAAAGTGATTGAAGTCCGCTCCTCATATTTATGACCGTTGTAGTATCCCCACAGTCATATAATCAAACTTTGGGTGATTGGCAACCAAAACGTGTTTACAACGGTTGCAACATCCTTGGATCACATGATGGCCATTTGTGAACTTTCCAGCCAAGCTTCCAACAAGCAAAGTTAATAGAAGTTGGTTATTTGCTTAATAACCACATGCTTCACTTAACAACTCTGCAAATCAATAATCACCAAAAAACAGGTTATAAATTTGGGTGCTGCTTACTTGAAAACTGTTTCACTTAGCAATGGAGATTCTGGTCCCAAGGAGTTGTAAATTGAGGATTACCTGTATTCCAGGCTTCTTAATCACTTTTGCTTTTTTTTAAAAAAAAAACTGTTTTCCACTTTCTTTAGCCTCTTTGCATCCTTTTATATCGGTGCCAGAACCAGTCCTGGGTCTCTCTGAGTTATAAATATTCCATGTTATGGAAATGCACTGTTCCTCATAGCAGATCCATTTACCTTCCAGCTCACCAGGGCAGAGATGTCTAGGCAGGATCCAAATCTGTAACACTAGACTAGTGATGCAAATAAAAATCTCTCGCTTGCCTTACTGAATCAAGGCCAAGTGCTTTTGGTCCAGCATTCTGCATCCAGCGATGTCTTACCAGCCTCTGGAAGTGAAATCTCATCAGCTTGGCATGAAGGTCATGGCTCACCCTGGTTTATCCCCAAGTGCTCTGTACTTAGAGTTATACTGCTGAGGAATACAGAGATTTCATTTAAGAGCAGTTGCATAAAGGCCTTTCTGGGATTCACAAATAGAGAATGGTAACATACCAAAGACCTTGGAGAGGGTGGGGGGAGAAGCACAGAAGGACATTGGGAGATTATTTTTCCCCCCTCTGCAAACTCAGGGAAATACATGTTACATTTATTTTTTTAATATTAATCCTTTCTGTGTCCCAAAACAAGAACCTGAACAATTATCACGGCCCAAGCAAATCGAATTTGTTTATTATATTTTTGTACTGCTCGACAATAGCTTAAGGCAATAGCTTCAGATATGAATTTCTGGCTGAATTCAGTTTTAAATATTTACCATGTTTTAAGTATTGATTACTGGAAAGTTTCCAAAACATCCCCAAGGCAAAGGAAAGATGCATTCGGAATAAATATATGCCAAGTAAATGTCCCAAAGGTGCTTTTTTCAGAGGCAACTGGACTTTCTGTTCTTTTTTTCTTTTGAAGACTTTTTGCTTCTCATTCAAGAAACTTCTTCAGCTGAACAAGAAAGTCCAGTTGCCTCCTGACAATCATGCCCTGGATGACTGAGAATCTCTACAGATAGTTTCTTGATTCTTTGCTTGATTGCCTTTAACCACTATACCAAATTGGCTCCAAGTTAATTATTTAACAGTAATTTTATGACCAAATAGTGACTATTTGGTCATTTAATGACTGTTAAATAATTAACTCAGAGCCAATTTGGTGTAGTGGTTAAAGGCACTCAAGCAAGGAATTGAGAAACTGTCCGTTGGGCAGCTGGATGACCTTGGGCCCTAGGAAGAAGACAATGGCAAACCACTTTTGAAAACATTGCCAAGACAATGCAGGGACTGTCACTTGTCCAGGCAGTTGCCAGGCATCAAGACAAATTCAAAGGCACAAAAAGAAAGTAGTTAAGGACTTGGGTTCTATATGGTTTATTAAAGAATGAGTGCTAGTGTCACTTGAGATGTAAAGATTGATAGTACAGGTCGTCCTCGACTTAAAAATGTTTGTTTAGTGACTATTCAAAGTTAGAGCAGCATTGAAAAAAGTGACATTTTTCCCACTAGCAGCCATTGCAGTATCCCCATGGTCACATGATCAAAATTCAGATGCTTGCATTTGTGACCATTGCAGTATCCTGTGGTCATGTGATCACCTTTTGCGACCTTCTGACAAAGCCAGATTCACTGAACTGCCGTTGTATTAACTTAACAATGGCAGTGATTCACAGAACCAGAAAGGTCATAAAACGGGAGAAAACTCACTTAACCAACGTCATGCTTAGCCACAGAAATTTGGGGTTCCATTATGGTTGTAAACCAAGGACTACCTGTATTATCAATCTCTCCACCGTGAGCATAAATAGGCATGGATAATGGGGGGGGGATTATTCCATGGGGGGGGGAACCCTGTTCATAATTGGGAACTGCAATCCATACATTGAGGGCATTGGATTGCTATTTCGGTATAACAAGTCATTTGCAAAATAACATCACTTTAAGCCCAGCAGGACTAAATTCTGAATCATTTTGTTCAATAGCATACATGGCTCAGGAATAGACTTACTACATTCAGTGGGCACTGATCTTTAAAAATGGACTTATTGCAGTGAGCCATCTCTCTCCCTCCCTCCCTCCCTCTCTCTCTCTCTTTCTCTCTCTCTCTCTGGAGAGAGACACACACAGAGAGAGATTGATGGCTCACTGCAATAAGTCCATTTTAAAAGATCAGTGCCCACTGAATGTAGTAAGTCCATTCCTGAGCCATGTATCTGGAGGGAGAGAGAGGGAGAGAGAGAGAGAGAAAAAAAAAAAAACTTTTCATAAGGGAGGAAAGAAAAATGATCCAAGGGAAAACACTGCAAATGTAACTTCATTTGGAAGATTGCTGTGTAAAAGAATACTGAAAACCCCACAGAGGGACCGCGTGACTGGTATCATTAGACGGTATGAATCTGACAGAATGCCGGCAAATGCCAAAAGACTGGCATTTGTGGAGGCTAAAGGTTAGCCATATTGGAACACGCTAAGAAAGGATTCTTGAAAGGATGTGTCACCTCTACTGGAGTGCCTTGGTGGGACAGGAGGAGAGCCACTTAAATATGTAGTAGAGGGACCTTAGATCTATAACTCAGACCACTGCAAAAATCCTGCTGTGTTCCTGTAAGTAGTTTCATGAGGAAACCGGAAACTGTTTAACAGGAAATTGTAAAAGCAAATTGTTAAAGTAATAGTGCAAAAACAGCCGGTGGATAATATGTTTCCTCTTCTTCTTAACCTGTATTAAACAGAATGCCTAAATTTGGGGGGGGGGGGGGGGTTTTGGGTTGGCCCTGGGGATCAGGGGGGGCGGATTGCTACCTCTCATTCCCCTCTTGTTCAAATGTGTCTCCTCCCAAATCAGCTGGGTTCTGTGAATGAGGTCACATTCAATCCTGCAGGCATTTACCTTGAAGCAAGTAATTTTCATGGCATGGGGGCCGTTCTGTCATCATTTTGTATTTAGTACTATTCTCAGGGCAATTAATAGCCTTTTCATGTTTAGTTGATGCCTTGCCATTTTAAAAGCACTTTAATGCCATGCTGTATTTAAAATGCTGTATTCTTTTGGAAACTGATCGTGTCCAATGTATCATTAAAAGATCTTTGTGGCTCTGTTTAAGAGATGCTGTCATTGGAAAGAATATATAATATTGTGATTTATAATACTGTATAAGAATAAACTATGGCTGTATGTCTGAATACAAAGCAAACATTTTTTTAAAAAGCTATTGTATAATTTAATTTTTTAATGGGAGGCATATATCATGCATGGTATCTTTTGTTTGAAATGTTTTTATAATTAAAACACCTTTTCCAGGGTGCCCTTTTGAAATACATCTGCCCGATGTAGGTCGCTAAGTCTCAGGGACGCTTTTTTCTTCAAAAGGCAACTGGACTGTTTTTTTCCTTGAGGAAGAAGAAAACATTTTGTTTCTCATCCAAGAAACTTCATCAGTTCTGATGGTGGGAAGGAGAATGGAATGATAGGTTCTATTAGGATGATGGGGGGTGTGGTGGGGTGGAAAAATACGTTCTGATAGGATGGGGAGCTGAAGAAGCTTCTTGGATGAGAAACAAAACGTCCTCAGAGAAAAATCAGAAAGTCTAGTTGCCCCTTTGGGACAACCATGGACTGAGATGACTGAGAATCTCCATAGACATTCTTCCTCAAGGGAAGAAAAAACAATCCAGTTGCCTTTTGAAGAATAGAATTCTTTATTGGCCAAGTGTGATTGGACACACAAGGAATTTGTCTTGGGGTAAATGCCCTCAGTATACATTAAAAAAAAGATACATTCATCAAGAGTCAGGAATCATAAGGTACAACACTTAATGATAGTCATAGGGTACAAATAAGCAATCAAATACTAGGAAACAGTCAATATAAGTCATAAGGATACAAACGACAAAGTTACAGTCATACAGTCACAAGTGGGAGGGGATGGGTGGTAAGGAGTGATGGGAAGTTGAACAGTAATAGTAGTGCAGACTTTATAAACAGTTGGACAGTGTTGAGAGAATTATTTGTTTAGCAGAGTGATGGCATTCGGGAAAAAACTGCTCTTGTGTCTAGTTGTTCTAGTGTGCAGTGCTCTATAGTGTCATTTTGAGGGAAGGAGTTGAAACACTTTATATCCAGGATGTGCAAATATTTTCACAACCTTCTTTTTGACTCATGCAGTATACAGGTCCTCAATGGAAGGCAGGTTGGTAGCAATTGTTTTTTCTGCAGTCCTAATTATCCTCTGAAGTCTGTGTCTGTCCTATTGGGTTGCAGAACCAAACCAGACAGTTATAGAGGTGCAGATGATAGACTCAATAATTCCTCTGTAGAAAAAAGCACCTTTGAGACAACCTGGATGACTAAAGTTGATGACTAAGTCATCAACTTGGATGACTAAGAATCTCCAAAAACAGATCACTGAGTTTTGTGCCTTTTCAGTTACTGCAGGATGCTTGCAGATATTTTGATATGTGAATTTGGAAAATATGAAACAAATGAATGGTTGAGCGATTACATGCCCATTACAAACTAATGATTGCCGTATTGTCTTGTTTATGTTTGTTCAGGGTGCAATGTGGAATATATGTTAGTCTGTAGAATGGGAAAATTAGAACCATAATCATATCATTAGTCTGTTACCTTCATGTAGTGCTTTTTCCTGAATGTATTCTGGAACTCGAGGGATACATACAGCAGAATAGGGACTAGGGAGAAAAAAACTATGATTTAATGCAAGCTGTACCAAACACGACATGTTCTTATCCAATAAAAATGGCTCTGGATTTGATATCATTTCTGCATCTGAAATGAAAGAGAAAAGATAACATAGTAAATGACAACCATCCCAATATTCTATTTTCTGGGTTGGCTAGTATTGAAAATGTTTTCTCCATTTATATCAAGAGTATTACAGATATATAGATAAAGATATATAACAGATAGATAGATAGATAGATAGATAGATAGATAGATAGATAGATAGATAGATAGATAGATAGAT
>BLBF01000049.1:3526350-3558702 GCA_015471245.1 Laticauda colubrina | reverse complement strand
GATAGATAGATAGATAGATAGATAGATAGATAGATAGATAGATAGATTCCTTTTAGAGAGTTCATAACTCTTGCCCTTCTATGTTTATTTAAAAACCAAAGCACCATAAATTTGCAAACTTCCCTCCTGACTTCTCGATTGACTTTGCTTGTGGGAAGCTGGCAAGGAAGGTCACTGATGGTGAATGTGATCACACCTCCCCGCACTGATATAATTGCAAGTGAGATACAAGCACCTGGATTGCAATCATGTGACTGCCTGGGTGTGGTTGATGGCAGAACTTCAGGGATCAGTTGTATGTCCATTTATTTAGCACCACTGTAAATTTGAATGGTCACAGAACATATGAGTGTAAGCTATCTGTAAATCATCTTCCCAAACCTGCTGTCCTACAATTTCTAAAATAGGGAAATTGTCTATCCCTGCTAGCAGGTCATCATGGCCCCAATCTGGGCACATCAAGTTCTGGAAGGCAACAATACAACAAAATAGACCAATAAAACAATTTTAGCTACCAGAGCTGAGCTGCAAAAAGTTGGACAACGATTGGGCAGTAGCAAAGTGATGCAAGAAAGTATTTGCTATCTTCTTTTCAAATATATGTATCCCAGCTGTAGTGGGATTCAAAAAAATTGTATTACCGGTTCTGTGGGTGTGGCTTGGTGGGTGTGGCAGGGGAAGAATACTGCAAAGTCTCATTCCCTCCCCACCCCACTAACCTGCTTTCCAGCTCCATTCTCCTGTGCAGGGCAACAAAAGAAGACCCAGCCAATCTGCTGGGACTTGGGAGGCAGAGAATAGATGGGGGCGGGACCAACCAGGGGTGGTATTTTCCAGTTCTCTGAACTACTTAAAATTTCCACTACCGGTTCTCCAGAACTGGTCAGAACCTGCTGAATATCATCTCTGCATCCCAGATGTGTTAACCTATAAGATCACTTATATAATGCAGGAGTGTGAATGTTTGAATGTTTTTATGTCCCAAAATAACTTTTTATTTTTTTCCTATCTTCTCTCCATTATTACTGTCTGTTTCTAAATACTGCTAGAAGTGAGAGAGCCTATTCTTTCATAGCTGTATTTATTTATTTTCCTTTTTACAGTGCTGTAAAGAGTAATAGTTTACAGTATTGGGTTATGGTAATAACAATGCTGCAGACGTGCTCAGTTTACAGATGTACAGCAAGATAAGTTATTCTGCTAAAATTGAGTTTCAAGCTTTAGCACAAACTTTTTCTATAATTGGATAAATAATAAAATAAGGCATGTTGCAATATGAGTAACACAGGTCACTGGAAAACTTCCAGGAAAGAAGAGTATATTGTTATTCCTGGCAGATTGATCCAGTTCATAAATGTCAGGAAATTCCTCCTAATAGTAGACCAAATCTCTTTCCTTTAATTTCAGCATGTTTGTTCTCGTCCTATCCTGATTTTCAAGAATAGCTTTGCTTGGTCACCCATTTCTCAGCTGTGACTGTTTTAAATATTTATAAATTATCTCCATATTTCCCTAGTCTTTCGATTTGCTCGGCTCTTTCAACCATTTCTCCTAGATGCTTGAGTTTCCAGATCTCTATTGTTCTTCCAGCTTCTTTTTAAAATTCCAGAAGAGACAGTTCTCCAAGGATATAAATAATTAGCTCAGAGTACAATAGAATCCCTGTAACCTAGATTCTCGGTGCTTTTGGTAAGCAATGCAACCTCCTGGCTTTTAGTGGCTGCATCACACTGCTTGCTTTTGTTTAGCAGGGCTCCTAAAGTTTATAAAAACTTTATAAAAACTACTGCTAAGGATAAAAAGGATATTTAACTTTTTCTTCAAAACCTCCAGTGATGAAGCAGCCCCCAAATTCAAGAAGAAGACTGTTTGATTCTTTTAATTTATTGCACAGACAGGGAAAGCCAGTTTGGACTAGTGGTTAAAGCACCTGGCTAGAAAGTTGGAAATTCTGAGTTCTAGTTCTGCCTTTGCTCGCTCTCTCTCTCTCTCTCTCTCTCTTACACACACACACACACACACACACACACACACACACACACACACACACACACACACACACACACACACACACCTCCCATTGATTCTTGGCCTACCCTCAAGCTTAACTCTTCCTCATTTCATCCTTGCAGATTTGGGTTATTTATTCACATTCTTTTTTTACATGCCCCTATTCAGTTTTTAAACTATCGATTGATGAGATGAAATCCCACTTCTCTGCTACTTGTGGTGCTCTACCAGCTTCCCAGACTATTACAGGCCTAAGTAAATATTCATTATGAATCAATGTGCAACACTGTTTTGTTTCCTAAGCAATTCCTCCAGCATAGGTATGTCTAACATGCAGCCTGTGAGCCATGTGAGGCCCTGAAGAGCCACAAGATCATAATTTTAACATTATTTATACATATGCACATACATATAATAAATTAATTTTTTTTTTATTTTATATGCGCCCAAGATCATTCCTCTTCACTCATTGTGGCTCTGGCAAGCCCAGGTGCTCTAGCATGTTGTCATCCGCACATTAGATAACCCCTCTTCCATGTTATCCTTTAGGTTATTTATAAATATATCAAAAAGCACAGTAGGTCAAGGGTGATGCACTGGAGACCCTATTCAGTAGCTCTGTTCAGATGAAGTGGAATCATTCACAACCATTTTGATGTGCAGTTGTTCAAAGTGTTGCAAATTGGCTGGACCTCAATAATCTCTAGCTCATGTATTGTTGGAAGAAAAATCCAGTTCCAGTTCCAACCCAGGAATAAAATAAAGGCTGATTGGAAAGAAAGTTTCTGTTTATTGAACAGACCCAACACACACACACAGCATGCAATTCTGGGACAGCTGACCAAAATGTAGTTGAGAACAGGGTTTTATATTTTTTTGATCCATATGGGATCATATAGGGGTCATGGTTGGCTCCATAGGCAGAAGGGGAAATGCAAATCCTTGGTGTTTGTCTGAGTTAATTGAGCCTAATTGCTTATCTCGAGTTTCTGTCTGACCCGTTCTTTCTGAATGGATTACCAAATCTGCATTTCTAAAAGCTGGCCTCCTCAGTTTCTGCTTGGGTCAGGGAGACTGGAACTGGTTTCTGTCTCCCTTAAGATTTTTTTTTCCATTTCTCCTTTAGGGGAAATATTCTATCCTGCCTTTTTAATATTCCCCAAAATATTTCACTTTCTTGCAGGGTACATGGGTGCTGACTTTCTACAAAATATATACAATTTATCCACAAGAATATAGCAGGAGGGTTTTCAAATGCTTTATACTAAGATCAGAATGTATTGCATCTGTGGTGTCCCTTGATCAATGAAAGTAATTAATCTGTTAAAAAAGAGATTCATTCAAAAAGAATGGGTCAGACAGAAACTCCAGATAAGCAATTAGGCTCAATTAATTCAGACAAACACCGAGGATTTGCATTTCCCCTTCTGCCTATGGAGCCAACCATGACCCCTATATATGACCCCATATGGATCAAAAAAATATAAAACCCTGTTCTCAACTACATTTTGATCAGCTGTCCCAGAATTGCATGCTGTGTGTGTGTGTTCCTTGTTAACTGGCAACATCTGAACAGCATTGCCTGGTCTGGAAAGCTGAGTAGAATTAGGCCTGGATAATGGCTGTGCGATATCCAGGAAATACCTTGACTATATGCTACATTGCATAATTGCAAAAATATTCCAACATCCATGTATACTTGATTTGCTATAGAATTACTCTAACAGTGAGATGGGTGACATACACATTTAATAAGTATGCAAAATACTTGTATGCCACTTAAGAGTTCCATGACTGCAGCAGTTTATAAACATTGTAAACTAAATAAATGTCATGCTATCTGATTCATTTGTTTGGAGTATTTAAGTCCTTAATGATGGACAATTCTCCATTTGTCAGATGGAAGGGAAGTCAGTCTAGCAAATGATTGACAGATATATTCATATAAAAGAACAATTGTACTGTAGAATAATTACTGCAGTGACAGTTCCTATCCTGGTGATATCTACCCTGTGACAGTGATAAATTACCCTAAAAGTGAGAGCTTGTCAGATGAGTATTTCTCAAATTGCTCTGCAGTGCATATAACAAGCAGAAATCATATATTTTCTTTTTGCTATCTCTGCAAAGGATTGCAGAATTAACTAATTGTGTGCAGAAAATGAATAGATTAATAGGTTACAAATTGATAACCAATAAAAATAAAAGGTTGAGGGACATAGATGCCTTACTGTTCACCCATTTCAGGCAAGTATGATTTTTTTATTTATTTTTGTTGATATATAGTATATTATTCAGTTTATGGCAATAAATAATATTCAGTAGTCCCAAAGATGCTTTTCCAAAAGGCAACTGGACTTCCTTGAAAACATATTGCTTATCATCCAAGAAACTTCTTCAGTTCTAACAGAAGGTTCTTGGACAACAAGTGAAATATTTTCAAGGAAAAAACTTAGAAAGCCCAGTTGCCTTTTGGAAAAGCATTTTTGGGACAAACTTGAGTTGCATGATTGAGAACCCTCATAGACATTCCACAATAGCAGTTACTTTGCTTCCACTTTTGTAGTTTAATAAAAGGTTATTCTGTAATGCCTGCATGTCTACCTAGGAGCAACAGATGGAATTCTGAAGTGTTGAATAAATAATCACCAATCCGAATCATTCCAAAATCAGCAAAGAACATTTCAAATTACCAAGCCATACTGATATCCAGCTTCAAGGATTTTGAAATAAGCAACAACAACAAAACTTAAGAGCCATTTTAGGATACAATATCAGCAAATCTGATTTAGTTCCACTGGAGTTCATTAGAGGCTGTTTCATACTCAAGGTGTTATACAGTACTGAAAATGAATGAAGGCAAGGATAATGTCCAGGATAATGTTGCGGGATTCAATCTGAGTCAGTTGCCAGGAACAGGGATTTAGTTTTCTAAGTTTTCAGAGTCATACTGAAACCCATCCTCAGAGAAATTTTCTCTCTACAGAATATCATTTTAAGGAAAATAGTCTAGTCTTCCTGGACACATTAAGGAAGACAAAAGCCTTAATACTGAAGTGTTCAGAAACACACCAAACACATACACACAGTGTTTTGTTCGGAAAACACACGAGGTAGACCGGGTTCCAACAACAAATACTTTATTCTTCAACTAGTTAGTAAATAGGAACACTTGGCTGAAGCCGAGGTCAGCCTTTTATACAGGCTGGCTTGCCTGCTTGCAGCCAATGGCAGTTGTTTAAATTTGCCGCCTTTTAGAAGCTCTTTGGATTGGTTCCTAGTGAACCAATCCAATGCTTATTTTATTTGACCAATCAGGTTTGCAGATTTGGAGTCACCCACTTTACATATAGAACACCCCTCCCCCCTTAGTTCAGTCTGACGTAGTCTCGCAGGTAGGCGGGGCTTTTCCGGACTCGACTTGACTTGCGCGGTTCATTTTTAGTGAAGTCTTCGACCGGTTCGGATGGGGCTGCCGTGTCGTCCGTTCTTCTCCTTGGAACCGTCTGGAAGGGTGAGTCAGCCATTTTACCGCCGCCTGAGTTTCTTAGGCTGGCGGTTTTGCCGCTCCCTCCCGTTTCCTCCGGGCAGGTGAAGCTGGCCTGGCTGGCCCCTTCCGATGGGCTCTTCACGCAAGTCTCTCCAAACAGTGAGTCTTTTATTTGCTCTTTTTGTTCATATGTTTCATTGGGTTTGGTTTTAAACAGTTCTTTATTTATTTCTCACCTTTCCCCCCACACCTTGGTTTGCAATTCACTGGTTTTTTCGGTGAAGGTTTGTAAGTCTGTGGTTCTCTCTATAATTCGGGAATGAAGCTGGTCTATGTGCCGCTTCCATTCCCTGCCATCCTCTATTTTTAATCGGTAGGATTTGGGGCCTGTGATTTGGGTAATCTGTCCTGGTAGCCATACCGGGTCCCCGGTGAAGTTTTTAGCGTATACCAAATCGCCTATTTCGAATTGTCTAAACCGTGTAGAGGAGTCAGGGGGGTTTTCTGGGATAAAATTTCGGTGTAACCTATCAAGGTGAGATCTTAACTTTCGCCTCATAAGTAATTCTGCTGGGGACTTGTTGGTTATGGTACTGGGCGTTATGTGCTGGAGTGTGAGCAAACGGTTTACTTTCTGTTGGACATCTCCAGCGTCCATTCTTTCTAAACCTTCTTTAGTTAACTGGACCATTCTCTCAGCCCTGCCGTTCGCAGCCGGGTGAGCCGGCGCAGTTAGGGCATGTCTTATACCTAGGGAGGCTAGGTATTGCTCAAATTGTATGCTGGTTAGCTGTGGCCCATTATCTGAGACAAGAACGTCTGGTATGCCATGGGTGGCAAAAAGGTTGTCTAGCTTTTTAATTACAGTTTCTGTTGTCGTTGATGGCATAACTTTTACTTCAAGCCAATTCGAATCGGCATCAACGACAATCAGAAAGGTATGCCCTTTGGTAGGACCCGCGAAATCAATGTGTATTCTTGACCAAGGTCCCCGAGGGGTTTCCCAGTCCTTAACGGGTGCTTTTGGTGGGGACGGTCTAATTGCCTGGCATTTGTGGCATGAGCTTACCCAATACTCTATGTCCTTATCAATACCCGGCCACCAAACATAACTTCTAGCAAGGCTTTTCATCTTAACCATTCCCGGGTGCCCTTCATGTAACAACCTAAGTACCCTGGGTTGTAATTTGGCAGGGATTACCACCCGATCACCCCACAACAAACACCCCTTTTGGATTGAAAGTTCAGTCTGTCTGGACCGGAAAGATTTAAAGTTTTCAGTTTTTTGATTCTCCGGCCAGCCTTTACCTACCCAGCTAAGAACGCGGGCAGTCAATGAGTCTTTCGCGGTGGCTCTGGCAACATCATAAGCTGATATGGGTAGATCGGGGCACGTCTCGATTTGTAGCATTGTCATCGCTGGTGCCGGGTCTTTGTCGGTTGCTGGTAAGGGTGCTCTGCTCAGAGCGCCCGCATGGGAAATTTGTTTCCCTGGCCGATGTGTCAGAGTGTAGGAATAAGTTGCTAGGAACTCTGACCATCTAGTCATTCTTGGGGACAGTATATTAGGTGTTGGCTTGTTTCCCGCCAAAATCCCCATTAGCGGTTTGTGGTCTGTTATGATTTGAAAAGTCCGCCCATATAAGTATTCGTGGAAGCGTTTTACTCCAGCAACAATTGCTAGAACTTCCCTATCCAATTGGCTGTAATTCCGCTCAGTTTTTGATAGAGTTCTAGAGTAATATGCGACGGGTGCTTCTCTGCCATCAGGTAGTTGGTGGCTCAGGATGGCACCTACTCCGTATGGTGAGGCGTCGCAGGTCACTCTTAATGGCAGTGTGTTGCTAAATTGGATGAGAACGTTTGTTGATGTTAGCAAGCTTTTAATATTTTGGAAGGCTTTTTTTTCTTTGTAACCCCAAGTCCAAGTTGCCTTCTTGTCTAGCAGATGGTGTAATGGTTCTGCTATAGTGGCCTTGTTTGGCAGGAACCCATTATAAAAATTAATTAGTCCTAAAAATGCTTGTAGTTCGGTTTTATTTCTTGGTTCAGGAGCGTCTTTGATTGCTTTAACTTTTTTGTCTGTAGGGTGGATACCCTCTTCGTCTATTGAGTAGCCCAGGAATTCGACGCTATTCTTAATTAAACAGCACTTTTCTCTTTTTACCTTGAGGCCAGATTCCCTAAACTTAGTTAATACTTCTTTTGAGTCTTTTCCTTAATTGAGTTTCATCTCTGGCCGAGATTAGGACGTCGTCAAAATAGGGAACGACTCCTTGTATGCCATTTAGAAGGTGTTCCATCAGACTCTGGAAAACGCCAGAGGCCACGCTTATTCCAAATTGGAGCCGGTGACATTTGAATGCGCCCTTATGGGTGACTATAGTCTGTGCTTCTGCAGTTTCTGGGTCCACTGGGAGTTGTTGATAGGCTTGTGCCAAGTCGAGTTTGGCGAAAACTTTGCCTTTTCCCAGGGAATGAAGCAAATGCTGGACTACTGGCACCGGGTATGCGCTTGATTGTAATGCGTGGTTCAGGGTAGCCTTATAATCACCACAGATTCTAATGGACCCGTCAGGTTTTATTGGTGTGACAATAGGCGTTTCCCACTTGGCATGGTCCACAGGTTCTAACACCCCTTGGGCTATTAATTTGTCCAGCTGTTCCTCTATTTTTGCCTTTAGTGCAAAAGGAACTCGCCTGGCTTTTATTCTTCGTGGGGCTATTTGGGGGTTTAGATTGAAAGAAATGGGATTTCCCCGATACTTGCCAAGTGAGCCGTCAAAAACGTCCTGGAATTCTCGGATGAGGTCGTCTTCCCAGCCAGTTGTAGTCACTCGATTGACCCCGGTCATCCCGATGCCCAATGGCGTGAACCATTCGATGCCCAGGAGGCTTGGTCTGTCTTGGTCGACTATGGTCAGCGGAAGGCGCTGTAGTAGGCGACTCGGAATTGTCCCATGCCTACCACAGGGATTTGGTTTCCCTGATAGTCCTTGAGGGTTAGGTGCTGCTTCTTCAATTCTTTGGGTTTGATACCTGGGACTAGCTGTTTTATTGTGTCCCACAATACCATGAAGAGGAAGGACCCCGAGTCCACTTCCATCTTGCAGTGTTTTCCTTCGATTTTCATGATGACTTTAATTTTTTTCCCACTTTCCGTCTGAGCGCTCTGTATAATGACAGTTTGGTGTGTATTGGCTCGCTTCTCTTGTTGCCACTTTCTCTCGGCTCGTTTAGGCTCAGCTCGTGTTGGGGAATTTCTGTGTCTCGTCGGGCTGTAGTATTTTTTGTTCCTGCAGACCTTCTCGATGTGCCCTCGTTTCTTGCAATGCCAGCAGATGGCATCGAGAAATCTGCATTCGGCTCGGGGATGGTTTCCTCCGCAGCCAGCGCATTCCCGCCAATTTCTTCTTTCGTGCTCTTTTCTGTTTGTGAGCAAACGGTGGACCTCGTCGTCTTCTTCGCTCGATTCAACTGTTTCGCCCAACTCTTCGTAGTGGGTTGTGGTGGCAGGCTGCTTTCTGTCTTTGGTTGGTGTTTCTTCGCTGTGTGTGTTCATCTTCTTCATGGCTACGGCAGATTTTTTTGCGGCTTCAGCGGCTGTGGCTTCCGTGATAGCTTCGGTAACGGTGATGTTGGGCTTGTTGAGTAATTTACTCTGTGTGGTCGAGTCTCTCAGGCCCAACACCACGCGATCCCTCATTGCTTCGTCAATGTTCAAAAATTCACACTCACCCCCTAATTGTCTAAGGGCAGCGATGAAATCGGCGACGGTCTCTCCCTCTCTCTGGTCTCTGCGGTAAAATTCGTGTCGCTTTATTAAGTTGGACACCATCGGAGCGTAGTGTGCTTTGAGGAGTGTTTGCAAATCTGTCCACGTTAGTTGTTTAACGTCCCGGGGCTTCGCAAGGGCCTTTGCCATCTTGAAAACTGTTGGCCCGCAGTGGGTCAGGAATACAACTCTCTTGCGTTGCTCTGAAATGTCTTCCATTTCATTGCTCTCCAAATACATTTGGAAGCGATCAGCATAGGAATCCCAATCCTCTTCGTTGGGATTGAAGGGTGCGGGCGGTGCGTTGTTTCCAGACATCTTGGTTGTAATCTGGACTTCTTATCACCGCGTGCAGGTTTTTCCGTTCAGGACGATCCCATCCTCGTCGCCAGTGTTTTGTTCGGAAAACACATGAGGTAGACCGGGTTCCAACAACAAATACTTTATTCTTTAACTAGTCAGTAAATAGGAACACTTGGCTGAAGCCGTGGCCAGCCTGTTATACAGGCTGGCTTGCCTGCTTGCAGCCAATGGCAGTTGTTTAAATTTGCCGCCTTTTAGCAGCTCTTTGGATTGGTTCCTAGTGAACCAATCCAATGCTTATTTTATTTGACCAATCAGGTTTGCAGATTTGGAGTCACCCACTTTACATATAGAACACACAGAGATCAATATTGACATTTTCATTCCCACCAACCACTGGATCACAAAATGGGAGTCATCAGGAGTTTGGACCCTGGGAAAGGTGAAAAATGGCCCTCCCTAAGTTCTGGAAGTCCAGAAACGGGACTGTTTCTGGCTTCCGGAGGGCTTCCAGACCCAGAGGAAACCATTTTCACGCTCCCAGAGGCTCGAGGGAAGATTCCAGACACTGGGGAAGGCAAAAAACGCCCCCCCCCAGAAGTTCCAATAGGCCACACCCACCATGGCCCCGCCCACCCAGCAACCGGGCAGCGAATGCCATTTCTTCTAAATTTGTCTAGGTCTACATGGAGGGAAGTAAGCAGTGGGGTACCACAAGGTTCCGTCCCAGACCCAGTACTCTTCAATATCTTCATTAACGACTTAGATGAGGGGATAGAAGCGGAACTTACTAAATTTGCAGATGATACTAAGCTGGCAGAGGTAGTTAACACCTAAGAAGATAGGCTCAAGATCCAGATGGATCTTGATAGGCTAGAACACTGGGCCATATTTAACAAAATAAAATTCAATATATAGAAAAGTAAAGTCCTACACTTAAGCAAGAAAAACCAAAAGTACACATACAGACTGGGTGAAACTAGGCTCAATAGCAGTAACTGTGAGAGGGATCTTGGAGTCTTAGTAGACAACCAGCTAAATATGTGCAGCAGCAGCCAAAAAAGCTAATGCAATCCTAAGTTATATTAACAGAGGGATACGATCAAGATCACTCTATAAAGCCTTAGTGAGACCACACATAGAGTACTGCATCCACTTTTGCTCACCACATTATAAAAAGACTCTAGAAAAAGTAAAGAGAAGAGCAACCAGGATGATTAGGGACTGGAGGCTAAAACATACAATGAACGGTTGCAGGAACTGGGCATGGCTAGTCCAGTGAAGAGAAGGACCAGGGGAGATATGATAACGGTCTTCCAATATTTGAGGGGCTGCCACAGAGAAGAAGGGGTCAAGCTATATTCTAAAGTGCCTGTAGGCCAGACAAGGAATAATGGATGGAAACTGAACAAGGAGAGATTTAACCTGGAAATAAGGAGAAACTTTCTGACAGTGAAAACAATCAACCATTGGAACAGCTTGCCCTTGGAAGTTGTGGGAGCGCCATCACTTGAGACCTTCAAGAAGAGTTTGGACTGCCATTTGTCAGAAATGGTGTAGGGTCTCCCGCTTGGGTGGTGGGTTGGACAAGATGACTTACAAGGTCTTTTCCAACTCTGATTATCTGTTATCTGTGTGCTACCTAGATCATGCACACATGCAGCTGAAGCTTCACTTGCTTGCCAGGCCCAGTTCCAATACACGGCCCAGGACTTAGGGACTTTATTGGAATCAGTGGGAGTGGGACTTATTTCTGACAGGACACATATTGTTTTGCCTTTATAAAAAAAAAATCAGATCAGTGTATTTTTTCTGAAAGAATTGTAGAAGACTGGAAGGGGGTTTGCAAATTGTCTAGTCCAAACCCTTACCTAATGCAGGATTCCACGCAATCAGGGGTGGGATTCTACCATTTCGCACCTATTCGCTAGAACCGGTTGTTAACATTCTAAGCAGTTCAGAGAATCGGTGGCTGGAAGAAATGACTGGCCTAATCCTGTAAGGAAGGCAGGAAGGAAACATTCTGGTGTTGCTTACAGAAACTGCCTCTCCGTTAACCCTTATTACATTCTTGGCAGGACAAGACTTCCTGTCTCAGGAACTTCTCTGGAGATTTTTTTCCCTCCTTTGCTGGTACTTTGCTTGTGTGAAGTGACCATTCAAAGTTACAATGGCACTGAAAACAGTGACTTATGACCATTTCTCACACTTACGACTGTTGCAGCATCCCCACAGTCATGAGAGGCCAGGCGAGGAGATGCGTGCCTCAATGTGAATTGGCCATGCCCAGACAATAACATCACCACCAAGCCACGTCCACCCAGTCACATGACCACCAAGCCATGCCCACCAACTAAGCCAGGCCCACAGAAATTGTTAAAAAAATTGAATCCCACCCTTGCACGCAATGGTATGTATGTAGGAAAGTTCTGGGGAACGATCAGGAAATCATCAGAGAAAAAAACACATAGCTCACAGCTGCATAATGGGCACACCAAGAACTCAGAAGGGACACCCCCCTCCCATCCAACATCCCAGATTGTAAAGGAGATGGCACGTGATTTGTACTATCAGACTTGCAAAATTAATGTCAGCTTTCCCAAGTAGACCAAACATGGCCAGAAAGAACTAATTCTCTTTTATTGTGTTGGAAGATATATCCATCTGGTTCAGTTCCAAGAGGGAGAAAGACACTGGAAACATGGAGGCTGATTGGAAAGATGGTTTATTAATGAAGAGGACCACATGGGTTTGAGATCCTGAGCAGTTGAACACATGAGTGAGGGTTATTTATACCCTCTTTTGGGCCTTGCCCTTGAGTTTTCTGTTCCTGTGCAAGAAATGTATTCTATTGGCTGTAGTCAGATTCCCACTGGGCCATGCGGGATCATATTTGTGTGAATTAAATTTGGTTGAAGCCAGGAGGGTGATATAACGTCCCCAGGTGATTTTGCAATATAAGGAGCCCTGCTGATAGATAATCTTATTATATCCTGAAGAGTCATGTCTTAATCCCATCACTCAAGAGCTTAAGGTCATTTGTTTTGTACATAGGCTGGCCCATTCCTTTTTAATGGGCACCAAATATCTGCTGAGTCTTTCTGTCTCCCTTAAGATTTCTATTTTTCTTTTGGAGGAAATATAATATTCTGCCTTTTTAATATTTCCTAAAATATTTCATTCTTTTGGGAGGAGGTGGCTTCCCACAATTGCAAGGTAAAATTAAAAGAAACTTGCTTGCCTGGAAGTACCACATTTTCTAAGTTATCATTTGTGTAGTTCATATCAGTTGCTTCTTTTATATTTCCATTTTTTGTTATCTGATAACAACTATTTTTCTGCTATTCTATTATTGCTTGGGGTTTTCATTTTCATTTTTTTCTGAATCTTTTCTATTTCTGCTTCCCTGACTATAATGCCTCCAAGCATTCCTCATAATTTGTTCCTTCCAGACCTTTTACACTCTTGATTACTTCCTCTGGATTATTCCAGTTTGTCAGCATCCTTCTGGAAATGTGGTACCTAATTGTAGACTTAGACCAACAATACAAAATAAAGAGGAATGGCTTTTTTGCCATCCTATATAAATATCCATCTCTAATCCAAGATCTAATAAAAATTAATATATTTTTTTTGCTTTACTGTAAATTAATTTTCTTGGGTAGCAGAGACATCTGGTGGTGGATGTCTTAAATTATTTCCTGAAACTATACTTTTATGATGCCTTTTTAAAAAAACAGTATGTTATTATTATTAGTCTTTCACATCTTGAAATTTTTCGAATGACTTACTGACAAGCTGTACATGCTAATTATCCAAGATGACAAAGAGTATTTATTTATATTTCACTTTTTAATGTTTGTTATCGCTAAACTGTTTTCCTTTGTATATTTAGAAAATGTCATAAATAAAACACAATTTTTAAAAATAATAGCAATAAGAATTTCACTGATTTACAGAATACTTCCCCCCTCTACCAACTGTTGAAATCTCACTAAATTTAACTCAGGTAATTAAAGTATGTGGGCAGATTTGTATAGTTTTCTGGACAGCAATACAAATGATTTCCCATTGCCTTCCTCTGAGATATATTTATCTGGTGATCTATATATCCATCCATCCATCTGTGATAAATATACATCTTCCCACTCACAATATCAGGGCCTTCCTGAAAATCTTTTCTCTGATCCTAACTAGGTGAAAATAATTCTAGCATTTTGCATCATTACAATGCCACATTTGCAGAAGAAAAGAAAAAAAAAGAAAAATTATTCTGGATAAGTTTCCTGGATAGAGCAAACCTTTGTACAGATTCACACATTGGTGAATAAAAACTTTCTCCCATTGTATCTGCTTGCCCAATTTGACGTAGCAAAGTTAGCATGCCCTGAGTTCCTTTGTTAAAAAAAATGTCATCAATTGAGACTTTGGAAATTACCTTCTCTTGTAACACTGTCCCAAATGAGATTTTGGTGGCCTCTACTGTGCTGATATTTCAGAGGCCTTGAAGACTTGGCTCTTGACTTGGGCCTTTGACAAGATTGGTTCAACATACTTCTGGATAACATGGGGTTGCTTTTTTTTCTTGCTTGGTTTTTACCATTCTATTATTGTATTTTACTTTTGTGTTTTTAATCTTTGAACCACTCAAAATTAGGCAATGTAAAAAAATAGATCAAAAATAAATAAATAATAAAAATAGGAGGCAAGAAATGAGTGTTGCATCATCTATCCAAACCAGCATCTCTTAAAGATTAAATAAACGTCTGTAATGCGATGCGTGGAGCAGCTTAGGAAGTTGCACTCAGAATATTTTAGAAACCCTATGACAAATGAAATAGTGGCTGGGTTCACAAGACGTGTAAAACACAACGTTTTTTTAAATGTATTCAATGTCCACCCATTTCACAGACAGGACTTTGGACAGCTTATACGATTAAAACTAGCATCATTTATTGAATAAATAAACATGGCATTAATGAAATTATACTTATTTATTTATATTTCATGTATCTACACTGCCTGTCTCCCTCAAGGAGGGGCTCTGTTTAACTAAAATTTAGTTTAACATGTATCAAACTCTCCCTACTGACAATAGAGTATTTCCAGCAAAGCTTATTAGGATGGGTTACGTAAGGTACAGAAATAAATGATTATAGACATTTGTTATATGTGTTGTTTCAGAAAGCCACAGATCACATAATAAAAGCCACTGATGTGCAATAAAAGCTTTATTATGTTAGACATGAGAAAAGACAGGCACCCTTAAAATATATCTCCTTCTTTGCAACCCAGATTCATTTTTTCTTAACATTTAAGGACTTCAGAATACTGTTTTATTGTTTGATTGAGGGTCCCTTTTAAAGTGTAGTTTTTATACATCAAAGGAAATGGCTTTGAAGTTTCCTAAGCTTCAAAAGGAAGCTTTGATGCCAAAATACTGTTATCAAGTTTGATATTTAATGATTAGTTGTGGGAACAACTAACTCTCACAACACTGTCTTATGTCCTGGTTTGTCAAACGACCTAGTAGGGCTATATTACTATTATCCTTTTCATTTTCTCTATTTCCTATTTCCTTCACTTCTTATGACTAAAATTTTGTTGTTTGCATCTATGATTTATGTTGCTTTTATTTAGTATCCTATTATGATTTATGCTGATTGCTTATTTAGTATCCTATGACTATCAGTGTCATATCTCATGATTTATGATTGTATTTTATGATTATGATGATGATTTTATGATTATGATGATGATTCACTTGTTTGTATGTACAGATAACTTATACACCAGAGATAAATTCCTTGCATGTCCAATCACACTTGGACAATAAAGATTTCTATTCTATTAAAATAAAGCTTAAAGTTCAATGTAAAAATAATACAGCAATTTAACACACCTCCATATGAAGGTTGGTGTGTTAACCATTGTTTTACAAACCATGACCGAGTTCACACAACACATGAAAACCAAAACTATGCAAACTGAATAAATTGCTTAGTCCGTTGTGTGAGTTTTGTGGATTAAACCTATGTTCAGTCACAGAGCAACAAGAGTATCTTGTTGCCTCCCATTGCCTCAAATATTTATTCAGGTTCTTGGTTTAAGCCTAGGATTGCCACTCCCATTCTCTGAAGCCGGCTTGTGAAAAACCTTGCTGTACTAAGGTGAGAAGAATCGTAGTTAACTATATCTAAAAGTTATCCAAGCGAGTCGTGGGATGGGGAAGCACTTCGATGGATCATTGGCAGGAATAACAAAACTGGCCAACACCCCAGAAGACAAACTCCAAAAAGATCTTGACAAACTTGAACAGTGAGCCCTATCCAACAAAATGAATTTTAATGTGGAGAAAAGCAAAGATTTACATTCAGGCAGGAAAAATTAAAAGTATAAGTACAAATTAAATGAGACCTGACTCAAAAACAATAACTGTGAGAGGGACCTTGGAGTCCTAGTGGATGATCACTTGAATATGAGCAAGCAATATGCAGCAGCCACCAAAAAAGCTAATACAATCCTGGCATAGAATCAAAAAGTATTAGTACCACTTTACAAAATCCTATGTAAGACCACACCTGGAATACTGCAACCAATTTTGGTCACCCCACTACAAAAAAAGATGTTGAGACTTTGGAAAAAGTTCAGAGAAGAGCAACTAAGATGATCAAAGTCTTGGAGACTAAAACATGAAGAACGGCTTGCAGGATTTGGGTTTGGATAGTCTAAAGAAAAGAAAAATTAGAGGTGACACGATAGCAGTGTTTCAGTATTTGAGGGACTGCCCCGAAGAAGAGGGGGTCAAATTATTCTCCAAAACACCAGAGGACAGGACAAGAATGGTTGGAAACTAATCAAAGAGAAGCAACCTGGAATTAAGGAAACTTCCTAACAGTGAGAACAATTAACCAGTGGAACAGCTTTGCCTTCAGAAATTGGAGGTTTCTTAAAGAGACTGGACAGTCACTTTTCTGAGATGGTATAGGTTCATCTGGTTGAGCAGGGGGCTAGACTAGAAGACCTCCAAGGTCCCATCCAACTTATTCTATGCTATGCTATGCTATGCTATTTCCCATTCCCATTCTTTTCTTATTAATAGGGAAAGTCAAGGGCGGGAAAGGAGTGAAGTAATCACTTCAGAGTCCGCGGGAAATCCTGGGAATCTCTTGAGCGCGCGAGATATGAATAAGAGACTGTAGATTTGTGAGAATTTGTGCAACTACATTATACTTATGAGCACTTTTAGCTCGAACGGTATGAAGTGAAATAAAAAAAAAAGTGACAGTCTCCTATCAAAGGGACAAGGAAACAGCACCGGACGCCGTTGACAATTGAAAACCGTTACTCGCGCCCAGACGAGTCGCCATCTGATTGGCCGAACCGGCTCCGAAGGCGGGGAAAGTGAGTGGAAGCGAAGGTACAAAGAGCCGCTTTCCTCACCCCCACTTTTAGACATTGGCTCCGGTTATCCACGAAACCAGGGATTGGTGCAAAAACGCTTCGCTCTGCGTTGATTGGCTGAGGGAAGAAGTGGCGCCCCTCGACGTTCTTCCCAGCCCCGCGGATGGCGGCGAAGCTTGTGAGGGAAGCTAAATGAGGGTTCCATCCTTTTTCATGCGCTGCCTCGCATGCCCCTCCGCGTTGGTAATACTATTCCTTACCGGGGTTTCGTCAGTAATACGGCCCGATGGTCCTTTCAACCGCCTCAGGAATAAGAAACGACGAGAGGGCGGAGGTATCCGCAGGGCATGGTCAGAAAAGTCAAGGTGAACGGCTGTCAAGACGCGATCGAACCCTCCCTCCACCTTTTCTGTGTGAGGCCTGATCGGGGCAGCCATTTTGACTTTTTTGACCTTGCCTCGCTTGCCACCCGTGCTTTCCTTCCCCTTTCCACTTTTTTCTGTGGCGTGTACTGAATATTCTGCCTAAAATATTTTTTTTTTCCTCATGCTGTTTTCTCCTTAAGGATTTATAGGGTTTGACAATCACAGCAGAGAGCAGTGATTGGGGGGGGGGGGGAAGCTAAGCAAGGTCAGTGGGACCTGGGATTTGGAATCCCCATTGCTGCAGACTGACTGGGAATAGAGCATCCTTGAAGAAGCAGTGGGGTTGACTCTTGCACTGTTGTGCAAAACAATGCATTTAGCCCCAGCTTTGCAATTTAATAAGGAAAGCCTTTACTTTGTATAGCACAACACAGTCTGTGCCGTGGCGATAGGAAGACCTGTCTTCTTTTGAGAGTTTTCTCATTGAATTAGGGCATTGAAGGACATAATTCACTAGAGTTCTGTAGGCATCAAACCTTGCACAAGCACAACATTGCTCTTCCTGTATGAAGGCATTCCTTTTGCCAGCTTCTGAGCTGGTGAAAAAAAAAGTGCATCTGCCATGCGATATTACAGTAATTTTAATTGTTTAAAGCAGCTATGCTTTTGTTAGCCCGAGAAAAAGACTGCTTTAAGGAATAGAGACATAAAGTGCTCAAGCAAGGTCACAACAACTCAGTGTAAATTATTTTTAAAGTATGCAGAGCTCAATAATTCAATGTTGGACTATTGCAGTAAATAACATATTTAAATCCAGTCATCCATTACCATTGACCATTACACTGATGGTTAATGTTAAATCCAAAACTTCTGAAGGACAGTAGCTTGCCTATCCTAGCATGAAAATTTTCTAAAATTTATAAAAATATCAGGTTATAAACTAAAAACAAGTGTATTCTGTTACACCAATTTGTCCCAACTTTTCAACTTCCATCTCCTTTAATTACTTCCCTCACAAATACAATTTGTTTTGAAAATCCTGAAACAAAGACATGGCAGATGTTTTCTCTTGCAAGCTTACTTCACACAAAGCTAACATATGGTCTGGGTATTCTTAGTTTAGTATGTTGTGTTAACCTATTCACTGGTTTATATATTTGAGTTTTGCATTTTGTTTTATTAACCCACCTTGGGTTAATACACTTACCATCTTGGCCTTATTTCAGGAGAAAGCCATCAAACCTTTTTCGTACTCCAAAGGATACAATAAAAGGTTAAAAAAAAAGATTGGACTGTTCTACAAAACAGTACTTTTACTTTCCAAACTTGTCAAGAATGAATCAGTATCATTGTACAGTTATGGTTTCTAAAGCTTTTGAGAGTCTCTTCTGTTGTCATTGTTGACAAAATGAAGTAGATAAACATTCTGCCATTGTGTCATTCCAAGCAGCTGCACAGGGGACCAAAGATGGTGTACACAATTGAAACCCTGTCCCTTGGTGTATATGTGATGCCAGTGCACATAAAAAATAGGATTTTGATCATCTAGTTGCACTTACCATCTTGGCCTTTCAGGTGATAAGCTCAGTAGAGAACTTCAATTGAGAGAACAGAATCACATGTTGCAAAATAATGCAAACATTTTAAAATGCACTATCCATTTCATTGAAAATAATTTTCTGAGTTTAAGCCATTTTAGTTCATTCACATAGCCTTAAGGTTTGTATTTTTTCAATTACTTGATGGCATTTACTGTATGATCAATGTAATGGTTTCCTTTTATTGTATAGTAAAAAATTGTTTCGATAGTTACTGTTGCTTTGATTTTTAATGAAAGCTATTCCACTAAATGCAGAGCTTTAAGTATAAATAAGTTATAGAAATAAAGGCTGCTGAGAACATTGTTATATTTCTGTAGGGCCAGAAGAAGATTTCTTGTGCTTAAATACTTTATTTTAGTTCTTTTTTAAGCTACATGGTTTGTGGTAGATTCAGGATTTGTTAAGTTTGGCGACTACAATCTGTAACCAAAATGAAGCACTGATAAATTCCAAACCAACTTTATCAAGCAAAAGATACAGAGACAGATATCATAATTAACTTTCCTTCCTACAGAAGGAGATCCTGAGTATAGTTCCTATGTATAATTGTGAGTGCATGATGTGTATGACTCTCAGATTTACGTAGTATTACATATCTAGGAGAACTGGAACCCCAAAGATACTTTCAGGATTCTAAACTCTAAGAACCAGGTTTACATATCACACTCATTCAAAATATGATACATTTATGTAGGTATAAAGCAGACTGAGGAATAATGACCCACCCCCCCCTTATGACTTATGGATTTCAAGTACCAGAATGCTGACTCAGGAATTCTGGGAGTTGAAGTCCATAAGTCATAAAGAGGCCATCTTTCCTCAGCTCTGGTATAAAACAATATCCACATAGGCTGATTTAATCACTATTGGCTTACTGTAATTTAAGAATTCTATTTAAGACTTGTTGTTTAACATCATGGTTTGCTCAATCCAGCTTTCTAAAAGTATAAACTGACTTTTTCCATATTGGTCTCAGTATTATATTTTGTTTCCAGACTTGGAAGATACTTTCCATTCTGGTATTCACAAAAATGGTAGAAACTTGTTTTTCAACAGACTTAAACTGATTGGTGCTTGGAGATTCTGTCACACATTTGTATTTTTGTTGCATATTTATTTGATTAATATTTGAATATGTTTTGTTTACTCAATTGTACGCTATCCAAAATTTTAAAATGGGTGATTCACCAATGCAGTAAATAAATAAAAATATGGCCATCATAAAGGAGTGGATACAGTTTTTTGTTTCTTAGTATTCCTAGCTTGTAGAGTATTGTGCAGGTTCAGAAGGCAAAATGAAGGAACAATTATTCACAATTATTTCAACATTTACATTCTGTGATAAATTTGTTAATAAAATGTGCTTTATCTAACAAATAATAGTGCAATCAACAGTCATTTCAGGTCAATGTTAAAAATATCTGTATTGTATCAATATCATTTAAGTTCTGATATTTTTATTTTATTTTAAAGTTTGTTCTGAGTTGCAAATATGGCTTAGAAGTACAATAATAAAAATTAAATTTTTATGTTTAAGAACATGTAAAATGAAATAGGATAGAATAGGAAACACAAAAATAATTCAGACATAAAATCCTAATGCTATATAATTGTATTATATTTTATATAATTCTTTTGATGGCCAGCTGTAACAGTTTTATTTTTTCATTTTTATTTATGACACTTAATGAAAAAATAAAATAATAGTTGAATGTAGTTAGATGTTTTTGTTTCTATTAAGGTAAATGGGATGAAAGCATTTCAGAAAAAAAACAACAATTTTGGTCTTTTAATTGAATAACTTTGCCCTGCTTCTTTCTTGTCTTACCTATGTAGCATGATAAATAGTTGCTGGATGGCTGATGGATTAGGAAAAAGCTTAATAAAGATAGCTTCTCAAAATAGCTGGATAGTTTCTATCTTTATCTTACTACAATATGAAGGAATGGTTTGCTTTTGATTATGTGCCATCAATTGAGTGTCAGCTTTCAGTGAATACATAGATAAAAAAAAAATTAAGAGGAAAAATGGTTATTAAATACTAATGAATACATGATATGTAAAGCAGATGTTTAGAGATTTGATACAAAACAATTCTTGATTGTTTTAATGCATAACATTTTAAATGAAAAATTATTAATAAATTGCCCTACTTTTCTACATGAAAAATAATTGTGCACGTAAAAATGTAAATATATAACATTCATTAATTTTTTTCTTTCATTTTAGATTATATTGCTTAAGTATATGAAATAACCAAAATGCCTGTTAGGCATGAAGGACAGGTATCTTCAGATTGTAGAATTATTAAGTAATATAGTTTAATAATTGACATTTTAAATATATAATTATGCCACCGCACATATCTAATTCCAGGATAGGCTGGAATTAAAAATGAAATCCTGGAGAAAAGAAATTGCAAACAATTTTTATATCATTCTCAAGAAAACATATGGATGTGTTCATTTTTCTTTCACACACAGTAACTGTTTTCAATGATCAATCCAGGCCCATGACAATGAATTATATAAAATTTGTTTGTTTTACCATCTAGAATTTATCTGGTTTCTCCCATTAGTTGAAGAAGATAAAATATTTTAAATGTTCTCATGCTTCTGTCATCAGAAGTAAAAAGAAACAGAAAGATACAGATTAATTTCCATTTCTTAGACCTTTTCATCTTTACCAGATCCAAAACAGGTTCCATGAAATGATTTGACTCAGTGTTATATTGAGAATGGCCCATGGTTGTCATTAAGGCAATTTAAATTTAGACTGGCCCCATTCTGAATATTAAAACCCCACAACACCAAAGCATGTGAGTTATTCAGTAGGCATGTCTGAGTGGACTGTACACCAAATAAGATCTATTCTGCTTTCCTGATATAAAATCATGTGCAAGGTTGTGAATCAGATCTCCAACTGTAGAGGCCTTCTGGCAGAGTTAGTATATTACTATGGTCTAAAACAGCGACCCCCAACTTTTTGGGTACCAGGGACCAATTACATGGAGAGAGGTTTTTCCATGGACTGGAGGGGACGTACTTTCACATGCTGTCTGCATCCTGCGGATGGGGCTTTGTTTGCATGGTTTCTGGCATGCCATGGCCCAGTGCTGGTCCACAGATCAGGAGTTGGGAAACCCTGGTCTAGAGTAATGGTTAAAATATCAGGCTATAACCCATGAGACTGAGTTTTAGTGTTACCTTAGGCATGAAGCCAGCTGGATGACCTTGGGCTGGTCACTTTCACTCAGCCCTAAGAAGGAGATAATGGCAAACCACCTCTGAAAACCCTTGGCAAAAAAAAACTGCAGGAACTAATCTACGCATTTTCTGAGAAATGGACATAAGTGGATAGAAGGAAAAAATGGTTTAGTATCATTGATTGTCAATTATTTAACATGCAGTTTTACCAGCAAACTTGCAATAAATGTTTTATAGTTAACCACGTTATATAATTCCCTTATTTTTCCACTTGTACCCCAGACATAAATTAGAAATTATTATTAAAAGAGTGTAATAATATGTATATATATTATTTTTGACAGCTTGAAAAATGTGTAGATGAAGCTATAAGAAAACATGATCTTCACGCATTGCAACAGTTTTTGCAAATAGATTTTTCTGATGATATGTCCCATAAATGCAGCAAGCAGTTTCTCAACAAATTAGACAAGCTTATATGCCAGGTGATGAAATTCTTTTGGAAACTGTATAATTAAGATAGAAATTTATATCAAATATAGCTTAAAATAGTTTTAACTTTTAAAATTATTCATAGTATTATAAATGCAACATCAAACCTTGCAGATGAAAACCATGCAGTACATATTTATGATTACTAGGTGGCAGTGATTGTTTGACTGATTATGTGCTATTAAGTTGGCATTGACTCATACAATCAAATAGATTTCTCCAAGACAATCGGTCTCTAACATGGTCTTCAGGTCTTCAACAGTATGCCCATTTTTGCTGTAACTGAATCTTTCTACTTTGTTGCTGGACATCTTCTCATTCCTTCCAACTTTCAAAGCATTATAGACCTTTCAAGGGAGTTAGGTTTTGCTCAAATGTGTCCAAAGTATGGTCATTGGAGCCCACTCATTTGAGTTTTAAATGAGAACTTTAAACTGATTTGTTTGATCTATTTGTTTTCTTGGCTATTCGTGGTATCCTCGGGATTTTTCTCCAGCCACAAATGTCATAAATGTCAATATTCTGCTTCTTCAATATCCTTAAGTGGTTAGTGGCTTTCAGTTAGTTAAGTAGCCTACCCAGTCAATATTGCTTAATTTCAAAAAGCTAAACAGATTAAGACTTACTTAACACTTAAATTGGGGAATAGTTTAATGAAAAGAAGGAATAGGGGTGACATAGCAGTGTCCCAATATATCAGGGATTGCCACAAAGAACAGGGAGTCAGGCTATTCTCCAAAACTCTTGAGGGCAGGACAAGAACCAGTGGGTAGAAACTAATCAAGGAAAGAAGCAACCTAGAACTAAGGAGAAATTCCCTGACAGTTGGAACAATTAATCAATGACTTGCCTCCAGAAGTTGTGAATTCTCAACATTAGAAGTGTTTTAGAAGAGATTGGACAACCATTTGTCTGAAATGGTATAGGGTTTCTTGCCTGAGCAGGGGGTTGGACTAGAAGACCTCCAAAGTCCCTTCCAACTCTGTTATTGTGTTCTATTCTGACCCACCAGGAAAACTCAGGGCTGTGCAAATTCTTTTAAAGGTATGTTTTGCAGAAATGTATATAATGCATCTCTTCCCAAGTCATTAAAGCAGATACATTTTTACTGATCTGAACAATTCCTAACATTATTCCAGCAAAGCAGGATGAAGCGAAAATAAATACAGGTAGTCCTTGACTTATGACCATGATTGAGCCCAAAATGTCTGTTACTAAGTGAGACCTGTGTTAAATGAGCCAGTTGACAATTGACTGAATTTTGATCACATGACCCTGGGGATGTTGCAACAGTCATAAGTGTGAAAAAATGGTCATAAGTCACTTTTTTCAGAGTCATGGCAACTTTGATCAGCAAACAAATTATTGTTAGTCAAGGACTTACACGTATTCCCCCTCTATTCACATTCCCTGTGCCTTTTTCATTCCTTTTTTTTTTTTTTTTGCTTTTTGTAAAGATGGTGCTCTGAAAACAGGATAGTTTTATTATAGCAGTCTATAATGTGATTTTGATTGTCACAAAATTTCAAAACTTGCATACGGTTACAGTTTAGGCATTTCTTGTTAAATTGTATTTTTAATAAATTCCCTGACACAATCTCTGCATGGTACAAATTTAAACAGAACAAGTTTCTGCAGATTTGATAGCAAATTTTCTATTGATGTGCAGGCATATATTTATTTGATAAACTTATTAAAATAGTATATAATTGCTATAGAATTCAGACGCCACATTTTGTTATTGTATTAGTATGGATTTTTGCATCAAAACTGAAACAAGTCTTGATTTTCTTTATGTGCTTTTTTTTTTAAATTTCAGCAACTTGACAGTGAAGAAATTAACAATGTTTCCACTTTGTTGAATACTCTTCAGAACCATGGCAGAAATATTAACATATTAGGTGAAGTTGGATTTCCAGCCATGATTGAATATGGTCTTATTCAAAAGATAAGTATAATATTGGAAAATAATTCTAAGACTAATTACAATAGATAACAGGTCTGCATAGGTTTGTCATGTGCATTTGTTTTACTGCTTAATGGTTTAACATTATTGTTAATGTTATTCTGCAATTATTTTTTGTATAAATGAACATATAGCCATAGTAACTGTACAATTTTTATTTTCTTTTTGTACATGGTTAATTGGTTTGAAAAGGCCAAAGAGATTTTGAAAAAAAAAGACTGTGAATGTAATGAGGCGTTTACTACTCTCTTTGAAGATTTCTTTGATGTCCTAATGGTAAATATATCCCATATATATTCTTCCACAAATTATGTGATAAATTTAATATTCACATTACTTTGAATAGCTTTTTTCATATTTGGCTTTATTTTTCCTCATTGATATGCCTAGAATAAGATGGACTGAGATTAACAACTTAAAGTATGTATTTAATTTCAATTCTTACCATATGGAGATGATGATTATAACACTTAGGAATTCATTTTACATTAATCTCAAAAAGAATAGGTCCCATTTATGTATATCCAAAAGAATGCATTATTTATTATTTTTTAAAAAAACTTTCTGAAACAGTGTGGCATGTGCTACCCAGGACTAGAGTATGATAGTTATTTTCTGTGTGCAGAGCAATTTTAATATATTGTTTATTTTAATTGTAGATAGTACATGATACCAACAGTGAAGGTATGTCTGAAAATCAATTATGACAATGATTTTGTAATTTAAATGCACCTATTTTGTCTTGAATATTCATTTATATCAATGATCGTGAATGCCTCTGAAGTTTAATTATATGATTCTGTAAATAATGCCTTATATTTTCATCTAGGTAAAATTCAAACACTTGAAAATTTCATATTGCGAATAAGCGCTCTTTCTGCTGATAAGACAATTAGTATTTATATTCAGCAGGAGGTAAGAATTCTTTTTAATATTATCTTTCTTGGCTTTTAAACTTTGAATTCGCTATCTTGCTATGTTTTAATTGCAATATTATTTTTTTGTGTTTCAGATATTTGAATAGGATATTAGATACATATATCTAGCATTCAAGCTTCACTTCTAAATGTTTGGAAAAGAGAAAATCTATTTTTTAAAAACCCTATTCTATTGATTTAAATTAACCACACAGATATATTCATTCAGTAATGTACTTTATTTACCTATTTGTTCCTTTCTATAATTTCTAGTATCTAAATATTCATCTTTCTGAACGCCTGTGTACTATATAGGTAGTTCTCAACATACGACCAGTCACTTAACAATTATTTGAAGTTATGACAGACTTGAAAAAAGTTACTTATGACACATCCTTGAAGTTATGATTATTACATCACCTCAGCAATCCCATGATTGCATTTCAGGCACTTGGCAAGCAAGCTTGTATTTAGCACCAGTTACAGTGCCCACAGTCACATGATCACAATCCAGCAAAAAACTCCTCTTGGTTAAATTGGATATGGACTTATGATCCTATGAGTTGCTTAATGACCATAGTTATTTGCTTAACAACCATCATAAAAATTGTCATAAAATCAACTCTGGTCACATGATGAAACTTACGAACCCATGATTTACAACCAAAATTCCAGGCTCAATTGTGATTGTAAGTTAAAGACTAGCTGTACTTTGAAATTTGTATTTGTATTTAATCACGTATCACTCAACACCATGAGTCATTTATAAAAATAAGAAAAGTGGGATAAAAAGAAACAAAACAATGCTATTGCATTAGATACATCTATTTACTTGTCCAATAACTATGGCTGCCCAACTGCAAAGTAGTTTAAGGTAATAAACAAAAAGTTTAATAAGCAGATCATAATAACAAGAAAGAAACAAAAAGACAAAACTATCATACACAGGAAAGACAAAAATTATGTTCCGCTGCAGTAACTTCACAGTATTACTCTGGGCAAGTGTCAGGAAGAGCCAACCTTTAAGGCCTTCTGAATGATAGCAGACTTGGGATCACATGGACCTCAAGAGAAATCCTGTCCCAGATGGCAGGCATGACAACAGAGATGGTATGCCTATAATATGTCGTTTTATCACTTGAAACTCGGAGCACACTGACCTTTCATGATCTTAAACAGTGTCCAGAAACAATGAAAGAAAGATGGCCTCCAAATATCTAGGTCCTGAGCAACAAAGAACTCTACAGATACTTTCAGCACCTTGAATTACACTTGGAAACCAACTGGCAGTCAGTGCAACTTGCAGATATAGATGTCTTATACAGGTGTACCAAATGTGCCCAAAACTATTTGCGCTGTTGCATTATATACTAGCTGTAGCTTCTATGTGGTCTTGAGGGCAATTCTAAATAAAGGGTGTTAATAGTAATCCAAATAACAGAGCCTAAGTGATAGTGAGAAGGTCCTCCCTGTCCAGGAAAGCCCAACTTATAGAGAAGTTAACTCTGAAGATCCTTCTAACCAATACTACTACCGCTTTGAGCAGAACTACAGGGCTGGGAGGACTTTCAAAACATAGGTTACATATAGAAGAAATGTAGTGCTATCCAGAAACTAAAGCTGGAGAGTCCCTGGAAAACTCTGCGCTCTCCATTCGTCAGTCCTACCAGGATTGAGCCTCAGGCTGTTTTTTCCCATCCAGACCTCAACACTCAACCTCTTGACACTATGACAGAATCTTCACGGCAGCACTTGGTAAAGCCAGAGGCTAATATGTACAACTGGGTTATCAATACAGGTAGTCCTTGACTTACGATCACAATTGAGCCCAAAATTTCTGTTGCAAAGTGAGACATTTGTTAAGTGGGTTTTAGCCCTGTTTTATGACTTTTCTTGTGACAGTTGTTAAATCACTGCAGTTGATAAGTTGATAACCTGGTTGTTCAGAGAATCTGGCTTCCCCATTGACTTTGCTTATTGGAAGGTTGGTGGTAACCATCATAAATATGAGTCAGTTGCCAAGCATCTGAATTTTGATCATGTGATCATGGGTCATAACTATGAAAAATGGTCATGTCACATTTTTCAATGCCTTTGGAATTTTGAATGGTCACTAAATGAACTGTTATAAGTCAATGACTACCCGTATATTGATTATACCTAACCTTAGACAGTTGGAAGCCAACACTGAGATATGCCTCTTGTAAATATTAAATAGAGATAAGAATGTTGATCCCTGAGAAACCTCGCAGAGCAAAACGTTAGGCTTTATACTATCCTGCTCAGTGGTGCGTTTAAATTTTTTTTACTACCAGTTCTGTGGGCATAGCAGAAGAAGGGTACTGCAAAATCTCCAGTCAGAGGTGGTATTTGCTGGTTCTCCGAACTACTCAAAATTTCTGCTTCCGATTCTCCAGAACTAATCAGCACCTGCTGAATACCACCTCTGCTCCTGCTCAGCATTGATTCTTGTAACCATTGATTTTGATTCCACAGTTTATTTTTCAATACATTTGTTTGGATGGTAATTGTGATTGTGTTAAAAATTACTTCCCTTGTAAGGGAAGGTCTTCCCTTTGCTCCATTGATTGCTTTTATTGTGTTAGGAAATAAAATTGCAAGTAGCACAACTAACTCTTGAAAAGCACAGTAATTAAAACTAAAACCTTCATTACATTATGTAGGTATTTAAAGGTGTTTTGGGCATTATACTGAGTTTTTAAAATATGCTTAATATTCAATTACCTGTTTTAATTATCTTTAGGCAGTAAGAAAACTGAACTCCATGCTTACTGCTATGCCTCGAGATATTAGAAAGAAAACAATTTCTACAAAGGAAATGCTACAAGTCATGTAATTAACTTTAATATAATGTTCACGTTTAACTTTAATATGTATGCTGGATCCCTCGTGGAAACCTAAAATCTTGTTAGGATGATGTTGAGATAATTTCACTTATGTTTAAGCAAAATTTGTTCAAAGTTAAACGTTTTTAAAGTTAATCTTAAATAGCTGATGTAAATATGATATAGTTCTGTTCATTATTAATAATGTGCAGTGTTTTGAATTAGCCATAACTTATACACAGTTTAAAATGATTTATGGCTATCCCATTGCACTTTCCAAAATCGTCTTCTCATAGATGGAACAAAGATTGCATTTGGAGAGTCTTCTTCAAATTTTCATCTTGCTTCAGATGATACTTTAAAAATGGAATATTTGTATTATAATATTGTGTCAGCAAGACCACTGGTAACTTTTGACTCTGTGAATAAGATAGACGGTTTATCAATTTAAATGTCTCCTTCAGGCAAAAGAGCTTGAATAGTTAGAAGTTGAAGGAATATTTCTGTAATCCCTATGGATTAATTAACACAATCCAATAATAGACAGGAATTCCTTTCCTGAAAAAATAGAACTTATAAACATTTTTAATGATCTGTCCCCCATGGAACAAAATCATACCATAGCTAAATTGTCCTGGTTAAAAGAAAAGTTGATTAATAAATGCATACAGTTTATCTATAATTTCAATCCTCCTATCCTTAAAAGCTCTGAAAAGGAGAGATCGGTCCATGTGAAGAAGCAAATATAAAAGAAGGGAGATGTAGAGAGATAAATCAAATAATCAATAAAAGATATAAACTACTGGAAATAATAATTATTAAATCATATCAATAGCTATTATCAAACATTTTTATTTGTTAAAATAAATGTCAAAAGTTAAGGACAAATCATTATTAACAAAAACTATACGTGCAAATAAGTTTCGATACATGCTTTTTAAGAAATAATTCTTAAAAACGTAACAATGCTTCATGCCTAGATTGTTCTTAGTTCTGAGCATCATCTGGAAATTTAGATTGAAAATACTAAACCCTCTGAGAACTGGTTGATGTTCAGTCTGATGACATTCAAGAAGTTAAAGATCAGCCGGCACTTCCTGGCTTTGGGCAGGGTAGTGGTTGAGTCTCTGTTGGGTGGTGTTTGGGGTTTATATGTTTTCTTCAAACTGCTTCTGGTCTGTTATTTGTCTTTTGACTTTATTTTACTTTCAGTTGTAAGTTGTCCAGAGTCAACGGGTGGCCTATAAATTGCATTAAGCAGACATAATTTTATAATATATGTCATGTTTAAAAATCCAGTCAAACTGAATCATTGTATTTATTTGACAGGAATAATATGGGGAAAAGAATTTTGGATGCTGGGGGTAAGCACAGATTATGATTTCAATATATGTATTAATGTTATTCAGAGATGTTTAATTCTCAGTTTTATTTTACAGGTTTTCTATAGCTTCCATGCCATACATAAAACAATTTTTTCATAGGGCCAGTAGAGACATTATTTCGTTCATTATATTCCACCCAATCATTAATAAATCAGCATGAGCTGTGGTGGTGCAGTGGTTAGAATCAAGTTCTGTAGGTTACTTCTGCTGACTGCTGGCTGCCTGCAATTTGGCAGTTTGAATCTCACCAGGGTCAAGGTTGACTCAGCCTTCCATCCTTCCGAGGTTGATAAAATGAGGACCCAGATTGTTGGGGGGCAATAGACTGACTCTGTAAACTGCTTAGAAAGGGCTGTAAAGCTCTGTGAAGCAGTATATAAGTCTAAATAATGCTATTGCTATTCTCAGTTCGTTGATTTACTTATTTGTTTTTCCCTGACATGTCAATTCTGTTCTATAGCTGCTTTGTTTTGACTACAGTACATAGTATTTAAATGCAGCACCTAACTTCAAGTTAAGTCAGAGTGTTGAAAGAGATTGTGTTTTAAGCTAGTGATTGTGTTTGGAATTTTAAGAGCAGATGGCGGACCATTTCATAAAATAGCTTTTCTAAGCATATTTTCAAATAAGGAACTGAAGAATAGCCAGCCACCATTTTTATGTAGATCCTGAAGGAGCCTTGAAAATGCAGGTGGTACTGGCCTATAATTATAGCCAGTATAACAAACCCATTTTGTTAGATGCAAAAGAATGTTTAAAAAATTCAAATAGAATGGTAGAGATTCTTATGGGTGCTAAGAAACGTGTCCACAAATATATTCATTCCTATGAATACTACATTGAGTACTTTAGATATATGCAACGAATTATATGTACTGTTTGTGAATCTGTATATGTGGTTAATTTTCATGCAGTAAAATTTAATTACTATCAAAACATTTTATGATAATGCTTCTGCCATATATATTATAGACTATGATCTCCAAGTTGCCATTATTGAAGCATTATGCAGAATGACATCAGAAAAACAAAGAAGAGAGCTGGCAATCCAGTGGTTTCCAATGGATTTTGTCAGCAGTGCATTTAAACAAATTAAAGATTCTGATTTTGAAACAGTAAGTCAAATTCAAATACTGGTTCTTTCAAAATAGGAAAATTGTCAAAGGGCTTATACTATTTTTCTCTTTAAACAGGACTGCAGGAAGTTCCTTAACCAAGTTAATGCCATGCTTGGAGACAAAAGAAGGTATGCATAACATTAACCAAATACAGATTTCTAATGACAGAATATACACCCTAAATAGACACGGCTTTTCATAAGTTAAAAAAATGAGTCATTCTTTGGCATTTTTATTCATGTTTGCCAACATCAGCAATCCAGATGTAGCATTAGCTGTTAATGAAACTTAATTAGTACATCCAGTTAAATTTTATCTCATTATTATTTTGAGGGTCTGTCCTATTGTATGGCAAAGGCTAGGATAAAACCAATTACATAATAAGTAGTATTCCAGATATCTTATGGAGGGAAAATCTTGGGTGATTTTATCAATAGTATATGTTTTAACTATTTTCCCCAAAGAAAAGAGTGAATGGAAATGGGAGTTCTATTTTTCTGAGTAGAAATGAAGAATGAAGTGATTAAATTATTTTATTATGAAAATACTGTACTGTTTTACAGGGTATTTACCTATCCTTGTTTATCAGCTGCCCTTGGTAAACATAAGGTTAGTTCTTTTCTTTTGACTATATTTCACAACATATTATATGAAACTTTGTGATGCTTTATTTGAATTCAGGAATTTTGCATCTGACTGGTAATAATTCAAAGAGTTTTGATTTAGAAATAGGAACAGAATGTTGTTAAACTAATATTAGAACAAGAACATTTGAATGCAGACATCAGCACAACTTAGAGGGCCTGTTCAGACATAACCTATTTTAGGATAGAAATTAGCTACTTAGCTAAACTGAGAATGGCAATTAACTTCATATCCTTTCTCACCTCCTTTTAAGTCCTGGCCTTTGTGACTTTGCTTTATGCTGTATGTTCTGGCCTTGTGCTTTAACTAGAGTTTGAAACCAATGTTAAATCAAAGCTTCTATTTTCAAACATAAAACTGAAGTTTAAATACTAAAATAAAGCACTGAAGGTGTTCTACAAAAAGAGTGAATACACTATGATCAACTTACCCTTGGTATGATAACCCATAATTATTACAATGAGAACATTGCAAAATGTTATAAAAGATTTATCATGGTTCTTTTTAAAAAATCTGATTCGATTATAGCTACAGATGCCAGCAGATGAAAACCTTGAAGAATGTTGGATTGACTTTAACGTTGGTAGTAAAAGTATATCCTTTTATGTTGCTGCAGATGATGAAGTAGGTTAAGTTTTCTTTATGAATCCAACTTTTTTTAGATTGTAGCAACCTTTTTAGTTATCAGAATAATTTATTATGAAAATCAAATGTTAAAATAGCTCCT
This sequence comes from Laticauda colubrina, assembly GCA_015471245.1. Lineage (NCBI taxonomy): Eukaryota > Metazoa > Chordata > Lepidosauria > Squamata > Elapidae > Laticauda > Laticauda colubrina. The sequence goes on along the minus strand of BLBF01000049.1, from coordinate 3,526,452 downwards.
TCCTTCCTTCCTTCCTTCCTTCCTTCCTTCCTTCCTTCCTTCCTTCCTTCCTTCCTTCCTTCCTTCCTTCCTTCCTTCCTTCCTTCCTTCCTTCCTTCCTTC
>BLBF01000049.1:3463202-3526340 GCA_015471245.1 Laticauda colubrina | reverse complement strand
TTCCTTCCTTCCTTCCTTCCTTCCTTCCTTCCTTCCTTCCTTCCTTCTATGCTACAATTTGTGAGTTAAGTTTTAATATGATCATATTTAAAACATAAAAAAGAATCCATGGTTTTTAAAGTATACATAGTAAAGAATATCAACCTATTTCTCAGTGGGTTTTCTTTGGAGATGCATATTTTCTTTCAAATTAAATAATTATTAAGTTTATAATACATTATACATATATGCTCCCTCTCTTCCTGATGAAGATCAGTCCCTTTCCATTGCTGTTGCTTAGGCATTCCATTATACAGCAATCATCTTACCAGCATGACATCTATGATCTAAGTTTTTTGTGGATGATTCCTTCTTGATGGGTGATCCAGTGGGTTTTTCATGGATATGATGAACCTGTTCTATTTTGTTCAAGTCATGGTAACCACTTACAGCATATTTAAGATTTGATTTTCAGGGTTGGGCAGAACAAACTAAATGACTGATCTAATGCTCAGCACAGCGTCATGAAGAGATAATTGGCTGCTAAGATTGAATATTTAAGCAGCTTTCCCAATTTGTAAGGTTGGAATGGAAATTAGAATAAATTTTTCAGGCAAATAATTCTAATGTTTTTTTTATACCTCTGGAAGTGTTTTCTGCTTAGTTTGGCTGATGTTATTAAAGTCCTCCTAAACCACAAGTCCATATTGCTGACAATGGAATCTAGATAGTCTCCAAAAGAGTTCTTTTTCCCTGATCAGTGGTGGGATTCAATTTTTTTTACTACCAGTTCTGTGGGTGTGGCTTGGTGGGCATGGCAGGGGAAGGATACTATAAAATCTCCAGTCAGAGGTGGTATTTGCCGGTTTTCCGAATTACTCAAAATTTCCACTACCGGTTCTCCAGAACTGGTCAAAACCTGCTGAATACCACCTCTATCCCTGATGTAAAGTACCACATTTTTTTCATTCTATTGGCATGCCAGAGCACTTACTAGTGACTATTTAATTTGATCTCACATACTGCCATGTCATTGTGATTAATCTACTTAACTGTTTAATTCCATCTTAATACTTACTGCTTATAACATGAAAAAGCCTTTGATTCACAGGCAAAACATTATTCCTTTTCAAAACCAACTGTTTGTTCATCTAAGGTCCATATTATCTGGGAATAAAAAAGAGGGATGAAGAACAGTTTCATAACTGTTGTTATTTTATTCTGTAACATTGTATATACACAAAAAATATATCTTATGTTTACCTAAACTTTCCTTTGGGAAAGTTATTATCAAATCCACATTCTTGTTTTGATCTGCTGGGAAAGAAAACCTGTACCAGAGACTAAAGTTAATATAATTAACACAAACTACTGACAAACAGTTGGCATCCTGAAGAACTATATTTTGAAAATACTACACTAAATCTTCAGCTGTAATCTATAACAGTAAACAATACTTTTCATAAATTTAACTTCCAGGGTCAACAGTGGGAAACTGTGTGCATACCAGAAGAAGATGTTAGGACCTACATAATTGAAGGTATTTTTTAATTTTAATGTATTTCTTATTTTCAGAACGTTAAGGATAAGTATGATATTCAAAATTGCTATTTCTATTTCAGAAATTTTTTTATTATTTTATTGATATGTTTTTAATGTTTGCAAAGCAAATATGTTATTTCCAAATAAACAATTAAAGAATATGTTTTATTTCTGTGTAGAAAAAGAAAACGAGAAATTGTTAATGGTACATCTAAACAACCCAATGTCAGTGGGTGCCCAGGAAGGGGAGAAAATAATCTTGCATTTCGATTCTGCATTGGAAATTATGGATGCAGTAAGAAAAGTTTATGAAGCAACAAAATGTCAGGTAATATCTTTTTCTCTTGTGGAATAAAAATGATGTACAACTGTTTACTGTTTATATTTGTAGTTGGTTGTACTTATCTCTACACAATTGAAGATAACATAATTTCATCAGTTATTGCCTGAATAACAGCTATAAAATAAGGAAAGAATGAGATATACATTTGTTCACATTTTTAAAACTAATAAATCATATAATATTCCCGTGCTTTGAATGACTATATCAAATAATAAGTCATCAATACTTTTTATCTAGAGAGCCAGTTTAGTGTTATGCTTAAGACATCAGACTAGAAACTGGGAAGATTGTGAGTTTTAGTCCTGCCTTAGGCACAAGGCCAGCTAGGTGATACAAGATTTCAGATCTAAAGATCTAAAAATTCTGAAATCTTTAAAAAAATTGCAGGGATTTGTCCAGGTAGTTGACAGGAGTCAACACTGACTTAAAGGTGTGCATGTGTGTGTACATGCACACACACTCTTCACATCTAGTTGTTTAAAAAAAAATACTGAATTTCAGTGTTACTTTCAAGTAAGATTAAAATGAAAGAATTGAAAAAATATTTTGTAAATGTTTGCAATATGGAGGATTTTTTTCCCAAGTGAAAGAAAAAGCAACAAAACAAATGAATCACATTTTTATCATAATATGTCATGTTATGACATAAACTAGAAGAAATATGAACTTTTTATGTAATGCCTTTTTTGCCTATATATATTGCTTCAGGGGTTTACAAAGAAGAATATTGTGTCAGTTGCAAAAACAACAGTACATGTAGTTTTTGATGAAAGTGGATCACAGGTAAAATATTTAAGTTACAATGATAAATATTGAGTACATGTGTTTAATCTGGGCTATACATATGGAATGCAAATTTTGAAGCTACAGATCGTAGCTTCAAAGTAGAAGTACAGCTTCTACTTTGTAGAAAGTAGAAGTACAGCTACAGTAGATTTTATTATTTTTTGTCAACATGTCTTTCATAAAAGCCTCCCATTAATTTAGAAAATTATTCCTGCCCCTATTTAGCAAACAATTGGATCCCAATATGTGAAGTGAATTTAATTTTCAACAATTGGAAATTACAGGCTGATTATTCTGAACCATAATACTTCTATGCATTATTATACTAATGTCATATGAAATTAATGGGGAATTTTAGAATAAAAGGAGAAAGGTACCAGGCAAGCTGATGGTCGGTTTATGTAGCTCACTTACCACCCTTCCTCTCTCTTTGCTGCCATCTACTGGTCTGTAAGTCAAACAGTTGACCAGTCATCCAATAGTTTTCTGATCTAAAAAAATATCAGACAATTACCAGTATTGGGGGGGTGGGGGGTGGGAATGTGTTGCATGGGATAACCAGAGTAAGGGAATCACTAGCTAGTATCCTTAAAATTTTACAGATCAGGGCCAGGGTTTCAAAAGATCTAGAAAAACCCAACTACTTTATAATATAAATGTCTTCATTGATGGCTGGAGTTTATAATCTTATTTGAAAGCATAATAATAACAGGATTTTTAAAAAAATATTTGAAATGACTAGGTTCTTATACCAGAAAGTCAGATATCACCTATGAAAGAGAAAGAATGTAAATTACAGGAAGAAAAAAATAGTTTCTCCTCTCAACATCAATATCCTCAGGCAGAGATAAATCTAAGTAAAAAAACAACTGAGATGGACTTCCAAACAGGACAAACCAAGGTAGTTTAAGCTTTTAAATAGAAAAGAAATCTTGTTTTGTGATATTTGATTAAATGTATGAATGCTAGGTTAAATGATACTTCTCATTTTATTTCAAGACCACCCCTGGTAAAAGGAAAATGTCTGAGGCATCAATGATTGTGTCATCTACTTCCAGGTTTTCTGTGCAGAGTCCATTTCCTATAATTAATACTTGTAAGTTAAATGACATATAGCCTTGTGCCTTAATTCCGTATGTTTGTTAATGTATTTTATTAGTTTTAGAAAGTGTTCCTCTATCATCATGGGTCAATAGCTATCATTAGCCTCTAGAAATGATGCTAGTGAGTTTATGGGTTGGTCAAGTTGACCTCATAAAATCATTTCAAATTTTGTAAAAAATATTTTACTCTGTGATTCCCTGTACATAGAGCTATTAATATGAGTATCATAAGTAGTATCATTTAAGGCCTAGTGAGTTGATAGATTATGTTCCCAATATACAGTGGGAACCAAATAGCCTGGAAACATTTACCTGATAGGCTGAGATGAATCATTTTATTGTCTTCTTTCTCCAGCCCTAGATTTGACAAAAATTTTATGTGTAACAGGAGACTAGTTTGTGGTGGATAAAGAAATATTGAGCCTTCCATAATCACTGAAAGGAAATATTTCCTCCTGTGTGCTATGGAAACAGAATTCTGGATAAGCACTGGAAGTTCTGAAAACTTCCCAACTATTTGAATATGAGTTCATGTATTGCCTTAAAGGGATAAAGGGAGCTGGTGGAGGAGCTTGTAAATGTGACACAGCCATCAAGAGACAAAAGAACATCACAGTTTAGAAAACTCAATAAGCAGCATTTTTAGAAATCAAGTTCTATGGAAACAATTTTACTCTGGGTGTTCCTTATGACAATGCCCAATTTACTAGCAATGATAGATTCTGGAGAAGAACAACGGCCTATGTTTTAATGCAAACATAAAGAGTGCATTTTGTTTACATCCAGGCTGTTCTATAACCTTCCTCTGCTGGATGCAGTAGCTTAACCCACCTTAACTTCCACTGACATGTAGCATTTGGTTTATCAGAATCTTGTATGGGTTCTCAAGAGGCAGGATCTCAGGGTGATGAATATTGGTTAATCCACTGTAAATCTGAAGGACACCTTGAACAATTCTTTTCCATGAAACAGCAAATTCATTTACTATAATTTTCGTGGAAATAGCACAAAGCAGTACAAGTTGCATTAAAAAAAATGAACTATGGGTTCCTTCCCAGCAACTCCACGAAAAGGGAAGATTAAAACCCCCCTTCAGATGATGAGCTTAGTGGAAAGAAATGAAGATTTCTCAGTACCTGAGACAAGAGCTATCAAGACTGGCCGAGAAGATAATTGTGCACCTCTATTTTCTGCAACCCAGGCTCTTAATAGAAATAATTCTGTTGAGAAGGTAACTGCTTTAGATTTGTACAAAAAAATTAATTCTGAAAACTACGTGGATATGATATTTTCTAACTTCCAAAATTTGGTTAAAAGCTACACATTCCCCCAAATAGAAAGGTTTTTTTATAAAAATTAAGAGTTAATGAAATATACAAGGCAGTTGAAAAATTCTTTATTTGAAGTACAACATTTTTGATAATAACAATCCAATTTAGTAGAGTGGATCTCAGGAAAAAATAATCAAAAAAAGAGAAGAAGTGAAAGAAACAAAAGTGAAGTAAAATAATTGCAAGAAGAGAAAGAACAAGTTTTATATGGGAAAAAAATTAGAGGACAGCTTAATCTTCCAACAGATTGCTTGGAAAGTATATATAAGAGAATATCAAAGTTGCTTGGAAAAGTCATTTTGTAACAGATTGCCATAGATATGTGGAAATATTATTAGAAAAAAATAAATTCACTTTTAATCAGGGATTATTTTTTGTATCTTGTTTATAAATAAATAAGCATCTTAACAATGTTTATGATTTATTATATATACATATAGCAAGCTCCAGCTGAGAAAATGAAAAATATAATCTACAGTGAGGAAGATCTAGATATTAATGGAAAGCAAAGTTTAGGTAAATTGTTCAACATATTTCAATAGACATCCTTTAAAATAGTTTTCATGTTCTAGAAAATCTTAGGATTGCATTTCATGTCTAATTTAATATATATGTTTCACATAGATGAGTTAAGTGATATTGTTCCTGATTCCCAACCACCAATATACAAAAGTGACAAATCATTGTAAGTACTACAAATAATTATAGATACTAAATATATATGCTAATATGCCTAATTTGAACAACACATTCTGCTCTAATTTCATGTTGGTAGAGATTTTCCGTACATATCCTTCAGGAATACAATTGATTTCCCAACAAGTATTTACATGGACATGAGAAAGGTGTGGTTTTCAGCTTTGTAGTTGTTCTTGTCTAGCGCTAGAAAATAGTATATACCAACTTTTTATCATTACTTCTTTATTTCTTGCTTTAGAGACAGAACATTAATACATTGCTCAAAAAAATAAAGGAAACACTTAAAGCCCATGTCACACTGCACCAACGGATGGAAAGAGGATGTAAAACGGAGAGAAACACTTGCCATCCGTTGGTTAATGCGATGTATCCGTTCTGTACTCACTGCCTCCATTTTTCATCCTCTCTATCCGTCCAGCATCCGTCTATTGACATTTCATCCGCTCAAAAAGTTTTGAGCTGCTCAAAACTTTTGAGCGGAAAATGTATCCAACGCATCCATTCTGCATCTGCTAGGCATACAGGGACATCCATTCTGCATCCGTTGTCATCCGTTACACATCCGCTATATCCGCTAGGCATCCGCTGCGCATCCGCGCAACTCAAATCCGGTCCAGTGGTAAACGGACGGAGGGAGGAAGCGGAATGGACGCGCAGCATTAGTAGCATGGACGGAGAAAGGATGAAAGCAGATGCAGCTCGCAAACAAAGCATAAAAACGGAAAAAACGTTCGCAGAGGGGACCTATCCGCTCTCATCCGCTTCCATCCGCTAGGCTTCCGTTCCGCATCCGCTTTCCATCCGCCCTGCGTCCGTTCCTTTCTGTGTTATCCGCTCTGGTTATGCAAATTTTTGCCCCTTTTGAGAGGGAACATTTTTCTCATCCGCTGTGTCCTTTTTACAAATGTTTTGCATCCGTCGGCCAGTGTGACAGGGCCTTAAACAACACAATGTAACTCCAAGTAAGTCACACTTCTGTGAAATCAAACTGTCCATTTAGGTAGCAACACTGATTGACAATCAATTTCACATGCTGTTTTGCAAATGGAATAGACAACAGGTGGAAAGCATAGGCAGGTAGCAAGACATCCCCAATAAAGGAGTGGTTCGGCAGATGGTGACCACAGACCACTTCTCAGTTCCTGTGTTTTCTGGCTGATGGTTTGGTCACTTTTGAATGCTGGCGGTGCTTTCACTCTAGTGGTAGCATGAGACGGAGTCTACAACCCTCACACGTAGCTCAGATAATGCAGCTCATCCAGGATGGCATATCAATGCGAGCTGTGGCAAGAAGGCTTGCTGTGTCTGTCAGCATAGTGTGCAGAGCAAGAGACAGGCCAGTACATCAGAAGATGCAGAGGAGGCCATAGGAGGGCAACAACCCAGCATCAGGACCGCTACCTCTGCCTTTGTGCAAGGAGGGACAGGAGGACCACTGCCAAAGCTCTGCAAAATGACCTCTAGCAGGCCACAAATGTGCATGTGGCTGCTCAAACGGTCAAAAACAGACTCCATGAGGGTGTATGAGGCCCCGACATCCACAGGTGGGGGTTGTGCTTACAGCCCAACACTATGCAGGATGCTTGGTTATTTTGCCAGAGAACACCAAGATTGGCAAATTCGCCACTGGCACCCTATGCTCTTACAGATGAAAGCAGGTTCACACTGAGCACATGTGACAGATGTGACAGGGTCTGGAGATGCCGTGGAGAACGTTCTGCTGCCTGCAATATCCTCCAGCATGACCAGTTTGACAGTGGGTCTGTAATGGTGTGAGGTGGTATTTCTTTAGGGGGCCACACAGCCCTCCATGTGCTCACCCAGAGGTAGCCTGACTGCTATTAGGTACCAAGATGAGATCCTCAGACCCCTTGTGAGACCATATGCTGATGCGGTTGGCCCTGGATTCCTCCTAATGCAAGACAGTGCTAGACCTCATGTGGCTGGAGTGTGTGAGCAGTTCCTTCAAGACAAAGGCATTGATGCTTTGGACTGGCCCGCCTGTTCCCCAGACCTGAATCCAATTGAGCACATTTGGGACGTTTTGTCTCGCTCCATCCATCAACACCACGTTGCACCACAGACTGTCCAGGAGTTGGGGGATGCTTTAGTCCAGGTGTGGGAGGAGACCCCTCAGGAGACCATCTGCCACCTCATCAGGAGCATGCCCAGGCGTTGTAGGGAGGTCATTCCGGCACGTGGAGGCCACACACACTGCTGAGCCTCATTTTGACTTGTTTTAAGGACATTACATCAAAGTTGGATCAGCCTGTAGTGTTTTTTTCCACTTTAATTTTGAGTGTAACTCCAAATCCAGACCTCCATGGATTGCTAAATTTGATTTCCATTGATAATTTTTGTGTGATTTTGTTGTCAGCACATTCAATTATGTAATGAACAAAGTACTGTATTTAATTAGAATATTTCATTCATTCAGATCTAGGATGTCTTATTTTTGTGTTCCCTTTATTTTTTTTGAGCAGTGTATATAATTATGACAAAATTCTTGAACTCTGAACTCCAGGTTTCGAACCTGGAAACTTTCACAGCCAACTTCTTACAGCAGTTTTTGCCTATTCAATACATTCTTACCAGGAACGGTTTGTTGTCATCAGGGACCATGAAGGCCTGCCTTTTCTGTTGCTATCCCTTTCCTTTGCCAAAATGTTCCACTGAGTCAGATTAGTATCAACTTTGCTAACATTCAGGCAAGCTTTTAGTGCTTGATTGTATGGTGGGTCTCCTCCATAAGTAAGGAACTCTTGTTGCTATGGCTGTTTTTCCACACCATGCACTGATGCAAATAAAAGTTTGTTTGGTATGGTTATCTTTATATTTCCATCCCTGGATACCATGATATTGTAGACAGCATCTTCAATCAATCATTGCTCAGCTCATGCTGGATAATAGTTGAACAACAAAATGCCAGCCAATCAATACCAACTGTTTCCACTTCAAGCCGTCAGAGTGTCATGTTTATTACTTGTCTGACTTAAAGGGCACTGAGAATACTAGTGGCTTTGTTCACTTCCTCCAAAGCAAAGAAACAAAAACATTCTAGCTTTCTTTTCTCCAAAAACATGCACGGAGTTCAGGTGTCTGTACAGTGCATCTCTATTCATTTGTCTGTTGATTTACAAAAATCATTACTCTTGATAGCATACTATTAGGATGATTTTAGGAAGGTTGAGTTTTAGAATATTTACAAAATGCAGAAAGGCAACATTGTATACAGATCATTGTTGAACTGATTAGTCAGTAATTTGAAAGCAGAAAGATTGATAAACAGTAGCTTGGCATTCAGAATGGTATAATTTTGATTGGAAAAAAAAACAGAAAAAATATCAAGAAATGTGAATTAGCATTGCCGTAAACATTGGGAAAACTATAATTAACTCCCCAGCCTTTGTATGGGAAAATATAAGCATATAATACATATAAGTATCCAAATGGTGTAAGTAGTTGCACAAGTTGGCTAATGTTTTAAACAGAATGCATTTTATATTTGAAATAATCACGTGTCAAATTATAAACATACTCAAAAGTTGCTAAAATATGTGTGCTTTTTTTTTTTAGATTGCCTGGCCTTTCAAACAATTTTGTTGATGAAATTAAAACTCAGAAAAAAACAAAGTGCTGGATACCTGAAACAATAATAACTCAATGTCAACATATTACTGCATCAGAAAGTATAGTATATCAAGGTTAAGTCTTTATATAAAAAGTCATAGCAAAGTTATATTAGTTTTTTTCACAGTTATCCAAATAAAGAATATAGAAACAAAATAGTTGCCTTTAAACTATTATAAACTATACTGTGTCTTTGTGTGTGTCTTTGTATATGTGTGTTTGTGTATCTGTTGGTTATTTTCTAATAGCAGAAAGGAAGCAGATATGTGAAAAACAGCAGATAACTGTTGAAAGGGGTAGCCATTTTTGACTCATTATTAAGTTAGGACTCTTAATATGATTGTCCAATCCATTATTTTCATGATTGTCCATGTTTCTCCCAGTCCGTTTTTCCTGCTTCGCTGCTGAGACGCAACCTCATCATGTAGAGGACAAACATTTTAGGCCTTAATATAAAAAAGTTAAAAGTCAACATTTAAGTAAAGAAGATCATCCCCTCTCCTCCACAGTCAGTCTGGGAATGTTTAATCTCAATATCCAAGCTTTCAGCAACCACCAGCATGACTTAATAAGAGAAGAATTTATCCCACCTGCTCAATGGAAGAATTAATTCTTTCTGCCAGTTGAGAGAAGGTTTCTTTCCTTTCTCCCTCTTACCCATAATGGGCCATTTACTGTTGTTCCTTGCCTCCTCTCCATTTCTTTATCTAGTTCTGTTCTCCACTTTAGCTTTCCTGTCCTTCCCTCATCCTACCAGCATCCTCTTTTCCTCTTTACTATTTTTATTTGATATGCACTTAATATCTAAATATGGGACAAGACTTATTTTTGCTCTTTAACTTATCTGTGAGGTAGGTTGGATTGAAAGAAAGTGAATGGTTTGCATGCAACCATAGCTTAGGATAGATCTCAGGATCTCCCTCCCCCCCCCCTCTGAAAGCAGGAAGTATGGCCTGTGCATGAGAGACACAGTGATGTTCAGATAGAGGATCAATTAATTTCTAAGATTGGATGGCATCTTTACAGGCAATTAATTTTAAGCAATAGTTATTAATTCAATTAATATTTATTAATTTATCCTAGAATTGCCCTTTTAAGAATGTGGCTTCAAACCAATATCTATATGTACGCACAGGCATACAAATGTGAAATACATGCAAACATATTGGGATTTGGTAAAATCCCCAGAATTGGTTTTACCTGGAGTTGGCAGCCCTAAGTTGACAAGCTGTATGATTTTTGTGCCTGTAAAAACATGAAATTCTGAGTTGACTTCCTTTTGAATAAGTATGATAGTTTATAATACTTTATTTAATTTTAAACTTTTGTTTTTGTTTTCTGTCAGCTGCTAATCGAAGTGACAGAGCTGCTAAGCAAAGAGCTTTTGCTTCAATATTTGAAATGTCTTGTTCTGAGTTAAGAAATAAACAGCATTGCAGAGGCAAAATCATAGAGGAACAACACAGCAAAACTAATAATATACCAGATTCACAAACCTGTTTTAAGCATTTGGATGAGAAAATACCAAAAAGTAAAAGTAGAAAGAGTGTTTCCAATACATCTGAAGTATCACTTCCTGCTACCCAAAAGAATAATAGTTCTCTAACAACTTCAAGGCACTCCAAATCAATCTCTGAAATAAATGATCATGATATTAAATTGAATATATCATCTCCTGCTAAAGAGACTGCTTATAAGAAAACTGATCAAGTAAATTATGAGAAGGTAAGCAACCTCAGCATTACTCTTCTAGTTGTATAGTAAATCAAAATAGTGATTGGTTTTGGTTTAACTATTTCTCAATAGTTTAGCAAACAACCAAAAACAGATTGCATTAAGGACATCACAGCATTGTTTTCCTTTTCAGAAAACAAAATCAAAAGATGTAATTGAAGCAGCAGAAATGTTAATAAGTAAAATCAGCAAAAGATATAAAGAAAAGGATGGTATAAAAAATACATCAAAAGTGTGCCAGTCATTTTCTGATAGGAGGTATTGTATATATATTTTCTTTTTATGTAACTGAAATATAGATAGATATTATATGTTGAAAGTAAATAGTTTTGCAATAGATATTTTTAAATCTTCTTTAGTTTTCTTAGTGTAGTTTTTGACATTTTCTTAAGTTTATTTTTTTTCTCTTTAAAATGTACTAATATTATGAAACAGAACAAAATTTTTAATGATCCCATATTTTCCTAGTCTTTCATTTTTTCTGTGCTATTAGTTACATTATATTTATTTTATTTATTAAATTTACATGCCACTCATAGATTAGATGATTCTTTTACAAAAGAGTAATACAGTATATATTGTGTAAAAAGAGACACAGTGGCTTAATGGCTAAGACACTGAGCTTGTCAATCAGAAAGGTTGGCAGTTCGGTGGTTCGTATCCCTAGCATTGCTTAACAGAGTGAGCTCCCTTTACTTGTCCCCCCTTCTGCCAACCTAGCAGTTCAAAAGCATGTAAAAATGCAAGTAGAAAAATAGGGACCACTTTGGTAGGAAGTAACAGCGTTCTGTGTGCCTTCAGCGTTTTGTCATGCCAGCCACATGATTATGGAGACATCTTCGGACAGTGCTGGATCTTTGGCTTTGTAATGGAAATGAGGGGAACTTTCACCTTCACTTTTAATACATTTATAAGGTTATATTTCAGTTTATGAGTAATGTTACATTTTTTAAACAAATGTTAATTATCATATTTTGAAGTTTAAAGGTTTGGAGCTGTTCAATTCTCTGATGCCTGAAAATATTAATGAAATATACTGAAAGTAAACAGATGCAAACTGGAATTAGATTTTGACATCTTTAGTACCATTAACATTTATTAGAAAACATCTGTTAGAAAATTGCTGATGGGAATACTGTACAGATAGTTTGTGCCTTAAAACCCTTTCTTTAATGATGGTTCAAAATGATAGCAATGAAAATAGAAAATAGTGACTAGGAGGGCGGAGCTGCCGTTGCGGCGGGAAGACAAGGATTCTGGAGCTCCTGAAAGAACCGTTGATATCCCTGCTACTGGACAGTCCTTTTGGATTTAAACCATCCCAGAGAGACGGTGACGAAGTGGGCACATCCTGTTGATCCCAGGGACATCACAAAGTCCCTGGTTGATCCAGGAAAGCTTCCTGAACCAGTGGCAGAGGAAAGTGGCCATTAAGGCTGCTGGGAAGCTGGGACAGCTCCGGAATGAAAGGGAAAGCAGAAGGAAAGTATGTTGGAACTGAGTGAGTTTGTTTTTTTTAAATTTCCCTAAGGATTAAAGAGAACCCTAAGGGGAAAAAGAAAATCTAAGAAGATTGAAGACAGAAGAGAAAGTTAGTGGCAGGAAAGCATGTTTATAACTATCAGATCCAATTAAGGCTATTTTACTGCGTGCAAAGGTTATTTTTTTCTTTTTAAACTGGACTGGACTAACAATTTGGAAAATACAAAGTTTTAATTTTAATTTTAATTCTGGATTATTTTTCCCTTTTTAGTTTGCTGTTTAATAACCTGTCACCCTAAAAGTGAAAGTTTTCTTTTTTTAAAAAAATTTTGAATTAAATTTTTGAATTTTCGGATACAATATAACAAAGGAATGAAAGCAAAGTAAAGCAATATTGCCACCTAGAGGTTACAGAAAAATTGGAAAGATTTAATAATTTTTCTGATAGCAGGCTATTTAGACCCAAAAGGAAGATAAAGAGCCAAGTGCTAAAAGATTGTTGAAACAGGTGCTATTCTGGCAATCTAAATAGCTGGAGAAAGAAGAAAAAGAGAAAAACTACTGTGATCTTGGATTATGTTTTGACTTGGCTTTGTGGACACAATATGGTGGCTTGGAATTGCTTTGTGACTGCTATTTAAAATAATTGCTGGCTATTCTATTTTGTTTTATCTTTTACTACTGGTATCTCTTCTGGGCCTTTTTACTATTTCAAGCTTGTTTGCAGCCGCTTGTTCCCCTTTTTTTCCCTTTGGTTACCCTCCTATTTGGAACATTTTAGTTCTCTCTATTTTTTATTACTGGACTATTACAAGTGGATTACTTTTGGAACTCTTTCTTTTTTAATTTTTAGCGTGTTTTTTACTTTTGTCACCTTGTGGATTTAATATTTTTAATTCCTCTATTTTATTTATTTTACTTTTTATTTTTTGTTTTTGGATATGGAAAGCTTGTTTTGGATTAAGGTAGAGAAGAACATGAAGAAAACAGAACTTGGATTAATTGGCAGATATTCTTTGTTTGGGATTACAACTAATTTGAGATGAGGAAGACAGCTGCAACAGTATCTTCAATCCCTAGTTCTTCCTCACTAAGCCCAGCTGGTCAGCGATCAATACATACAATGCTACAGCAAGAAAAGGAAAAAGAGAAAGAAAGAGGAAAAGGAGTTTCCAATGCAGGAGTTAAGAACAATGATGCAAGCAATACAAGCAATACAAGAACAAGGGAAACGTGTTGAATAGAAAGTGGAAAATATACAACGGATGATGGTGAAGAATGAAGAAAGAATGGAAAAGATGGAAGAAAGGGGAGATAGAACAGAGAAGAAAGTTGGAGAAATAGAAAATAGTGACTTATGACTAGTCCTTGCAATTCCAACCATTGCAGTATTCTGATCAGTCACCTGATCAAATGTGGGTGCTTGGCAGTTGTAGCATCCTGGGTCAAATGATCATAATTTGTTATCTTCCCACAGGGCTTTCAACAAGCAAAGTCAATAGGAGAAAATGGATTTGCTTGATGACAGGCCATAAAATGGTTATAAAATTGGCATGACTCACTTAACAACTACTTAGCAGAGGAAGTTCCAGTTCAAATCAGGGTTGTAAATGGAAGGATCTCTGTATTAGTTTACAGATTTATTTTCCTCAGGGTTAAAAAAAACCCTGCAACCTAGTAAAAGCACCTGAACTGGTCCTTAAACTAGAAGCTGAGGGCTCTTTGCTCTGGTACTAAAGTAGTAGAGCCATTTGAGAGTCAAAGTTGACCAATCCAAAGCACCACCAAGCATAGACTACAGTTCAGCATTTCATAGTTTATAAAAGTTCATCAGTGCCATTATATGTGCCTACAACTTTTTCTTACTTTTTTATGCAGCAGATTAACTTGGCTGTTCTCAAAATCTTCTGAAGGAATGTATTTCATTGTTTAATCATATTAGTTAAGATCGATATTTAAATACAACTTTTATTTACAAATGAAGATTTCTAGCTTGGTATTGATCTGTATTCCATCCACTTTTCTTACAGCACATCATTTAATAAAATTGATCGCGATGATAAGGTATTTTCTTTCTTTACAAATTTGTTTGAAAATAGTTTTAGGAATTTATTTTTAGACATGGTAGATTAAATATGTTTGAACTCTGAACCAAGAGTTCAAAGTTTCAAGAATGACATTTATAGTGGCATTTTTTTCAGATTTTGTAATTGAACTGATCATTATGTCTAGGCCAGTGTTTTACACGCACACACACACACATACACACACCCCAATTCATAATAAAAAGTGGTGAATTATATTACATTAAATTATTTACATTTATTATTAAATAAAAAAACCTACATAATTGTAAATTTTTTTTTCAAAATGTCAATAGGAGGTAGTTCCAGGTTGCACAAGGTCTGCAAACTTCAGAGAATGCTGTTGTGTGGCCTTGTGACCTCTGAAAAGAGCAGGAAAGTATGCCCTGGTCTCACATGCTTTTGCATGTCTCCAGAAGCCTTTCAGAGGCCTCCTAGCAGAGCCCCCTCACATGACTTCCAGGTCTGGAGATTTGGTGTATCACCAAAAATGGCATGCCATGTCACCAGTGATATGTCATTGGTTCACCAACAGACTGAATGGGATAAGGTGGAGCTGGAAGGAAAGCAGGAGCTGAACCTTTGACTAGACATAAGAAGACTTCTCACAGCTCAATAACTGCCAAAACAAAACTTTGCCATGGGAGACTCTGAATTCATTGATTTTTTTTTAAGTCAGGAATCACCTTTATGTGGAAGGAAAAACATCAGCAAAAAACCCCACCACTAATTGCTTTGCACTTACCATAATCTGTTACTTGATGTTGTTAAATAAGTAAGCTGTTAGCTCTTACAGAAAAGCTGCTTGAAGAATGTTTTTGTTTTAAAACTAAGCATTAGGAAAACCTCTGAGAGGAGATGTACTGATTGTGAACATGAATGGATTTAACTGCTCCCTTTGCCCTTTATTGTTTGGCTGAGTGATTCAGAAATTTTATTTAAACAAATTGAAAAAAAGACCTCAGAAAAAGGGGTAGCATTGGTTATACATCTCCTTGTATAATTATTTTTTTATGCCTAGAAAAAGAAACAGAATAGAAGGACTGGTAATTTCAGAACTACACTACACAACAATACTAATGAACAATCTGTGTAAGTAAATAGTAATCTATTACAAATCTAGCCATTTGAGAGATGAAAAGATAAAATATTAAGCAAAGTTTTATCTCTTTTGATAGTGATGATGTCTATGACTTTAATCGAAGTGGATTTGATGAACCTACAATAAAGCTTGGAGTAAGAAAATTATAGCATATTAATATGTCAATAATTATATTCAACAACATTACTTATTATTTGGAATTTACACTTATTAATTCACTCCAAAATATAGTTTGATTCTATAGCAGTTTCAACCTTCTGGCTTATGTTAAAATTGTATTCTGCTGTAGCTACCCAACTTTATTACTGGTATTTTTTGAAAAAAGAATAGACAAAGTTATTAGAATTAGTCATCTCCATGCCAAATGCAGTTTTCCTTATTAATAGTAAGGATATTTCTGATTAGTTTTGGTGCATTTTGGTCAGTGTTATCACAAGTCCAGTTTTACATGAGCATGTTCAGGCTGTTGTATGCAAGCTAAAAACACAAGCCTAGAGATTTTCAAAGCAACATTCAATGGACTCAACTTTACTGGAGAGGATAAGTGCTTCTCAACCTTGATAATTTTAAGATGTGTGGACTTCAACGCCCAGAATTCCATAGCTAGCACGGCAGAATTGAAGTCCATACATCTTACCAAGGGTGAAAAACATTGGGCTAGATGGCCATTGGTTAACAATGCTGATGCATTGAGCAGGAAATTGGGCTAGATTTATTGTACAGATAGTCCTTAATTTACTATCACTCATTTAGTGACAGTCCAAAGTTACAATGGCACTAAAAAAAATGACTTACAACTGGGCTCCTTGCACTTAAGGCTCTCACACCATCCCTACCATCATATGATCAAAATTCAGGCACTTGACAATCTGCCTATATTTACCACAGTTGCAACATCCTAGAGTCACATAATCGCCATGTGTGACCTTCTCAGCCAGCTGGAAGGTCACACACGCCATGTGTGACCTTCTCAGCCAACAAACAAACTCAATGGGGGAAGCTGGATTCGCTTAACAATTGCAGTGATTCACATAACA
The DNA here is from genome assembly GCA_015471245.1 of Laticauda colubrina. Taxonomy (NCBI): domain Eukaryota; kingdom Metazoa; phylum Chordata; class Lepidosauria; order Squamata; family Elapidae; genus Laticauda; species Laticauda colubrina. The sequence goes on along the minus strand of BLBF01000049.1, from coordinate 3,509,488 downwards.
ACCACAGCAAAAGATATAAAACTGAATGCGACTCGTTTTAACAATTGTTTTGTTTAGCAATAGAAATTCTGGCCCCAATTGTCATAAGTTGAGGACAATAACTTTGCTGAACCTTGCATCCTATTGTTTCCTATATCCCACCATTAGAAAATACACATCAAGATACATTCATTTTTAAAATGTAATCAGTATTAAAACATAAGTACTGTCCTGCTCACAGAGTAATAAAAACAAATGGTATTTGTAAAGAAAATAAAGATTTTAAAACAGTATGTGATATTGTGAGGTCATTTTAAATAGGTACCAGTTATCTTTTGTAAAACAGACTTTATTAAAAAAAATGACAGATTATACAATTATAAAAATATATACAATTTTCATTGAAAAAAGTAGGGCTTGTTTACTTGACAAACATTTACAAATAGACAGAAAATTCACCTACAAATGGAACTGCAATGCTTGTTCTATTTATTTAGGTCCAGGAATTCCATCTTATTAGTTTAGAAACTACTGGTGTACCCCCAAAGAAAATGTAAGTATTCTTGCTATCAGCAGAAAACTCATAAATGAGAGCTATTATAATAAAATGAGATAATGGCAAGTTTCTAAATACATGTTTTACATTGGCTTGGTAGAGGAAAAAATCTCTAGATGATATGTGGTGGATGCTTTACCTGTGGAAAGTGGTTGTCTTCCACATACGCAAGTAAATAAAAAATTAATCCAAATGAAGTATTTATTTCCATTCTAAATACTAAAATAAGCATTTTTTAATTTGTTTTAGGACTCAGAAAAATGAAACAAGTATAATCCAAAAGAAGAAGGAAAAGAAGGTATTTTTTTAAAAGGAACATAATTTTAATAAAAGTTGTATTTTGTAAATACCAGGATGTTTGCAATAGTGGCGAATATGTATAGTTCGAATGTAGGATGAAAGTAAAGGTTCATTCTCCGAGCTTGTGGGTTGGTTTCCAGTAATCACAAGACCCATCACAAGATTTACTGATGACTCACAGCTGATCCATCAGAAGACCCTCATTTGACACACCTTCGCTTGAAGACAGAAGTGGTATTCAGCCAGTTTTGACAGTTCTGGAGAACCGGTAGTGGAAATTTTGAGAAGTTCAGAGTACCGGCAAATACCACCTCTGACTGGCCCTGCCCCCATCTATTCTCTGCCTCTCGAATCCCAGCTGATCCTCTGGGTCTTCTTTTGTTGCCCTGCACAGGAGAATGGAGCTGGGAAGCAGGTTAATGGGGTGGGGAGGGAATGGAGATTTTGCAGTATCCTTCCCCTGCCATGCCCACCAAGCCAAGCTACATCTACCAAGCCACCTCCACAGAACCAGTAGTAAAAAAAACCACCACTGTTTGAAGCCTAAAACAACACTGACAATGTGACTTCCCCTAAACTCCACTGAAGATGTCACCTAGCCTGGTAACAAAACATTCAGAAACCAATCCACAAGCTCGGAGAATGAGCCTTTATCCTCACAAGTTTATTTATAGTAATAGTTCTCCTTAGCTGCTATTATGCATATTTAGTATGATTGCTAGGTTGGATTGTGTTTTTAATGCTATATTATATGTTGCTGTTGCAAGATGGACAGCTATATAGAAGGTGCCATGGGGGAAGAAATACCACAAGTTTACAGTGTGAAACTGCAAAATAAAACCTTGAGATGTTTTTAACTTCCTTTTAATTTTTTAATTTAGTTGAATCTTACTTGTTTTAATTTAAAATACTATATATCGGAGATGTTAAATCTGTGCTGAGTTAAATCTCCTTGATAGCAAATAGACAAATCAGTTACAGTTAATTAGATTAGTAGAACTGTGTTTAGTAAGATCTCAGTTATAATTAATTTACATAAATTTAATAATGGTTTTTACAGGATTGTACTGGTTTCCAAGTAGAATATGTTAATGAAGTTATTTAAGTCTTTGAAGAACTTGTATCTTTGACATTTGAGAAAATGCATCAGCTTGAAATTGTTAGCAAATTAAGATCTAGATTTTCATTTATATGCATGGTATGGATAGGTTAGAATATTTTAACAGACCATTCAATTAATCAGCAATTGCTTCTAAAATATACTAGTAAATAAAATGGCATGATGTTGTTTTTTACCATATCTAATTAGAACAAGTGTTTTGCAGTTCTAGAAAAGAATAAAAGTTCTTTTAAAATAAAAAAAAAATATTTTTCAAAGAAAATGATTTTTTTCTCCCATAGGGCAGGACAAATAGAAACTACAAGTATCTTTTTAGTGACACAGACACCGAATATAGAGGTGATGATACCAACACAGAAATTAGCTGGTTAAGGGAATCAAATAGAAAGCCTAAATCTCAGCTCGTAAATTACGGCAGAGCCAGAAAACCAAGGAAGTTCAAAACTCTGGAACCAGGCAAGATGTCTATTTATTACAAAGCCTATAAATCAGATTATTTTTCTGTAATTAAAATGCAGTTCTCCTGGGGTCAATTCAAGTACTGGTATTTAAATGAATTCCAGAATCTTGGTAGGAATGCTCCCTCAAGGTTCCCTCACCACAATTGATAATTGTTAAGCCTGGGTTCCCCAACCAGGGTTAGGTAAACAAGCTAAACAGAATGTGCAGCGTTAGTCAGATAGGCACACAGATAAATGAGTGAGCTAAGCTTGTATGTTTATTAACATACAGTAAAAATAACAGATACGCTTGTGCTATCAAGAATATATTTTATTCCAGTATAAGTTTATAGCATAGTCAAAAACAGTCCAATATTCATTTTACCATGTAGTCAGTCCATTCAGGGATATTCAGTTAGCAAAGTCCATATAGAATATCCTATTGTCAGTTCACATAAATCAGTCCGTTGTTGTCTCTCCCGTTCGAGCAATGCAGTCTTGCTTCCAAGCAGTAATCAGGGATCATCAAAGCCAGAGAGAGAGAGAGCAAGTTGTAGCCTTGCTACTTTTATATGGTTTTCATAACCACACCCACAGTTGCTATTTTACAGTTAAAGCTGCATACACTAACTATGATTCATAGTTAGTATTTCACCTAAAACAGTTAGGGTGAACAATGTTATCCCTAACATTAATATTAGCAATTGGTAATTGGTATAATGTTAAATACTCTTATCTTCCTATAATTATCCATTTATGGTTGGATTTTTAATAAAAAATAGACCTAGAAATTGTTGGACTTAATAAAAAGGAAATAGAACAGCTTTATATTTGCCTGCTGAATACATATTCAAAAGTAAGCTCTGGTAAGTTTAGTGGTATTCACAATGAGGATTGGCCTTAAATTATTTATTTGTAATATACATACAGAGAAAAATGCAAGTTTTGCTATCTCTGATTTTCAAATTATTGTACATAAAGCAGCTCTGATTCATCTCTGGAACTGGATATTCTTCTTCTCATTTCTAATCAGAATACATGATTCATTTTCCCTAAAAGCATAAAAGTATTTTTAAAATATAGCTTATTTTTCAAATTGCTAAAAGACTAAGGCTAAAATATTTTTCAAATTTAAAAGACTCTTCTATACTTCCTAATCCTTTTGCAAACTTTTTCTATACTGCTTTGTTTTTTGTTCTTCCACTACTCTTGCAAATGCACAGAACTATAGAGAACTACAGAGATTTATATGTACTGTATATGACCCAAAACATCCCTACTCTTATACTAATGTTACACCTTTGCTTCTGAGTATAGCACACTTTGCATATCTTAAATTATATTCTAGCATATTACATTCCAATAAGAAAACATTAAAAATGTTTACATTTTTTATCTTAACTGTATTATGTGTCCCTTGATTTTTGCATCTTGCTATTTTATTTATCAACAAATAATTAATTTGATGTCACTGAGAAAATATGTAAATATTTCACACATACATAAAATATTTTCTCCAGCTCCTGTTGTGCTTTTCCTGAAGGCACAGTTAGAAATTTGATGTTCCAAGATTGGATGTTGGCTTTGAGCAACTTTCTGTAGCTTCTCCTCCAATCACAGTCGCCAAAAATGCCTGGTCTCATTTTTGCCACAGGAAGGCATTCAAAACACATTCAAACAAAATCAAGCAAAGCCCCTCCCCTCATTAAGCTTTAATTTATTTTAAATAAGAAAATCTTTTGAACTCCCTACCCTAGGAAAATATGGCATGACTTTTACTACTCACTGTTTCAGCATTTATAGACAACATTTCTGCGGTATTTTATCTGAGTGCCAGAAAAAAGTTTTATGCGCATATTTGAAGGACAAGAAGCAGGGAAGCAAGGAGTCAAATTCTGAGGTGGCCATAGTCCATATTGAGTACTGCTTGGCCCTGTTGCCAAATCACTGTAATTGGACTGGAATTTCTGAAGTTAGTTTAAGAGCAGGAGAAAAGCAGCTTAGGGTGCCTAGTTGAAAATTACAGAGCAATCTCTTTATGCTGCGTCACCTGTAAAATCATAGAATCAATTATTAACCAATCCATCATCCTCCACTTAGAAACAAACAACCTACTCTCCAATAAACAATTTGGTTTTAGGAAAAAACTATTGTGTAATCTGCAACTCTTACACTGCAAAAACATATGGACTACACAACTCAATCAGGGCAAAGCAATAGACGCAATCTACATAAACTTCTATAAAGCCTTTGATTCAGTGGTACACAACAAACTACTCCTAAAACTAAAATCTTACCGTATCTCTGGACACCTGCATTACTGGATAGATGCATTCCTGTCAAACAGACAACAAATGGTCAAAATTGGGAGCGTCCTATCAAATTCTGTACCTGTCAACAGTGGTGTCCCCCAAGGCAGTGTTCTAGGACCAACTCTTTTCATACTCTACATAAATGACCTCTGTGATCATATTAAGAACAACTGCATTCTTTTTGCTGATGATGTAAAGCTATTCAACACCACAGAAAATACTGCTATCCTTCAAAAAGACCTTGATTATGTATCAGAATGGTCAAACAAATGGCAACTTCAAATCTCAAGAAATAAATGCTCTGTCCTACATATTGGGAAAAAAAATATATCAGAAAATAAAATACAGGCTGAATAGTCAAGACCTTGTTGATGATCCCAACTCTGTCAAAGATCTTGGAGTACTCATCTCTAATGACCTAAGTGCTAGAGCCCACTGTAACTACATAGCCAAAAAGGCATGAAGAGTTGATCTAATCTTATGTAGCTTTTTCTCTGGTGATATTACACTAATAACTAGAGCATACAAAACATTTGCTAGACCAATACTCGAATACAGCTCATCAGTCTGGAACCCACATTACATATCGGATATTAACACAGTTGAGAAAGTCCAGAAATACCTTATGCCACCAGACTTGAAATTCTAGACCTAGAAAACCTAGAACTACACCCCCTTCAGTCTGATCTAAGTATAGTATATAAAATCATACATTGCAATGTCCTACCTGTCAATGAATACTTCAACTTCAACCATAACAACACAAGAGCAAACAATAGATACAAACTCAAGGTTAATCGCACCAAACTTGATTGCAGGAAATACGACTTCAGCAATAGAGTGGTCAGTGTCTGGAATACTCTACCTGACTGTGGTTTCTTCCCCAAACTCCAAAAACTTTAACCTTAGACCGTCTACTATTGACCTCACCCCTTTCCTAAGAGGTCTGTAGGGGGCATGCATAAGTGGACCAACGTGCCTACCGTCCCTGTCCTATTGTTTCTTTTATTTTTTTAGTTTTCTTATATGTATCCATGTATTCATAACTATGTTTTTACTTATACCTATTATCCTGTAAGCAATTGATAAATAAAAATAAATAAATAAAAATAAATAAATAAACAAAATTGCTTGATGTTTTTCTAGGGGTATCTTCTCCTACCATTGATCCCTCTTACCCCATTCCATATCTGTGTCCAATATTAGATACCATCTAATAATTTCTGGAGAGTCTTGTATCTTCAAAAAGATGAAGGTAGACTTCAGTCTGAGATAAATGTTAATAAAGGATTTATTTATTTGGCTCAGAGTCACCTCTAGGCCAGACGGGCTGCATGCAAATTGAATACATAAATAATAAATAAATAAAATAAATACTACATAGATTTATATGGTGGTCCAACTCACACACAGTGACTCCAGGCAGTGTACAACATTACAAATTAAGACTATAAAAAACTGAAAAACCCCAGCCTCCCCTTGGCATAACTTCTAGAAAAGTAACAAAAAGGGGGACAATCTTATTTCTGAGGAAATGATGTTCCAAAAGGAAGGAGTCACTACAGAGAAGGCCCTTCTTCTTGGTCCCATGAGGTGTACTCCCTTTAATTTATTTTTAGGTTTGTTTGTTTATTATATTTATGTATTCGAATTGCATGTCAGCCATCCTGCCTAGAAGGGGCTCTGTATTCTCTGTATTCTGTTACTTTATAAGTATCTATAGGGTGAACAAACATAATACTCCTTTCTTACCAGTTGGAACCCATATCATAACCTGCCTTCTTGCTCTGGCGGGCTGAGTAGATATATTTATTTATTTTATTCATTTATTTGATTTGTCAATTGCTTACAAGATAATAGGTATAAGTATATACATAGTTATGAATACATGAAATGGGTACATATAAGAAAAATAAAAGAAACAATAGGACAGGGACGGTAGGCACGTTGGTGCGCTTATACATGCTCCATACAGACCTCTTAGGAAAGGGGTGAGGAATAGTACACAGTCTAAGTTAAATGTTTGTGGGGTTTGGGGAAGAAACCACAGAGTTGGGTAGAGTATTCCAGATATTGACCACTCTGTTGATGAAATTGTATTTCCTGCAATCAAGTTTGGTGTGGTTAACCTTGAGTTTGTATCTGTTTGTGCTCTTGTGTTGTTACGGTTGAAGCTGAAGTATTCATTGACAGGTCCTTCAACTTTTTTTTTAATTCATTTTATTTTATTTACGTTTATTTATTTTATTATTTATTCATTTTTTCAATTTGTATCTTTCAACAGCAGCTCTGGGCAGCCACCATAGCTTAAAAAAAGACTAAATACAAGCAATAAATAACAGTAAATGTTTTATGCTAGTGGCCTTCCAATTACACCCATTATTTTTCAATCATCTTTGTGTAATTGTGGATTGATTGCATAATTCTAAACTCATGTTTAAAATGCCTTGGTAATTTCTTGTTGAGATAATCAGAAGCAATGAAAATTGAATGATAAAATTGTTTTGATCATTGTAATAGGATTTAATTAATCTTGGGCTTGTTTTGTCATTAATGTTGAATTTTTAGATAAATTCTCTATATCACCAGGGATGAGAGAAATATCTCCACCCCAAAAAAGCAGAAGTAATAAGGTACCGTAATTCTTTCAATTGTTTTTGTTTACAAGTATTGAAACTGTTTTCCATGCAGAAAAAGTTAAATGATCAGATTGTTTTTTAAGATTGACTGTTCAATTTGCTCAGCAGATTGGAATGGAATAAGCCAATCTCAGCAGTTTTTGTTCAAGAAAAATATTCCTTTTTCCTGAGCATAAGAAAAATAAATGCCAATTTTTCTACTCTGCTATTCTTGTCTTCATGGATTGTCCTTTGTTTTCTCATGTGGTATGTTAATATTTTGAAGCCTATTGTATTAAGCTGGTAGGGATGATTATATTTCTTATGAGATTAAACAAATCATCCTTGATTTATGACCTCAATTGAGCCCAAACGTTCTGTTGTTAAGCGAAACATTTGTTAAGTGAGTTTTGCTCCATTTTATGACCTTTCTTGCCCCAGTTGTTAAGCAAATCATTGCAGTTGTTAAGTTCATAATACAGGTGCTAAGTGAATCTGGTTTTCCCATTGACTTTACATGTTGGAAGGGTACAAAAGGTGACCCTATGACCCCAGGACACTGTTGTAAATTTGAGTCAGTTGCCAAGTGTCTGAATGTGACCATGGGGATGCTGCAATGGTTCTAAGTGTGAAAAACGGTTGTAAGTCACCTTTTTCAATGCTATTGTTACTTTGAACAGTCCCTAAATGTTGTAAGTCAAGGACTACTGTACCTAATTGGCAATCCAGTTTTGATCAGTTTGTCCCCTCTTGTGGTGAATTAAGACACTGAAATTTCCCAACAAGATGTGCCTAGTTGAGATATAACAAATAACAGTGTTATGTCACTAGAACAGGAGTGTCAAACTCAAGGCCTGTGGGCCGGATCTGGCCCATGGGATGCTTAGATATGGCCTGTGGGGCCACCCTGGAAACAGCAAAGGACAAGCCATGGTGCCTCCGCTAGTAAAAATGGAGCCCCAGAGGGCTGCAGGCAACCCTCTGGAGCTGCATTTTCACTGGCAGAGGGTTGCAGGAGGCCGTTGTAGCCTAAAACGGAGCTCGGAAGCCTGTTTTCGCTGGAAGAGCATTTAGGCCACCATAGGCACCCTCGACACAGGTGACGTTGAGCTGGCCATGCCCACCCCCAGCCACAACCACCCTCCCCCCCAGGTCAAACACAAACCTTGATGTGTCCCATAATGAAATCGAGTTTGATACCCCTGCACCAGACAGCACCAAAAAGGGATGGCTAACATAGAGAGTCTCTGAAGTCAATCTCTGTGCTGAATTTTACATTGTAAAAGTAGCTATGAGAAATGCTGAACAATTAGAAAAAGATCTAACTTTAATATTAAAATGGTGTGCACAGTATTTTTTTAAGTACCTATTTCTAAAAATCAGAATGATAACGGTGATGAGGAAAGAACACTACTGACCAGATCAAAAAAACTCAGAAAAGCAGCACTAGCCAAAAAATGTTACAAAGAACTCTCAAGTTCAGGGATAGAGAGTGAAGAGGAAATTTCTGAATATTTGCATAAGAAAAACACTTCAAATGAACATGTAAGCTTTGTACTTTATTGTACCTTTACTAAAATTATGTTCCTAGAATTTGTATTTTAGGAAATCATTATATTTGCTTCTGTTTTAGCTAGAATTTGATTTTCAAAGGAATGGAACAGTATTTAACAAAAAGAATAACAATAAACAGTATTCAAAGAAAAATATTCAAAGAAAAATATTTTACATAAATGTTAAATGGTTTTAAAAATAATGTTAGGTTTTACAAAACCATTATCACAGCTGGTTTTAATAAGTTCAATTACAATGTCATTTAAAATGTTATCAAAAGTTTTTATATGAATTCAATTTAACAGGCATAATTCTTGAAAAATACAAGGCATTATCTGTCCTTAACTATTAAAACATAGGTCTACAATTCCTTATGAGTAATTTTACTACTTAAAAGATTAACGAAAACACAAAATTTATAAGCTGAAGGAAAAATATGGGTGCAAACATGATTTTACCACAGTAGACACTTTCTTTACTCATGTTTCCACCTTAAGCTTCCATTTTGTTTAAGAGAAACTAGATTTTTTAAAAATAACATATAAAATACTATTTTGCTTCTTTCTAAAATGCACAGTTTAATTAGTGTGCAGTGAAACTCTGTCTGATAGGTTTTTGTATCTTTAGCCAGAACATAAAATCACAGCAAAATCTAGAGCTGTTAATCAACCCAAGAAACAACAACATACAATTGCCAGTGAGGCAGTCAGAGGAAAATTGATAAATCAGCCCCAAAGATCTACTAAAGCGAAAGATGACATGACAAAAACCCAAATGGAATTACCATCATCTCTTTCTTCTGGGAGTCCACCTTTCTCTGAGATAATGAGATGTAAGATATATGTTTTGTTGTTATATTTAGCTATAGTAGGATAATCCTAACTTAAATTTATGTACTTGAGATTTTTCACCAGTTAACAATTTTTGAATAACTATAAAGTATATCAGGTCAACTCAGTAAGCTCCAGCAATTTTGCTATAATACTTTTCCAGCACTATGTTCAGACATCTTGACACGGTTATGCCTTATCACACTAGTTGGTAATGTCTGTAGCCACGGGTGCGATTCAACTGTTGTAACAACTGGTTTGGTGAGTGCACGCTTTGCCTGCACCAAATGCACATGCGCAGAGCATTTGCTACTGACCTTCTCCAGCTGTGCCACGTGAATGAGCTGAGCTTGAAAAACAGGCTATAAAGCACAGCTTAGAGCCTGGGGAAGTGGGTGGACTCAACAGCTGATTGTCAGAGCAAACCTAACCAGTTCATTCCCAGCTGATCCTCGAAGATACTAGTTCCCCCGAACAGGGCCAAACCGGTAGAATCCCACCCATCTGTAGCTGCAGGGAAGAGCCGGCTCATGCAATCAGGTATATTTACAATTAACCATAAAGCTATAAATAACCACTAGTTATATTATCTGTATATATTGTATGTTAACTTCTAACAGGCCTGACCCAAAACGATAAACTGAAATTGTATCCTTTTCTTCACAGTGTTTTCTTTTTAAAAAAATATGATTCCCATAAGAAAATCTTCTCATGGCGACACCTGGGAATCACATTTTTTAAAAAAGAAGACTGTAATTTGCATGAAGAAAAGGATACTATTTTAGTTTATCGCTTAGATTAGTCTAAATATTCTTGTAGCAATTTACTTTTTAAACAAAAGCCACATTATTTGAATGTAATTTCCATGAGAGTGCTTTTTCCCCCCTCAGATATATTTTTGATGGACTTTTGGTAAGACAAAACTGGATATTGGCAGTTTAATGCTAGTCTTTGACCCATTTTGAAGTCCAGTATAAGTGAAATATCCAAAATTATTTTCAAGCGATGCTGTTTTACTTCTGTAAAAGTCATCTTCTAATAGTTTTGATCTAAAATAAAATGGCTTGCTAATCACTTTCCAGTACTGAGTCTGAAAAACATATTTAAAGGGGTACTTGCCACGTTATGTTAATGGAACCCAACTGCCCTCCAAAAAAATGAGATGTCCGTATCCTCAGAAAGGTTCTGAGGTACTTTGGAAGCTTTCCCAGGATGTAATAGTCCATCTGTCCATGCAAAGGCACTTCTGCTGAGACTGCTGGCCAAGTGAAGTGGTTGTGCAAGCTCAAGGCATGTGGAGATGATGTGGGGAAAGCTTTGAAACTTTGCTGAACCTTCTGAAGGATTTGTTGGCTTCAGTGCTTCTAGGAGGAATGTTATGTTCTCACCAAAATCCTCCAAAACATTCTATAGCCCTAAAAATTATCATTTCCAAACTCATTTCATTCACAAGAAAAACTGAAAAAACAAGTTGAGGAATATACTTTAAGTATATAAATATACTTAAGGCCCGGTCCCACTGGCTGACGGACGCAAAACGTATGCATAAAGGACACAGCGGACGAGCAAAATTTCGGGGGTGGCTCCATCCATTGTCATCTGCTCCAAAAAGTGGTGAAAATTTGCATGAACAGAACGGAAAAGAATGGACATGGGTAGTATGTAGCGGGGATGTTAAACAGATGTTCATAGGAAGCCTAGCGGATGAAAGCGGATGGAAGCAGATGACACCTCCAAAGGGGTTCCGGGGGATAATTTTGAAGCAGACGCATAGCGGATGAAGCGGATGCATCACGTATGCCTAAAGGAAAGGAAGGGGATGCCGCACGGATGTATATCGGATACAAACCGTTCACTGCGCATCCTTTCTATTTCCGTGCTACTAACGCTGTGTAGACGTTCCGTGTACCTTTTGTTTCCTCCCTCTTTCCGTTTTCAGCTGCAGCGGATGTGAGTTGCGAGGATGCCCAGAGGATACAGAGAGGATACACCGGACATTTAACGGATGATAAACGGACATAGAATGTTTGTTGCTCATATGTCGCGGATTTACATCATACGCGGCGGAAAGTTCATCCGTTCACAAAGTTTTGTGCAGCTCAAAACTTCTTGCTCGGATGAAATCGCAGTAGACGGATGCTCTAGGGATAGAGCGTATGAAACACGTATGCAATGAGTACACAACGGATGCATAGCGTTTTCCAACGGATGGCAAGCTTTTTTAAATGTTTTGCATCCGTAAGTGCAGTGGGACTGGGCCTTTATTTATAATATGTTATTGCTACACAAGATTGCCCAGAAAAGCAAATGCAATTCATATATGAACCACATCTTGTCTTTTCTTAATTTCCATTACAATTTCTATCTTGTGATGAAATAAAAATATATTAAATGTTTTAGAAAAGTCAGTGAATTCTCTTAGATGAGCGGTGTGATGACCTGGTGGTGAAGACACTCACCTCCCACTCAGAAGGTTGAGAGTTCAATCCTAGGTAGTGTCAGTGGATTGTCTCATATGGTGCAAAGGAAAACTATCTGCTGTGAACTTTGCATAGGCATCAGGAAGGGTATCCAGGCAGGAAATGCTCAATTCCATCCAGTCACCCCGACTCTACTAAGATAATCTATTAATAATCCTCTGTTAAGGGATTACAGAGTTGTAAAAAGGGAGTTTTTATTGTATTTTCTCAGATATACCATAGCACATAGCAAAAAAACTGGGCATCAGTTCCTAAAAACACTGTAATGTATTGTGCACTATAATATTATTATAGAGGACTAAAGCTCAGCAGCACATTTCTCATGAAAAATGTATTGGAAAGTTTATTTTCAGAATACTGAGCTTCAGGGACTAATGTACTGTACGATACAACACAAATTTATGGTTTTATTTTTCAGATGTAGTTTCTTCATTTGAATTGTTCATAGTTTAACATTTCAGGGAATACAACAATTAGTGTTTATGTCTGCTTGTTCCCTTTCCAGCAGAAATTTGCAATTTCACTTCTGTTTTAGATTAGTTGTAACTTTGTATGATTTATGTAACTTGGTATGTTTTTTAAAGCTGGATTGTTATACATCTTAAATTTTTTAAAAAGGCATTAAATTTATTTGGGTTTAATCACCTGTTTCAACCTTCAGTTCGTGAAATTAACTATCTTTAACACCAACACCACCAACACCAACACCACCCCACCAAATAGGATTTCAATGATATGTCTAAAATAGAAGCTTCTGATCTGGGCTGTGCCAGAGACGAGAATACACATGTGAGGCTCTCATATTGTTAAGGTTGATTCAGTGTTACAATAACAGGTAGCCATTGTTTTAAAATTTATTTATGGGGTTTATTAAGGTTATGAGAAACATACAGAAGAATCTACTGAAGAGCACATATCAGTGAGAAGGTTGTCCTTATCATCCTATCTTGAAGAATTAACACCTGAAAAGGAGAAATCATTAGAAAATATTAAAGAAGATTTTATTATGGGAAAAATTAATTCAGAGAGTGAACTATTGAAGGATCTTCCTGAAAAGGGAAGAAAACTGGCATTTGAAACGGAGGATCTTTCACCTGTGATAAGTCCGCTTTCTTTGGTAAATATTTACAAATTATTTTAAAATGAGTTTTCCACTCCATGAGTTTGCTTTTCGATATTAATTTAAAACTTCCAATCTTCTGCACTGATATTATAAACCCAAAATGGGACAGAGAGGTCCTCCTAGAATTTGGCCAAGTTGAGGTGGTATATAATAAATAAATGAATTAATAACAAAATGCCTTTATATAAAAACCAACTCAATAAATTGAACAATGTTTATAAAGAATAAATACAATTATTAAAAGTTTATTTTGGATAAAATATAAAAACTGTTTGCAAGTAATAGAAGGTCTCCCCACTCTGATCCTGGAACAGTAGTTATTCTAAAAATGTCAAGTAAATGTGAATGTTTTCAGTTAATTTTTACAAGAAGAGAATACAGAAGCCATCTTAATTTCTCTTGGAATTGAGAATAAAGGCTCTAAGATTACTTTTTATCCATGCTAAACTTTAAATGAATTCAGATGCAATGTAGAAGAGCCTACATTTTCATTTCTGCTTCTGTTCTTCACAGATAATTTGGATGGGGATATTTAGTTTAATTATTAAGAATATTGGAATTACAATGTGCAACTAATCATACTGGGAGTTACATATATTTCTAGGAAGTTCTTACAGAATAATCAGCCTTAATTGCGGAATGAATGTACTTAGAATTGTAGGTTTGCAATGTAATCTTTCAGTTAGACTTTGCATGCTGAAAATAATGGATATGATTATAATCTTAAATGTTTCTGTTGTATCTTCAAATTGAAGAATATTATTAAATTTATATGGTTGTGTATTTATTACTGTTAACTATGTTTTTATTGCAGTCCAACATTAGTCCCTTCAATAGAAAAAAAACATTTATCAATTATAAAAATTCAGAAATTGCTGAGGATGGAATTTGTTACACTGATAAAGCAGTGAGCATTACAAGGGGCCTTTTAAATAAATCATTTCATCCAGAAATGGAAGATACATCTGAAAATATCATGAAGAGTAGAAGAGAGGTATAATATTGTCAAGATAATCTTTACTCTTTTTGATAAATTGGTTTTATATAATATAATTCTGTTGCTGTTACTAACAAGTTCAGTTTAAATGTGTTTCTAGTTTAAATAGCTTCTTGCATTTCAAACTAATGGAACAAACCAATCCAGAATTGCTCTTTTATAAAGAAAAGCATCCCACTTGCCATTTATATATTGCTTATTTTACATAAAAAGAATAATTTGCTCTGAAATGTAAAAACATATCTTTATGAATATCAAATTATTAAGAATCCAGTTTAGAATTGCATACACATATACTGATGTATGTGAGAAGAATCTAAATTTTAAAAGAGAAAAAGTCTCTTTCAGTTGAGTTTTTTCAAGGTATGGAATGTAGTTTGAACCTCACTTTGATACACAGGGTAATTGTAATGCTATGTCTCAGATATCCATATAACAGTTGCTTGTTCCCTTGATTTCTGTACTTTGTACAAGGAATTTTCAGCAGATATTACCACATTTCTATGTCCATATTTACATGTGTGAAAATATACGTCTGTCCATATCCAATGATCAAGATATTTTCAGTACTGTAGGACAGACACAATTAATCAAGCACTGCATGCTGGGAAACAGAACATTTGTTCAGGAATAACAATCAATATGCCAATTTTATCAGTATAGCAGCAATAAGTGAGAAGAAATGAGTTCAGGAAGAATAGAATTGTTTGATAAAATAAAGAATGGAATAAGCATTAGAGAAATGGTAAAGCTTAGGAAGCTATTGGATGGGGAACCTGCCTTTTGGCTCTGCAGAGTGTTCTTCCTCTTTGTATTTAAAAATTTCATAATTTTTAACCTTTCAGATCTGTAGGTTTGGATTGCAGTGACATTCACCATATCCTCGAGAAATTTTGAAATTTTTAATTGATATCAAGAGTGAAGTGTTAGATGGTTGAAGACAAACAGGTGGATGCTTAAACCCTGGAATGATCTGGGTGCTGGAAATATAGTTCAGTTTTAAACAAGGTTACATTTTCCCAAAAGAATTGTAGATGTATTTTGGAGGTTCTCCTTCTGTAGAGTGATTACTAGAGATGGAGGTACAGTATATACCTGATATTTTTGGTTTAACAATTTTGAACCATCTTCAATAGGTTTATCATCTTTAAATTGCTTATATCTTCTCTAGAACCACGAACCATAACTCAGTAATGTAAGACCTGGTCATACATAGGCTAGCAGGATTCTTTAAAAATATATTGAAAATAACATATCCATCTTTGATTTTCTACTATGAATAATATATTGTTTAAACTTTAGTTGGACTATTATATATCTTCATTAACAGCACTCTAGAAAATTAATATAAAATTCCTATGATTATTAGCTCTGTTCTTTTTGATAATACTTTTTATATGCCTTTATTAATATTGTTTTAAAAGAAAGGTTCAAATTGTTATTATATTGTTTCATAAACTGATCCTCTTACAAAGGTTTAGGTTGGTTAATATAACTTTATTTTTAGGGTTCTTTATCTCCATCTCAATTAACCACACCTTGCAGAAGCAGAGAAGAATTACAGCATGAAGAATGTTTTACGGATGTACATGAATCTGGTATTGTTTCATAAACAATTATAAATACAAATATTCTACAGTTTAACTGTACAGAAAATGAAAATCTCTGCATTTTCAGGCCATGTGCAGGCTAGTTATTTTAAAATACAGTCCCATTTACTAAAATTGTAAACTGCCCAGAGTAATTTAGAAAGTGCGATGGACATTGTAAAAATCTGATTAGTAAATAAATGAATCAAATAGAAGTTCTCCCCATCCCAATTTCTTCAACTTGTTAAAACTAATCATTGCATTATTCATGGAAACTTTCTTGTCATAATATTACTTATTCACCTCAGTGGAATAATTTGCCTCCAGAAGTTGTAAATGCTCCAACACTGGAGTTTTTAAGGAGAGATTGGATAACCATTTGTCTGATAGGGTTTCCTACTTAAGCCAGGGGTTGAACTAGATTAGAAGACCTCCAAGATCCCTTCCAACTCTGTTATTCTATTCTATTCTTTTTTTTTTTCATTTGCTTACAAGATAACAGATATAAGTAAAAACATAGTTATGAATACATGGAGACGTATAAGAAAAATAAAAAAGAAAAGAAAAAAATAGGACAGGGATGGTAGGCACGTTGGTGCGCTTATGCACGCCCACTACAGACCTCTTAGGAAAGGGGTGAGGTCAATAGTAGACAGTCTCAGGTTAAAGTTTTTGGGGTTTGGGGAAGAAACCACAGAGTGGTTTTCTATTCTATTCTGTTCTATTCTATTCTATTCTATTCTATTCTATTCTATTCTACCTCTTGTTGTATTGCCACTTACAGTTTCTAGTGGACTAAGAAGATTTTTTTAAAAAAACTTTTTTTTATTACTATATTCATTTAACGTAAATGATAGCAATAATCTGTGCCTTAAAAAGGACAAAGAAAAGATATACATCTTCTTGAACCACAAGAATTGGAATAAAATTGGAGTTTCTGTAAATGTTCCATGGAGGAATGTTTTAATAAATATTTTCTTGAACATATTTTTTTTAAAGCTACATGTTGCACTAATAAAAGAGATTATGTTACCAAAACAGAAAATCAGTGGCAGTTTCCTCTGACATGTTTGCACATTATTTATAGACATCCTGTTCAGGATGTCTGAACTGTGCATAACAGCACTGTTACTCTTGTTTATAATGTGTTTAAATATAATCTTATTAAAGGACCTACAATACATCCTAATTTCAAACGACTATATCAGGAAGATACAGAAAATTATTCCGATGAAGAAGAAATCAGGAGGGAGGAAAGGAAAATAAAGCTTCTCCCAAGAAAGTTATTCAAAGCAGATGATAGTACTTACAGAGGTGAGCTGAAGCTTAAACTGAACTGTAAAAAACATTGGAGTAAGAAATGACAGAAGACATATAGCATATAATAAACCTGTTGATTTATGTCACTTTATATTACTTTTCAATTCAAAAAGCTCTTTTGATTTCATTTAAGATTTGCTAGAGTCAATAATTGTCAGATATTTTGAGTATTTTTGTGCAGGTACCCTATAAAGGATAATTTTGTAGTTTAATAAAAATTGTATTTAATTATGTGTAGTAATTAATAATAGTAGGGAATATTAACAATAATAGTTAATAACAGTAGGAAGTTACTTTGAATAAAGAAATAATCAATGATGGTTTCACATGAATTTATTTTTGTCAACCTGCAGTTCAAAAACAAAATGACCTCTATCTATTAATATTTACTCTCTTTATAGGAAGCTGTAATTATTTTTCTGTTCAGAGAATGAAGCCCTCTGGTAACTTTCTAAAATGGTCCAAAGAGGCAGTGACCTCCTGCTTTTCTGTCCATTTCTTCCCAACACTTAGGAGAAAATTGCTTAAGTCATTGATTATTAGGGGAATATTCTTTCTTTGAAGAAGATAGTTAAGACTTGTAGGGCATATCAGTATTAAAAGGATAATACAGTTGAGCAAACAACATCTAAATCTTAAAATATTCTTTTTTCAGTATCTGAAAACTTAACTACATTTTCTATCAATGAGACATCTCTTTTTGATGGGGAAGGCTGTTCAAATGTAGAAACAATTTGTCAGACACTTCATAAGGAATTTGCTAGGAAAATACAGGTAAATATATCTTTCTTGGAGATACATATTTAGTGTTTTCTGTCTTTGTCTCAAATATGCTGGTAATGATGAACACGTGTATTTATGCGTGTAACAAACATTCATTCTCTTTTATAAAAGTTATTCTTTATAATCTCATTGTAAGGTCATATTTCCATGTCTATTCAGAATATTACAGAAACTTGAATTTATAGTTTTTGCTCACACATTTGTCTATCACAAGAATATAAAAAACCCAGTAGTATCTTACTAGATGTTTTCTGGTTTGTTTTTCTAATACTTTTTTTAAATGATTACTTCCATGTATATACAGTATTTATGTATGTGCACTCCTCCCCACCACGCGCACGCACACACACACGAATAGAACAGAACAGAATTTGATGTTTTGCTATTTTTAGGTTAGATGGACATGATATGATTTTATAATTTTTAAAAACTTTTTTTTATTTCAATCCATACTCAGTTTGAAAGGAATAATGATGTAACCCTTGTATTTTTAGAGCCGATCAAAGAAAATTGACTGTTTTGCAAAACAGTCACTGAAAACAACACATCAGCATATGAACACAATGGGAAGAGAATTACATAAATACAGGTTTGTATAGAATGAATTCCCAGAGTTTCATGTTATTGTTATATTTGTTGTATATTTAACATTTGCTTATATTTTTGTAGATCCAGACAGCTGGAAAATCTTCATTCCTGCCTCCTGAACGAGCTTGAAAGTTTTGAAAGAGATTCACAACTATTGAGAAATATCGAAAAAGATTTTTCAGTATGTTATTTTCCTTTACAAAAATATTAAATTACTTAAACATTATATGTTTAAGTACTTTTAAAAATATTAAAGGGAAATATATTCTTTGAATTGGTACAAAAAAGGAAAATGTACTAGCCGCCTTTTAAGGCTAGCTTTGATATCACAGATTATAAAACAAAATTTTGGAACTAATTGTACTAAACCATTCCAGTAGTAGTAAATTGCTCCATAGTTTTATTTCCCCAACCACTGCTTGGAATTGACCCACTTCTAAATAGATAGGAGACAAAGTACTTTCCAGCATCAATACCAACTTGTAACTGCAAGCACTATTTATTTTTTTCAGGAAAAGTCAACTCATTTATCAACACTGGCCCATTTTTGATTTGGTGCAACTCAAAAGTATCAATATCCAAGTATGAATATTTGGATTAAAATTTCCAAGACTCGAGTCAGTTTTTTTTTTTTTAAAAAAAAGAATGACATCATGTTTTGAGAATATGTATCTCTTGCTTGACTGCATATTTTTATAAGTGATTGCTCAGTGAAAATGGCAATCCATGCTGACTTCATGATGTTATCTAAAAATTTATGGGCCTAAGCAGAAATTCTTGTAAGCAAGTGATTAAAATAGAACATGAAATCATCACAGTTGGTAAAAGTAACATTATATTACAGCTTACAGTAAAGTTATGTTTTGATTTATGTTTAAAGACTAATGAAATTCAAATTTGTATTTCACATTGGCTATTTTTAGAATTTTTCAAAGAAGCATTTTGAAACGTTTAGCACTTACAACAAGAATGAACAGCAGAGGTTAGTATATTTTCGTTTTATTATAGTACAACAAAGACATTATGTTATCAGTGTAATTATAGTTATTATAATTATACTTTTAAAAGCCATTAATTTACATTCCTTAGGAGGCTTATAGTTAATAACAACATCTGAAATCAAATTTGATAAATTATGGCATAAGACTGTCAAGGTAGTCCAAGTAATTATCTTTTTTCTTTAAGAAATGTTTCCTTTTCATAATCCTAGAATTTCAGCTCACTCACTGACATTGATTCACAATATAATTAAACCAAAGCAAATCATATATGGAATTTACTGCCTTAAAGTGCAATGACAACTGTTAAGGATAAACCTTTATTTAATACAATTCATAATGCTTAAGTGTTACCTTCAAATGTTTATAGCCAATGTGCCACTGAACACTGTTTGGCAGATAGGAATCAGCAGAGAGCACCTATTGTCTTTATTTCTTGTTGAAAAATATTTCCAGAGATATTTCATTGGCTATCAGTAATGTGGACTCAAAAAGCAGGACAAAGCCAATAATCAAGGCTAACTGCAGTATTTATATTTAATTGTGCCCAATGGAGGAATCTCCTCCAAATTTTGAGAGAAAATGATGTATAAGTAATAAGTGATGTAAGCATGCATACAATTTCTCAAGTTACCTTCTACTGTTATCTTCTATTATCTTCAAGAAAGTCTTAGGAAAAAAACATGTCAGTAGGTTGCCATGTAAATGTTGATAAAGTTTACTGAGACACTGTGACACTTCAGGACCTCTATGTGTCCATATGATTAACACACATTCCTTCCAGGTTTCTATTTTGCTGAAATGCTACCATTCCTCTGAGAATTTATTTTGCTCACAGTAATAACAGGTTGCTAAAGCAGCTGGCCTTGATCCAGAAAGGCTGCATTCTTGTGACTATAAGTTTAACTATAATAAAATGGAAACAAGTATTTTTAATTATATTTTCTCTATGTCAAGCAAATAAATCAAATATTGGTTTGATCTGTGGTTTCTCAGATTTCAGAATCTTAGAACTTCATTTGAGAAGAACATTTACCATACTGTTGATCAAGAGGAAAATATTTTTCTATCTCAGGTATGTATTGCTCCTTATTGCTGAGGTGATCATAATTTAATTCAGTTAAGTTCAGAAATCAAAATGAACAAAATCAGCAAAAATTTAGTAATCACTTCTGTATATTTACATGGCAAAGTTCTTTTCCCAACCAGTTCTTGTAGACATGGGGAGCAGCCATAGCAAATATACTCACAATGGGCTGAATTGGGGGGAAAGTTGAATAGCCTTTCTCTTTTTTTTCCTTTTTCTTTTTTTCTCTTCCTGCCTTCAAAATAAATCAGATGCATATATAAGGCACCAGCAAGGGAAGGTTATATATTAGTGAGTATTACCTACTTTGTAAAATATCTAGCAGGCAATTGGTTTAGGCAAAAGAAGGAAATAATGATCTAATTGGGATCAGAGCAGGAAGGTCTTTATCATTAGCTAGCACAAAATAAAGTACTTAGGGTTTCACTGATAAAACGAAGAAGATATTAGCTTGAATAAGCAAGGTTTTGTATGCTGGTCAAAAGCACAGTTTATTTAAAACACACTTCTCTTCTAAACTTACTGTTTCTAACACCTACTTTCAATATTCAAAAAAATCTGCAAATTGAAATAGCTACTACCCAAAAAAGTTAACATGGTCTGGATTTTTTACTCATTGTATCAGTTATTAGTGTTTATGTTGCAAAACTAGTATGAACGTTAAACTTTCCTTTTGGAAATGATCAGTCAATGCAGCCTTCCCTCCCTCCCTCCCTCCATCTTCTGGAGCATAAAATATGACTTTTCCTGTTTTCCTTCCTCATAACTTTTGCACTACTGGTACTCACCTCCTTGTGCTTCCAACCTGTGCTTAGTTATATATAGTGTTTAGGGTAGTCCCACAAGTGGAATATGATTCAAAAAGCATATTGTTAGCATCTGTGAGTATAATTTCCCAGTCATAGTGTGTGTAATTGCTGTTTCTCTGTGCAGTTACCATAGTTTCTTTGAATTAGCTTTGACTATCAGTAAATAGTTCTGCTGTGATATTTTCAGGTCTCTGAATCACTCCCAATACAGAATTGTAGTAATAGGATTTATATGTCTATTACTGTTCTCAGTTCCCCCCCCCCCCCAATCAGTAGATAAGATAATTAGTAGTATAGTCTTACAAGCAAAATCAGAACAGTTATTGAAAAACATAGGGATTGCTTAAGCCCATGTCACACCGCCCAACGGATGCAAAAAGAACACAGCGGACGAGCAAAATGTTCCATCTGTTGTTATCCGCTCTCAAAAGGGGCAAAAATTTGCATAACCGGAGCGGATAACGACGCAGGGTGGATGCAGAGCGGATGCGGAACGGAAGCCCAGCGGATGGGAGCGGATGGCGCATCCGCAGGGCTTCCGGGGGGCCTCAGCAAAGCGGACGTGGAACGGATATAGCCGATGCACAGCGGATGCACAGCGGAAGCCTAATGGATGCCTGGCGTTAATTGCACATGCGGGGAGGATGCATTGTGTCAGCCCCACGGATATAACGGAAGCAGCTCGGAAGCAGGTCGCCATTCAGAGGAAAGACCTGCTGCCGGATGGATTGCCTGCCTTGCCTGCCCTGCCTGCATGTCTGCCTGCCAGCCTTGCTGTCACCTCCCTGCCAGCCTTGCTGCCAGCCTCCCTGCCAGCCTTGCTGCCAGCCTGCCTGCAAACCTTGCTGCCAGCCAGTCTGCCTGCCAGCCTTGCTGCCTGCCTTCCTGCCAGCCTTGGTTCATGTCTGCCTGCAAGCCTTGGTGCCTGCTTGCCTGCCAGCCTTCCTGCCAGCCTTGGTGCCGGCTTCCTTGCCAGCCTTGGTGCCTGCCTTGGTGCCAGCCTTCCTGCCAGCCTTGGTGCCTGCCTGCCAGCCTTCCTGCCAGCCTTGCTGTCTGCCTGCCTGCCAGCCTTGGTGCCTGCCTGCCTGCCAGCCTTGGTGCCTGCCTCCCTGCAAGCCTTGCTGCCAGCCTTGGTTCCTGCCAGCCTCCCTGCCAGCCAGCAACCCCACAACCATGCGGAAGCACAGCAAGCCTCAGCCATCTGCTACCAGCCCTTGCAAGAGGAACAGGGCTACCATCCCGCCCCCTGGCCCTCACTCTGGTTCTGCTGGGGCTTCTGCAGCACGGGCTTGCTCTTCTGGGGCAGGGGCTTCTGCTGCTTCTGCTTCTGGAGGAGCTGATGACAAGCACTCCAGCACCAGCCACCTCCACAGCACCTGGACCCTTCACCCCTGAGACTGAGCGACCAAGAGGAGTGCCAGAGACTCATTTTTGTTTTATAGCTTCTTGTTAATAAAGTCTATTTTGATTCATACACTTGCTTCATTTCTTTTTTTAATAAAGTCTTGGTGGAAACTTTTAGAAATGGTTTAAGCCTTTGCATGCTTGTGGGATGGGTTAAGATAGCAGTGGGATGGCCAGGGATACCTTTGGGATGGGTATTAGCTGTGGGATAGATAAACCTCCAGTGCAAGCATAGTGGGACTGTATGGTCCACCCTCCCAGCTGCCACACCTTTGGCCCTTTATTATCAATAATAATGTAATAATCATCCACACATGTCAACACAAACACAACTCTTTATTAAATGCCCTGTTCATTGTAGGCCCACTCAACATACATGGCCCAATCTCATCCGTGTGATGAGACAGGCTGAAGGAAGCATCCATTAAGCATCTATCATCCTGTCTTGCCACTCCACTGCTCCAGCTGGGGAGTTGCACCAGTGTCTCAGGAGGTTGCGCTGCTTCTTCCCTTGATGTGAGGCTCTGTTGGGGCCTTGCACATCCTCAGTGTCTATCAGGTTTCACCCTTGCCTCCATTCCCCAGGCTCCATGTCCCCATTGCCTTGCTGACGGTCCACAAGCCTGTCCTGTAACACTGGGTAGCGGGTGCGCATGAGATTGTGCAGGATGCAGCAAGCTTCCATGATGCTCCTCACGGTCTCTGGGCTATGCTGCATGGTGGTGAGAAGTACCTGGAACCTGTTGGCCAGGATGCCAAAGGCATTCTCCACCACCCGCCTTGCCCTGGACAGCCTGTAGTTGAAGATCCTCTCTTTACGGGTGAGGCATCTTGAGGTGTAGGGCTTCATGAGGTAGGTTGTGAGGGAGAAGGCGTCACCCCCACAATGAAGTAGGGCACATCTTGCGTGTCGGGCAGCGGGTCTGGATCTGGGAAGCCCACGATGAGGATGCGTTCCAGCCCCTCCTTGAGGTGACTGGCGTTGTATACCTGGGCATCTGAAGATGAGCCGTTGCCTGAAGCATCGATGTACATGAACTTGTAGTCAGCATCGACCATGGCGAAGAGGACGATGCTGAAGAAGCCCAGAGTTGAAATAAGTGGACCCTGACTTGGGTGGTGCTTTGCAGGCCACGTGCTTGCCATCTATGGCTCCAACGCTATGTGGTAAGTTCCACTTCTGATACCACTGCTCTGCAACTTTCTTCCTTCTTCAGTGGAGGGGTACTGGAGGAGCTCCTCGTATTCTTTGATGATGGCCTGCACCACTTCTCTGACCACAATTCTGATGGTGTTGGATGGCACCCTCCAGCCATACTGCATGCTCCTGTAGGTGGTCCCGGAGGCCAGGTGGCGCAGAGTGAGTGCCACCTTGAGCCCAGGTTCCAGGCTGGGGTGGAATCTGGTGCTCTGCTTGGTCAACCTGGTTGTCAGGCGCTGCACAACTTCATCAAACATGGCTGGAGGCATCCTCATGAAGTTCTGGAACGCCCGAGTGTCTTCGTTCCTGAGCTCCACCATCAGCTTGTTGTACAGTCCGTCCTCTGCTCTTCTGGCGATCCATCTTCGGACCCAGACTCTTTTTGGCTGCCTCTTTTTCTTCTCGCAGAGCCTGCAGATGGCTCACAGAGCCTGCAGATGGCTTCGCACTGTTGCAGAACGATGGCGGCTGCCGAAAGGACTTTGTTACAATCCACGGTGGACATGACTGGATGCTGTGGAAGAGGAAGAGTCAGATGAAGGCTGCAGAGGTCTGCACAGCTGGGCTGCTGGGCTGAAAGTGAGATGCAGATGAGTTGCTCCCCCTTTTTATAGGAAATATAGGTTTTCCGCTAGGCATCCTCTAGGGATCCTCTAGGCATCCTGTAGACATCCTTAATATCCGAGATAGGTCCCCTCTGCGAACGTTTTTTCCATTTTAAACGCTTTGTTTTCGTGCTGCATCCGTTCTGCATCCGTTCCGCGTCCGTTCCGCTTCCTCCCTGCGTCCGAGCACGGATGCGGAACGGATGCCTAGCGGATATAGGGGATGCGTAACGAATGCCTAGCGGATTCGTAGCAGATGCATAACGGACGAACTGGATACATTTTCCGCGCAAAAGTTTTGGGCACCCCAAAACTTTTGGAGTGGATGAAACGTCCATAAACGGATGCTGGATGGATAGAGAGGAAGCCAAATGGAGGCAGTGAGTACATCGCGTTTTCCAACGGATGGCAAGCTTTTTTCTCCGTTTTACATACTCTTTGCATCCGTTGGTTCGGTGTGACATGGGCTTAACAAACATGGAGGAATATTACCACTTTTTTTTTGTTTGTTTGTTTATCACATTTCTGAACCTCCCACCTCCCTCAAAGGTTTCTCTTTGAAATTTTGGAAACAGAAAATGTGGATTTGGGAACTAAAAAGAAAACGAAAGAAGAGGGCTAATTCTGAACCTTTTTAAAAAGTACTGATGACTCTTGAAACTCTGTTAAAGAGTAATGATGAATTGCAGCCTAGAAGTTGTGTTATGCCAACACAGAATTCTGAAATGACTGTGTGTTGGAAGCACTGTAAAGCTTTTGATTTACCTTTGCTATCAATTATAGATTAAAGTTTGCTTCAAAGTAAATAATTATTTTGGATGCATTTTAGGTACATTTTTTGAAAGAAGATATTAATGGGATTCAAGATAAATTTCTTAAGGAAATGGTAAATATTATCTTTTCATCATATACACATTCAATTCTGTATTCATTATGTAATTTTAAACAGAGTTTTTAGGAAATTATTTTTAAAAATAAATTATGTTTATTTTTTATCACAGCATGAAGAAGAATTGCTTAATGTTCGCAAAGGACTGCAATCACTATTTATGGCAGAAGATAAAAAGTTGTAATATAATTTAGAATGTAAATGCGAAAAAATAAAAGACTGTATATATTTATACTGCATTTTAATGTTACTGTCCGGTCCTCTGGGACATGATGTGTTAGACATAATTATAAAGCACAATTTTCGTGAAAAAAAATTTTCAATTGTTATTATAACTCATTCAAGATAAGGATTCTGTTAATGTTTTTTAATGCCATTATAAAAGCAATATTGGAGATATTTCAAATATACAGTGGGCACCTGACTACCATTGAAATTCATAAAACTTAGTCATAAATAACTTTAGATGAATTTGTATCTAATTTACAAAAGGCGATCTAAAATCCAATTCTGTTCATTCTGAGAAATTCAGTTTCCTGATCAGTAACTTATAAAGTAAACTATTTCTTTTTGCCATTATGTTTGGGACATAATGTGGGACCAATGTCGATTAAATCCTTCAGATGTAATGTTCCTCTTTATCCTGCACAATATCCAGCCACGCCATGTCTTCTTTTGTAGTTTATGAGGTTGAACTTTTAAAATCTCAGAAATAACTAATAGGAAGAAGATAATTTGATCTGGTGTTTGTCCTCAGGATTACTGGAGGAATTCCTCCAATTCCTCAATTGTCCTTGAGGAATTACTGGATAAAACTTATCATATAATGAATACATTTGTTATGTGTTGGCCTATTTATTTTATTGAATTTCTTTAACAGAGAGTAAATCTAAATTCAATATGCAGGTTCATCAGATACATTGAATATTTTCATAAATTTACCATTAAAAATAGCAATATACTAAGTATATAATAATTAGAAATCTTTAGAGATTAAAAAATAAATTTAAAGGTTTTCTTAAGTTTTTTTCCAAGTTCCTTGCCATTGTAGTTTTAAATGAAATTGCTGGTCTAAAATTGTAACTCTATCCCTTGACTGTATTGTAAGTGTATTTTTAAAATTATAGAAAATTGTATTTTAGAAGATTAAAGTATTTTTTTAACAAAAGGTTGATAAAGAAAAATTGGTGGTAATTTTTCCTGTCATTTGATGCAGTTATATAGAGAAATAGATATTTGGGGATACATTTAATTTAATGTACTACTCTGGGAGGTAGTGGAATGATGGCTTAAATGCTTCCTTCTAATTTAATACTAATGTAATTTTGCAGAGATAAAGTTTCTACATATTGTATTTTCATAGAAAGTCACATTTTCATGATTATAAGTATAACTATGAAGTATATGAGTTCACTGAAGCATATGTTCTTCCACTTTTCCCAGTAAAAAAAACTACTAAATCATGTTTTAGAGAGAAAAGACAATATCTGCCAGGAGTCTTAAAGTTAATGATTTTGCTTACAATATAATTCCCATTTGAATGGCATATTAACAGTAACAGATATCTAATATATTTTTCTTTGGATAAACACTGAAAATACAGACAATTTTTAAGCCTATAGGCAAATAGGCAAAATAGGGAGGTGAAATAATGACCCAAATTACCACTTTTCTTTTATAAATATAGCTTATTATACTCTCCAGATATTGCTGAATAATATAATTATAATTTAAGAGTTTCTACCTATACAAGCCATTGGTATGATGTTTGGGTTTACAGGCTGGGGCATAGTGTGAAGATGGCACTGATTACTCTTGTTGATGATCTGGGGAGTGTCTGGATAGCAAAAGTGGAACCATCCTGGATGCTTTTCGTTTCTTTTCAATATTTTGATCATGGTATCTTTCTGAGCCAACTGCAAGTTGGTGAGTGCAGGGATTGGGTGGGAGAAACAAGCACAGGCAAAATCCTGGCAAAGTTGAGTATCTGTGTGTGCTTGTGTATCTCACTGTTCTGTAGATCCTCCACTGTCCAGTTCAAACCTGATGCATAACGTGAGTCCTCCTTGACTCACAGTTTCTGCTTGAACAGCTGGTAGAAACTGATCAGGAAAACCTTCATACAAGCAAGTTCAGGCTTTTTGTATTCTCTTCCATACAGTCATGTATGCATTGGTCACCTCTTGGATGGACACTGGTGAAATATACTCTACACGAGGGTCTCTTTAAAAAATCATTTTGAAGTTATAGCTCATACCAACGTAATACCCATGTGCAATGCTTTATCAGTTGCCTTCCAGATGCAATTCAAGCTGCTGCTTGTCACCTTTAAGTCCTACATTTAATAAGCCCTAGCATAAGGGTTGTCTCTGCCTGGTTCTGCCTGCCCTATCAGATATATCAGAGTTGGCTTGCCCTTAGTCCCATCAATTGAGCGATGTCATCTAGTAGGACCCAGGTCTTCTCTGTTGTAGCACCTGCCCCCTTTTAACAGCAACCCTTTGAAAATGTGCATGTTGCTCACCTGAAAAAGCTTTGAAGGAGAATGAAAAACATAGCAATTCCCCAGGTCTTTTACTGGGGTAACTGAGGGGACCTTTTGTCCATTTCCTATGTCTGTGGGTGCAGGAAGTTGGTTGGTTGTTGTTCCCTTTGATGACACTATCTTCTGGGGTTTATTTCTAATTTTACTTTTTCATAGCCTCTCAGTTGCCTGGACCATAGTCGACATATATACGTCATAAATAAATAAATATATTAGGATTAAATTATGAAAAATAAATAAGCAAGTAACCATTTTAGGGTATCAAGTTCCCATTGTTGTTTTACCAAAACAAATTTACCATATTAGGGGGTTTTTTTAAGGTAACAGCCCCATTTGGCTTGAATCCTTGAATCATGCTAGGCCTCTCAGATTTTTGTTGATTCTGTATTCTTGCTGTTGCCCTTTATGGAACAGCCATTATCAGTGTTCAATATTCTCTGGAGCTATACATTTCTCATCCTGTCAGATTGTGGTTTTCTGGATCATGTTCTCATATGTCACCAAATGTACTGTGCATTGGGTCCAACCTATCTTACTTGCAATTATCTTCCATTGAAATCAATATGAAAAGTGAGTTGAAGCCAATTTCTGCTTTATTGATTCCAGTGCAACTAAATTTGAGCCCAACCCTATTTATGTAGTTAGAAATGGGGGGATTTGGGGGAGGGGGCTCCACTCTTTTTATTTATTTATTTATTTTTGTCAATTGCTTACAATAGGTAAAAGTAAAAACATAGTTATGAATACATGGACACATATAAGAAAAATAAAAAATAAAACAATAGGACAGGGACGGTAGGCATGTTGGTGCGCTTATGCACGTGCCCTGCAGACGTCTTAGGAAAGGGGTGATAAGAAAGGCGTGGTAAGAAGAATGCAGAAAAGATGGCGGTGGCAGTAGCGGCAGTGTGAGGAGCTCCAGCGGGAATGGGCAGCACCAGGCGACAAGCCCACTAATCCCTGCGGGTCCAGCCAGCGAGGTGGAAAGCCTAACACCTGAGACTTGCCATCAAGCCAGAAAAGAGCTCCATTCCTCAGTAAACATTCAATTCAAAAGTACTCGGAAATTTCCGATTCCTCCCATCCTTGACCAGCACGCCAGAAAAGAGCTCATTCCTCAGTAAGTGCTAAATTCAAAGGGCAGTATTCAAAAGCGCTCAATGATCTGTGACTTGACCCATCCTTACTAGAAGGTAAGGTGGTGGGGCTCACCAGTACAAGAGCTCTGCGATCATCCTTGCAGGGCGGTGAGACGATGAGATTCATCCCATCCTTGCAGGGCGGTGAGCACCAGGAACTGTGAATCGGTCTTCAGACATTTGCAGCCAGGGTGTGAAGCAGACTGCTCCCTCCTTCCCTCTTCACCAAATTGCTACTCCGGATTCCCTCTTTAAAAGGGCAGTAACTTAGTTTTGTTATAACTGAACTTCTGTGAAGATTGAAAGCAATTTTATTTCCTGTGATAGAAGCAGAAGTATATTGAAGCCAGGAGCAAATGCTCAATACAAATCTGAGTCTACATAGTAAAAATATAAACTGTTCAAATTGCCAATGCAAGGCTAGTTCATGTCTCTTTCTCTTAAAGCAACAAATTTTGAAAGTGTATTTAAATTAACTAGGAGGGGCCCAGAAATCCCATTCATCAAGGGAAAACAAAAACAAAAAGTTTCCTGTTGCCTCCCTGTGAATTGTTCTGTTTATCTCTGCTGAAGAAGGGGCCAGAGATTCCTCCCCATCGGCATCTTTGCATCTTTACATCTTTACTATCTCAAAAACTCAATCTACAAAACAAGAAAGAGTATAAACCCTTGCTCACTGATTGTTTTCAAGAGGAAAGAGAAACTTCTGTTTTTCCAGCCCAGAAAAAGAGGCCTCCTGCCAGTTTATTAGGGGTTAAGCCCCTGTCACACAGCACCAACGGATGGAAAGAGGATGTAAAACGGAGAGAAACACTTGCCATCTGTTGGTTAATGCGATCCATCCGTTCTGTACACACTGCGTCCGTTTTTCATCTTCTCTATCCATCCAGCATACGTCGACTGAGATTCCATCCGCTCAAAAAGTTTTGAGCTGCTCAAAACTTTTTGAGCGGAAAATGTATCCAATGCGTCCGTTCTGCATCCGCAACGCATACGGGGAACATCCGTTCTACATCCGTCGTCATCCGTTATGCATCCACTTTATCCACTAGGCATCCGCTGCGCATGCGCGCAACTCAAATCCGCTCCAGCGGAAAATGGACACAGGGAGGAAGCGAAACAGACGCGGAACGGACACGCAGCGTTAGTAGCACGGATGGAGAAAGGATGAAAGTGGATGCAGCTTACATACAAAGCATTAAAACGGAAAAAATGTTCGCAGAGGGGACGTATCTCGGATATTTAGGATGTCTGCAGGATGCCTAGAGGATGCAAAAGAACACCGAGCGGAAAACCTATATTTCCTATAAAAAGGGGGAGGAACTCACCTGGATCTCACTTTCAGTCCAGCAGCCCTGCGGTGCAGACCTCTGCAGCCTTCATCTGACTCTTCCTCTTCCACAGCATCCAGTCATCTCCACCATGGATCATCACACATTCCTTTTGGAAGCCACCATCGTTCTACAACAGTGCAAAGCCATCTACAGGCTCTTTCACCTGTTCTACATGAAGAAAAGGAGGCGGCCAAGAAGTGTCTGGGTCTGAAGATGGATTGCCAGAAGAGCAGAGTACGGACTGTATAACAAACTGATGGTGGAGCTGAGGAACGAAGACACTCGTGCATTCCAGAATTTCATGAGGATGCCTGCAGCCATGTTTGATGAAGTTGTGGAGCGGCTGAGACCCAGGTTGACCAAGCAGAGCACCAACTTCCGGCCCTGCCTGGATCCTGGGCTCAAGGTGGCACTGACTCTGTGCCACCTGGCCTCAGGGACCACGTACAGGAGCATGCAGTACGGCTGGAGGGTGCCACACAACACCATCATCATTGTGGTCAGAGAAGTGGTGCAGGCCATCATCGAAGAATACCTGGAGGAGCTCTTCCAGTGCCCCTCCACTAAAGAAGGCTGGAAGAAAGTTGCAGAGCAGTGGTATCAGAAGTGGAACTTCCCACACACCGTTGGAGCCATAGATGGGAAGCACGTGGCCTGCAAAGCTCCAGCCAAGTCAGGGTCCACTTATTTCAACTACAAGGGCTTCTTCAGCATCATCCTCTTCGCCATGGTCGATGGTGACAACAAGTTCATGTACATCGATGCTTCAGGCAATGGGTCAGCTTCAGATGCCCAGGTATACAACACCAGTCACCTCAAGGAGGGGCTGGAACGCAACCTCATCATGGGTTTCCCAGATCCAGACCCCCTGCCCAACGACACACAAGATGTGCCCTACTTCATCGTGGGGGATGACGACGACTTCTCCCTCACAACCTACCTCATGAAGCCCTACACTTCCAGATGCCTCACCCGTGAAGAGAGGATCTTCAACTACAGGCTGTCCAGGGCAAGGCGGGTGGTGGACAACGCCTTTGGCATCCTGGCCAACAGGTTCCAGATACTTCTCACCACCATGCAGCATAGCCCAGAGACCGTGAGGAGGATCGTGGAAGCTTGCTGCATCCTGCACAATCTCATGCGCACCCGGTACCCAGTGTTGCAGAACAGGCTCGTGCACCTCCAACAAGGCAATGGGGACATGGAGCCTGGTGAATGGAGGCAAGGGCAAAACCTGATAGACACTGGATGTGCAAGGCCCCAACAGAGCCTCACGTGAAGGGAAGAAGCAGCGCAACCTCCTGAAACACTGGTGCAACTCCCCAGCTGGAGCAGTGGAGTGGCAAGACAGGATGATAGATGATTAATGGATGCTTCCTTCAGCCTGTCTCATCACACGGATGAGATTGGGCCATGTATGTTGAGTGGGCCTACAATGAACAGGGCATTTAATAAAGAGTTGTGTTTATGTTGAAATGTGTGGATCAATGATTACATTGTTATTGATAATGAAGGGTCAAAGGTGTGGCACCTGGGAGGGTGGACCATACAGTCCCAATATGCTTGCACTGGAGGTTTATCTATCCCACAGCTATTACCCATTCCACAGGTATCCCTACCCATCCCGCAGCTATTACCCATCCCAAAGGTATCCCTGCCCATCCCAGTGCTATCTTAACCCATCCCACAAGCATGCAAAGGGTTAAATCATTTCTAAAAGTTTCCACCAAGACTTTATTTAATAAAATAAATGAAGCAAGTGTGTGAAGCAAAGATAATCTTTAATAACAAGCTGTAAAAGAAAAATGACCCAAGTATCTTAAGCAAAGATAAAGTCAACAGGTAGCCACCCAGTCTCTGGCACTCTTCTTGGTCACTCTGAGGCGTGCCCAGTCTCAGGGGAGAAGGGTCCTGGTGCTGTGGAGGTGGCTGCTCCTGGACTGCTGGTCTGAGGCGCCATTGGGGTGCCTGGCCCTGAGAGGACAACAGGGGATGGTGTGTGGAGGAAGCTCTCAGAGAGCTGGCTCAGTCCTGTGATGTTGAGAGCCCCTTCCTCCATGACATGGGGTGTCAGCCCCAATACCGATCACAGATGTTCTGAGGCCAGGCTTGGCTGTGGGGTGGAGGAAGGAGCAGTGTAGTGGGGATGTCTGGTCTGCAGCTGAGCGAGGTGAGGCGTGAGTGGCATCTGTGGCAGCGGTGGCATCTGTGGCGTGGCTGGCATCTGTGGCGTGGCTGGCATCAGTGGCATCTGTGGCACCGGTGGCGTCCGATGTACCTGTGCCTGGACTGGGAAGGGCTGCCTGTGCTGCTGGAGCTCCTGGTAGCCGTAACCTTGGTAGGTGAGGGCCTGTGGAAAGCCTTGGAATGGGAGGGACATCACCTGGGGTGGAGGAGCAGGCCTGGACTGGGTGGGAGCAGGTTCATCTGGGTCTGGAGGGTTGTGAAGAAGACCGGTGATCCTGTTCTTTATCACCTGGTACTGTGATTCGAACATGTCCATGAGGGTCTGGTTGACGTAGGTGAGGAAGGGCTTGCGGTTGGAGGATGGGACGTCGGTGTGTACCAGCTGAGAGAGGAGATCAACGCTGCTTCTGATGGTATCCCTGATCTCCAGCAGGACAGTGTGGCTCTGCCCCTCCGGTCTGCCTTTCTGCCTGCTTTCTGTGGAGGTGGAACTGGGGGTGGATGTGGGTTATTCTCTGGTGGAAGTGCCCTCTCCTTGCTCCCACTGCGTCAGGGGGTCCTCCACACGCTTCGCCATGGGTAGTGCAGCTGTCTGGGGGGTCTCTGTCGTGGAAAGCTCCACAGATACCTGCCTGGACACAGGAGCTGACTCTTGGCCAGAAGAGGACTGGCTCTCTGCGGACTGCCTGAGAGAGAGGGTTGTGAGAAGGGCTGCTCCTCAGTGGCGGATCTCACCCTCCAAGAAGCTGCACTTGGCCATCACGTAGGTCTCCCGGTCCGTCAGCTTGACCGTGGCCTGGCCAGATTTCTTGAGGTGCAGCTTCCCGTACCAGGTGTGCATGTGCTTCCACCAGCCGAGGAGGACCTCCAAAGTGTAGCCCAGGCTTTCTGCCTTCTCTCTCCAAGCAGCCTGCTTTCTTTTGGTTTCTCGATAGAGCCTGTGTCCCTTCCGCTATAGATACTCGTTCTCCCTCAGCCATTCCAGCACCTCATCCTCATGTTCCTCTTCGATGGAGTATTGCCTCCTCTCCCGTTCATGCTTCTGCCTCTTCCTCCCTCTGGCAGGGCCATCTGGGCCCTCAAAAGAGGGGCTTTGAGGTTGTAGGGGCTGCTTCTCCACACCACCAGCAGCAGCAGCAGCAACAACAACAGTAGCAGCAAAAGCAGGACCAGCAGCGCCAGCAGGACCAGGAGCACCAGCAGGACCAGCAGGACCAGGAGCAGCGCCAGCAGCGTAAGCACTAGCAGAAGCACCACGAGCAGCGCCAGCAGAGTAAGCACTAGCAGAAACGCCAGGAGCAGCGCCAGCAGAGTAAGCACCAGCAGAAGCACCAGGAGCAGTGCCAGCAGAGTAAGCCCCAGCAGAAGCCCCAGCACCAGGAGCAGCACCAGCAGAGTAAGCCCCAGCAGAAGACCAGCACCAGGAGCAGCCCCAGCAAAAGCTCCAGCACCAGAAGAGTCAGCCCGAGCAGCAGAAGCTCCAGCAGAAGCAGAGTCAGGGCCAGGGGGTGGGATGGTGGCCCTGTCTCTCTTGCCAGGGCTGGCAGCAGATGGCAGAGGCTTTATCTTCTTCCCCATGGTTGTTGGCTGGCTGGCTGGCTGGCTGGCTGGCTGGCTGGCTGGCTGGCTGGAGCTGTGTCTGGCAGCAGGTCTTTCCAGCGAGCTGCTTCCCTTTATATCTGCGGGGCTGATGCAATGCATCCTCCCCGCATGCGCAGTGAACGCTTTGCATCCGCTAGGTATCCGCTTGGCTTCCGCTCTGCATCCACTTCATCCAATCGGCATCCGCTCTGCATCCGTTCCTTCCTCTGCTCGTCCGCTTTGCTGTGCTCCCCCGGAAGCCCTGCGGATGTGCCATCCGCTCCCATCCGCTGGGCTTCCGTGGAGCATTCGCTTTCCATCCTGGCTACGTCCTCCCCCCGTCCGTTCCTTTCCGTTGTTGTCTGCTCTGCTTGTGCAAATTCGGGGCACTTTTGAGAGCGGATAACAACGGATGGAACATTTTCTCGTCCGCTGTGTCCTTTTTACAAACGTTTTGCATCTGTCAGCCAATGTGACAGGCCCTTAATAAACCTATTCTTAGATATCAGCAACAGCTAAGCAAAACAATAACCCTTTACTTACTGACTCAATACTACTTCATTACTTTCATTATCTCAAAACTTATAACTTCCTACCTCAAGACCTATATCAAAGATTATATAATGATATCTCCAAATCAATTTCTTTAAAATAAAATAGGAGCCGCATCTCCTCCCCCCAGCTGGTTTAACTCCCTTTTCTGAAAGCGGTAGAGCGGCGGTCAGAAATGGCCGCCACAAAGAAACTTTCATCCGGAAAAGAATGTGCAGGAGGAAACTGAGAAGTGAAAGTTTTGGATGCACATGCGGGGAGGATGCATTGCGTCAGCCCCGCGGATATAAAGGGAAGCAGCTCGCTGAAAAGAAAGTCCCAAAGTCACCAAACAGTCCACATACACACAGTCTATTTCATTTAACACTTTCTTCTTTTTTTCACTTTCTCTTCCTGGGGTTGTAATTCAGCTACAAAATTCCAATTAAAATGTGTCTTTTAGAAGTCTTGTTATGATTTTTTTCTAGTCTTTTAAATTCCAAGCAGTCTCCTCCAGCCAAATCTTAATCTTAATTCTTATCCTCTCCCTTCCCACTTACAGCATTAAAAATTTTTTTTTCCAGTATTCAGAAATCTTTATTGTCCCCTTGGCTTTAATTTTCCAGTTTGATTACCTGCTGATGCCAAAGCGGGTTTTTCCAATTTCTCATTCATCTGCTGTCACCGTAAGGGTTAGGGTTAGGGTTGCATGAGAATAAACAAACTTTCCCTTTTCACTTTCATTCGCTGCTTCTAGATCTTCTTAGGGAACGATGTATCTTTTTCCAAAATTTAAATTCCCGGATATCTTGGATGACTTTTGGAAATTCTTATTTGAATGATTAAAATCAATTGGGTTGTTTAAAAAATTTTTTTACAATGGCATTTGTGGATGAACTGAAAATGGAATTTATAAAATATAAAGAAGAGGAACAAGAAGGGAAGGGCTCTTTTGGCTCCATTTTTCATTTTTTAGAAATGGCGATTTCTATGTATGAGAAACTACAAGAACAAGAAGATTGGGATGAAGAAGAAGCCATCTTTAATGAACAAGCAACTTTATCTGTGGAAGAAAAGGGAAAGAGAATGGAGAATTTAAGACTTAAAAAAACAACCAAAAAAGGGAAAAATAAGGTGAAAAGTGGACACAATGTCAGAAAGCAACAGAAAAGAGGAATACAGAAGAGGGTAGAGATTAAGAGACAAGGGGGTAAAAAGGGTAGAGTGGAAAAGCAAGGGAGGAAGGAAGGGAAGAGAAGCTATAAAGGTTTGAAACAAGATGTAAACAAACAGGACTTATTTAGAGATAATGGGTTAAAATATAACTGAAAAAGATTCTGTAAAAGTACATAAGATTGTATTTGTTGTATTTATCATAAATAATGTTAGAAAATTTGGAACAACATATGATTATAAAATGTGATCAAATATTCAACATAATTTAGTGGAAATTTTTTTTTAACAAAATAAATGAAATGGAATATGAGAGAAATGAATTAAGAAGGAATGGGAACATTTTAATTACATCATGTCTTAAAATATAAGTGAAGTGGGGGGGAAGCAACTACGTAAAATTTATAAGTGTTCCCATAGAAGCATGATACTTACTTGAAAAGGAAGGTATAAGATGTTTAAGATTTAAATGAATATTAATTTTAATGATAGAGTTCAATTGGTATGGATTGTTGTTGTAATTATATATTTATAATTTTTTTCTTTTTTTAAATGTAGTGTTTAACTTTAGAATGTACTAAGTAGAATCCGAATGAAAGTTATGTATTATTTTAAGTGTCAAATTTAGGGGAAAGATATAAAGGCGTCATCCTCCAATCAGTGATTACAGGAGAAATTTTGTGTTAATGAGAAAACATAATAGACAGCTGAAACAGGACAGACAAAGGATATAACTATAATGATTTAAATAGAGATGAAATAAATAATATAGAATTAAGAGAGTGAAAAGAGGGGAGAAGCTATATAGAAATTGTTGAATGGTAATAAGATATAGTAATAAGATAAGTATGCCTGCACTGGAGGTTTATCTATCCCACAGCTATCCTTACCCATCCCACAGCTATCCTTACCCATGCCACAACTAAGATAATAATGGTAATCAGATAAGTATATAAAAGTGAGCATGAACTTGAATTTATGTCTGTACGAAGAGATGTAACCCGGGATCAAACTGCTTTCAAAAAAGATGTTTTATGTTTTTATGTTATGTGTTTTGTTTGTATGTTTGTCTTTTAAAAATCAATAAAATTTTTGGAAAGAAAAATTCTTTAAAATAATTAATTTTTATCAAATTAATTGATTTATTGATTAGTATGATTGAGTGTTTAGTGCATATAGTGTAATTACTGAATATCTGATCAGTAAAATCAGTGATTTAGTGAATTTAATTGAATTTAGTAATTACTGTAATAAATTAGGCTGTTTATTGCTTCGTAAAATTATTTGATTAGATTGGTTTCACTAACCAATTGATTAATTGATTGAGTTTTACTAATAAGTAACCTTTTGATTTGTTCTCTAACATTTCAATTAACATTTATTAATTACCAACATTCATTAAGTAATTGTCTACCTATCACATTAACTAGCTATTGTAATTGTTTAGTTCACTATTGCCATTGACCATGCCAGCCAAAAACTCCAAACCAAAACAAAAGAAAAATATCTCTACCAATGACCTCCCAGCCTCCTGCACATGTTTCAGATGTCTTGAAACCATCAATGAAAGCGAAATTTACATCAAATGCCGCCTATGCGACAATCTAGCCTACCCTGCCTGCTTAAACTCAAACAAAAGCCTAGCTGATATGGTTAAAAATTCAGGTACATTTTTTTATCTATGTCCATCATGTTCTCCTAAGCTAAACAAAGTACCCTACCTGACAGAGTTGAAAGCATAGAATCACTCATTCACTCAATAGAAGAAGGCTTAGCAACACATTTCGAAACAACTATACAAGCAAGCCTAATCTCTCTTGAAAAAAAAATACAGCATAGATAAGTGAGTACCTATCAGCTCAAAATCAAATCCCACAACAACCACAACAACCTCAACTACAATCACAACTACAACCAAAAATAACTACCGAACCACAGCCATAAACAATTACTATCTCTTCAAATAATTGCACAAATAATATCCTTATTCCTCAGAGACACCATGGAACATGCACAGAAACATCCAAATACCATCTTATTTGGTTTCAAAGACACCAACGAATCAGACGACTTCACCAAAGTCTGCGATATCATCAGCAACTCAAATACAACAAACATCTCTCCTGAAGATATCATTGAAATAACCAGAGATGGCCCTGGGTACAAATACAATGACGGCTCTGTGGTTCCAAGATTTTGTAGAGTTGGATGCAAAAATGAGTCCAGCAAATGCATTTTCATTAATATAATAAACGCCATTGCAAAAACCAATCCCAACCACAAACAACTTCGTTCAAGACCAGACTTATCCATACTACAAAGAATCTGCTCCCGTGAACTCCGCGCAGAACTCAAAAATCATATAGACAATGGAGAAAAGGACCTATACATTGACTACCGAGCTGATTGCATGAAAAGAAAGTCACACAACCCACAACTCTGCATCCAATCCCACCCCATCCAATCCAGCATCACTCAAAACTAGGCATGCGTGTCCCTAACTACCTCTATTCCAACCATAACTGACCTTAAACGCAAGCTACTCAATGCAAGAAGCCTTGTAAATAAAATACCTGAATTTCTCCTCTTACTAAATATGGTTAAATTCAACATTATATTTGTGAAACATGGCTCAAGGCATCTCTCCCTGACTCCATTACCACAGTAAGAGACTATCATGTTTACCGATCAGATCATGAAATTTGTAGAGGAGGTGGTGTTGCTATCTTCTATAAAAAGTCCCTACATCTAAAAAACATCCAATTTACCCAGGAGCTTGCTATTCCTGAGACCATAGTCTGTGAACTGTCCTTAAATATCACATTTCGGTTCTTACTATGTTACAGAGCACCGAACATGACATCGAACATGCAAACAAGCTAAATACACTACTAACATGGGCAGCATCCTGCCCACATGCTTATCTCTTTCTTGGTGACTTCAATTTACCTCATATTAACTGGACCTTTCACGAATGTACAACTGAACCCACACATGCAACCTTCTACAATGCAGTGACAAATCTAGGACTAGAACAACTAGTAACCAACAACACTAGACTTAGCAACTGCCTCGATCTCATCTTCTGCAATAGTTTGAATTCAATTTACGGAACACAAATTAAAGAACCCTTTTCCAACAGTGACCACAACACGATTGACTTTTGTCTCAACATATATCCACACAAAAATCATTACAACAATGGAATCCCCAATTATAACTTCAAAAAAAGGCAACTATGATCTTATAAGCAACAATCTCTCATCCCTTGATTGGCAATTTCTATTGACTGGATGCAATACTGTAGAAGACCATTACAACATATTTTTATTCTTGTACACTCAAAAATTAACAGAAGAACCCTGCAGCAAAAAATTGATGGTTTCCACCAGCTAGAGAACCTGTTTGCAAACTAGAGAAGTCTGCTGCCATTTATCTATGCAGTATTTTGCAATGAGTCCTTGGTGCAGAGGTTGATTGTTTTCTTGCAGACATTTTATTCCCCAAATTTGGTAACCCTGAGGTACAAATATTCTTCTCTGTTTTTTACACGCTAGATCAAGTGGCCACCTAATGACTGCATTAACAATTGAAACTGACATAGATATTAAATCTGCTTCTCTGCTGTTGTGGTTTTATTTCCCCAAATCTAGAAATATGCTGTAGAATTGTTTCTATGTAATTTATAATCTAATTGGGATGAGAAGATTGGTCAAAAGATTTAACCAACTTGAGATTCAAAGGATACATCAAGAGAACATTTTTGGGGGGGCTGGACAGCATTGAGAGCTAAGGTTTTATGAATTTAATTGGAGCAATGAGAACTAAGATATTCTGAATTTCCAAATTAAGGAACTAAAACATTAAACATTTCCTCCCCCCCCCCCAACAATCAGTAGTATTTGTACTGAAAGCTTAACCTTAAGGGGTGAATCATACTTTTAAAGGAAGCTGCTCATTCAACTCAAAATTCTTTAATCGTTTTACACCCTAACGACTAACCTGCAATTAGACTTTCTGTGATTTCATCCAGTGGAGCTGAGTTGCATGCAATTTACTTTGAAAACTCTCTCTGCAGTAATTTTTATTCCCACTAGATGGTCCTCCTGAATTTTGATTGAAACCAACTGAATTTGTTAGAAACAACTTCAAGAGATAAGAGATGAGATTGCAGACATTTTCAATTCTCAGTTAAGGGACTAATGATGAAAATATGTTATGCACCTCTCTTGGTCCTACAACAGTCTATACATGGAAATGCATACCAAAAGCCTTACCTCCAGCTTCTAAGCTTTATACATAGAGTTTATGTATACATCTCTGACATAGCAGATGGAAGACCAACAGAATAACATAGTTGGAAGAGATCTTGTGTCAGACCTGTGTATCTGCCATTCTTCAGTGAAAGAAAGAGCAGCGGGGGGGGGGGGGGGTTGGATTTGATACATTTAGTTCTTTTTCCTCTCTAGGTATCCTAAGTATCTTATTTCTTGCCTTGTCTTTTACATAACCTCTTACTTGATTTATAACCATTGCCTGCGCCTCAAATGCTTGGAAAATTCTCAGTTCTTGAGGGAATGCAAGGGGAGGAGGGGCTATGTGGATTGCAATGCTGGAAGATAGCCCTAAGAAAACATTTCTTATCTGCTTTCTCAGAGACACCAGTACAATAACATCTTCACACCTGCGGATTGATGGAATACACATCAGACTGTTGGGAGGGGTTTCTAATTTCCTATATTCTAGTTGTATGCAGAGGGACCTCACAGCCTGCTTTGAATTCTGACTTGCTTTCAACCCTTTTCAATAAGGTTCCTTTTGAAATACAAAGTTTTCAAGAATCTATACTTGTTTTGAAGGAGGTGGGGAGAGGCTGAACCTTACACCTTGGAGGTCTTCTGTTCCTACCTCCTGATCAAGCAGGAGACCCTATACCGTTTCAGACAAGTGGTCTCCAGTGATGAAGCACTTACAACTTGTGGAGACAAGCTGTTCCACTAATACTTGTTCTCATTGTCAGGAAATTTCTCCTTAGATCTAGATTGCTCTAAATCCAGGTCTTTCCTTACATCTTCATTCTTCTAAAGGTGATTGATGTGATCACTTGGAAAATAGCTACACAGAGAAATCCCCTTCATGTAGTAATGTGTGCCATAAATATATATTTTGTGAGGTTAGAGTGCTCCAATCAGCAGTTAAGGCAGCCTTTTCAGTTCCTCATAGTGGAATAAGAAATGCAATTAAAAGTCTAGAGATTCTCAATCATCCAGGTCAAGGTTGTCCCAAAGGTGCTTTTTTCAGGAGGCAAGTGGACTTTCTTGTTTTTTTCTTTGAAGATGTTTTGCTTCTCATCCAAGAAGCTTCTCCAGCTCTGACTAGGATAGTGGGGAATGGAAGGATTTGTAGTCCTTGCAGACAGCTGGTCAATTGCATCTTTTTAGAGGATCATTGAAGCACTTGGAGGTTTATCTGTGTCCTCAAGGTCACTTGACTAGTTCTGCTGGTTCTGAAGTGAAGCATCTTCAAAAGAAAAGGAAGTCCAGTTGCCTCCTGAAAAAGCACCTTTGGGACAACCATGATCTGGATGCCTGAGAATCTCTACAGACTTTTAGCTATACAATTTAGGATGAATGCCCTTTGAATGGTATGGGAACAGGAATGGATTTCCAGAGGGAGAATTGCAGACTACAGGAACCAGGAGCACTACTCAGGAGAACTTGAGGACACTGATAAACTTCCAAGTGCTTCAATGACTCTCTAAAAAGATGCAAATGACTAGCTATCTGCAAGGAACATAAATCCTTCCATTCCCCACTGTCCTGTCAGAGCTGAAGAATGAGAAGAAACATTTTCAAAAAAAAAAAAAAAAAGTGCAGTTGCCTCCAGAAAAAGTACGTTTGGGACAAGAAATGTGACTGCAATACTGGAGAAATTTTCTAAGCATATATAGACTGGCCAATTAAAACATTAAATCCAAATCAGATCATTCTACAATAGGGGAAGGGGTGGGATTCAAAAATGGTGGGTTTGACCTACTGGAACTTTGGGAGGGCCGATTTTCACCTTCCCAAGGGTCTGGAGGCCTCCCCCCAAAATATCTCCCCTGGGTTCTGCAGGCCCTCTGGAAGCAGGCCCGTTTCTGGACTTCTGGAAGGCCCATTTTTTCCCCCCTCCCAGACCCTCCACATGGTTCCTGCACTTACCTGCATTGCGTGAGACTCCTGGGAGGGACTGGGTGGGAGGGGCAAGCCGATCGGTTGAAATACTGGTTCAGCAAACCAGGTGAAAACTTAACCCGAACTGGTCCAAACCGGTAGAATCTCACCCGAGTGTCAAACTCACATCATCATAGCAGTACCGTGTGACATATTGGGACATCATGTGGTGCCATGACTCGCTAAACTGGGCGTGGGCATGGCCACCGTGTGACACATCTGGCCTGTGGGCCCCGAGTTTGACAGCCCTGTTCTAGAGCAACTTTATCAAATGGGGAATTTTCCATTGCACAGAAAATTCCCCACTTTCTTATCGAGAGATCATCTCTTATCTCTTTTCACTGAATGAAATGATCAGTGATTGGGCAATTGCAAATTATTCTGATTGGAGGGTCGACTTGTCAATCACTGGTTCCACTGGATCCAAAGCTTCCCCTCCCTCCCCGTCTTCCTTTTTTATTTGTTTGCTGTCAGCTTTCTTGGAACCGAAAATTAGAATAGAACAAGCAAATGAAAATATGTTCCAGATTGCACTTCATACTCCCCACCTCATAGTCTCTTGCTTGCGCTGATGCACATGTTTCTTTATGAAGAATTGTATGTATTGTATATATTGTGGACTTCATACTGAGATAGCAGTTCACTGAAATTTGGTCAATTCTGATTTCAGTTTCAGTAAACAGTAGTCTATGGGACTATTTTCTGCACAAAAGTTTTCCCAATTAAAATGAATTATGGAAAAGGAAAGCAAAATGTTCAATGAAAGTACAGCCCAGAACTTTAAGGAAAATAGACCTTTGAAACATTTTTCAGCATAATCATCCTCCCAATTTTAGGAATGGGGATTACTCACGCATATAAACTGCAACACATTTACAAATAACATCTTGCATAATGCAAAACCAGAATATTTTTAAGCATGCATAAACCAGATTCTGTACATAATAATTCACTCAGAAGTGCAATGGAGTGAGACAGTGTTAGTCCTGTTGGGAATTTCACTGTGTGGCATGAGTTTGCTGTGTGTTTTATTCTTTTCTCTGACATTATTTTTAATGCCTCAACTCAGGTTTCCACTACTTGTGATCAGTCAGATGTTGTCACATGATTATCAAGGCAAGCTGCTTGATGGATTGATGGTTGACTGATGATGTAACGTTCCTTCAAGTTGTTCTCAACTTTTAGCAACCCCCCATAAACCAATTTTTTCCCATGATGATCTATTCCTAACCTGGTCTTTTAGTTTTTCCAACGGTGAGTTGTTTATGAGATTAGTAATTTCTAGCTGGCTGCTGTTTATGCCTCATGCATTATGTCCGCCTGAATGGGTTAAAGATTGCATAGGTTTGCATTTTCCATACCATGGTTTTACTCAGCTGCTCTTTGCATTTTGTCTTCAACTGGAGGACTTGTAATTCTCACAGAATATATTAGACATGAGCTGTAACATTCTGTTTGCAACATTACATATTTTTGTCCATTGATTTTATTCTTGCAATACTTACCTAAAAGTATTGGTGGGAAGTGATCTGAGATCATTAGGTGTACAACTGTATTCACCAGATACCCAGATACCCAAGCAGTTGTGGTTGTGCCTCTTGTGGAAACTATCCCCAATCAGGATTCAGATGTTCTAATTTTTTTTTACTCATTTACTTCTGTAACTCTTGTAGTAGGAGCGCTTTCTCCATTAAGCTAGGCCGTTGTCAAATTTCACATCACACTGTGCAAACAGGTGGATTGCAACCATTTCACATGTACAGATATTCTGCATTTTAATCCTGCCCTTTTGAATAATAGTAGCCTAAAATAGGTCCTCATCCTTCAACTACCCCTTTTCCAATGAACTAGTTCAACTTCTCAGTGACCACAACAAAAATCGACCCAATACTATGCATTTTTGCAGTCCTACACTTGAATCTTCCTTCTGGAAAATGGAAGCTGCTAATATAAAACTTGCTTGAGGGAGAGAGAGAGAGGCAGAGGGAGGGAGGGAGGGAGGGAGGGAGGGAGGGAGGGAGGGAGGGAGGGAGAGAGAGAGAGAGAGAGAGAGAGAGAGAGAGAGAGAGAGAGAGAGAGAAGAAATCAAAATATTTCCCATGTTCCTTTAAACTCTGATGCTAAATCCCATAAAACATGGAAGTCTGTGGAATTGTTTTCTGCAGTAAGTAATCATTTAATTAACAAAAAAAATGAACAGGAGTTCAAAAAAAGAGGAGTGTTTTGTTAGACATTATATATATAAAAAAAGAAAAGAAACAATATCGTAAATAACTTTGTAGAACATGAACTTAAGTGTTTTGTACAAACTAATCATGATAAGTTCCCAATGTCTCATCATCATGATAATACTGAATGA
The DNA here is from genome assembly GCA_015471245.1 of Laticauda colubrina. NCBI lineage: Eukaryota > Metazoa > Chordata > Lepidosauria > Squamata > Elapidae > Laticauda > Laticauda colubrina. The sequence goes on along the minus strand of BLBF01000049.1, from coordinate 3,464,842 downwards.
TGGTGTGCGCCGTGTCCATTATGCCGGAGGCCTTGGAATGGTAGAGCCTGTACATGCACAACATCTCCTTTCTCAAGATATGCAGCAATTCAGTTTAAAACAAGTAGCAAAGGAATGCAGTCATTTCCTTTTGAATGAGTTCAATATTGTCAGTGAATTCTTCCACACCTTGAGGGTTGCGGCTCCAAGGTGATGGATTAGATCGTTTTAAATACGAGCTGCAGAGAGAGAATCTGCAGTCTTTCCAGAACCTGAAACATCAGCTTCTCGTAGACTGAACCTCAGAGAAAGGCCTTCATGTTTTCCCTGATGTGTGTTCAGTAGTGGATATCAAAAAAAGTAGACAAATTCTTCGCAGAAGAAAATCTCTATGGCCTGTGGAATCTAGAAGTTAAAAGAAGAAGACATAAGTAATTATGGCAATTGTTTAGAAGTTCTATCACAAAAATCAATTTCATGTAAGAAAAAAAAAAGCAAGGATCTAAGGACAAGTTAGTTACCAACCTTTCTACCTACCTACTGGTAGTCAAATCAAAACTTTTATCTTCAACATTTTAAAGTTAAAGTGGAGCTCTTACATTTCTACTGAATTTTTATTTTGGTGATACTTAATAACAATTTAAGAATTAAATGGCTTCTGCCCAAAGAAATGCCACCAATTTCTTCTGAATGCCTTAATGTTAAATGTTTCACCTGAGCTGAAATCTCTAAATTCATTTCAATTTTTAGGGCTTTGGTAGCAACTCTGATTGTGATTATTGTCAATCTTCCTATACCAAGCAAACACAGCATCTGAAGAATTTCAAGTGCACAGACATTGTCTGATCAATTTTGCTCAGGTGAGGAAATTGATCAGTAGATTATATTCACAGATTGATTGCAATCAAAAGATGAATGTGCATATTTCAAGAGAATAATTACTGCCTTTTGTAATTTTCACTGCTGAATATTATCATATTTGTAGGCCTGATCTGAAATCTTAGCAAGCAGCTAGATTTCCTACACTGTTTTCTTTAATTTCCTCCATAAGCAGATCGATATAGACTACTGAATTTCTGGGTACACCGTAAGTTATCTTTTGTTTAAAAGTGGTTTGTGCTCACTCAAATTGTGCTGAATGTTGACAGGGTTTGTTGTTCCTGTTCTTCGCATAACAGGGAATGTATTTTTCATTATTTGACTGACCTGAAGTTAAATTCTTATACTTAGAGAATTATCAAATAAATTGATGGTGAGTTTGGGATAAAAAGTAGATAGGTCAGTTTCATTTCAACCACCTTGGACGCAAATTAAGGCTAGCATGTGTGCCCCAGCATAATGTTGCAGGATCCAAATTTGACCGATCACTAGAGGCAGAGGTTTTGTCTTCCTAGGTTTTCATACTTGTGCTGGAATCCATCTTCAGGAAACTTCTCTCTTAACAGAAGGTGAGAGGTGATAGAGATGGATTGCAGCACAAGTTCAAAAGCTCGGAAGACTAAACCTCTCATCCTGTTGACTGACCCAGATTGGACCCTAGCAACTGTTCCAAGTTCTGGAAGAGAGTGCAGTGGGTTAGAACATTCTGCAGGTTTTTGATATAGAGATAGAGATGATAGATAGATAGATAGATAGATAGATAGATAGATAGATAGATAGAT
>BLBF01000049.1:3400210-3440239 GCA_015471245.1 Laticauda colubrina | reverse complement strand
AGATAGATAGATAGATAGATAGATAGATAGATAGATAGATAGATAGAGGGATAGGCTGCTACTGGTTCACACCGGTTCGAGCAAATTGGTTGTTAATTTTATGGCCAGTTCACTGAACCACTGAATCCCACCCCTGGCTGGCTCCACCCACCCTGCCCCTCCAAGGAGTCCCCACATGGCTCATTTTTGATCACAGGCAAATGCAGGGCACGTGCAGAGGCTTGGGGAAGGTGAAAAATGGTCCTCCTGGAAGTTTGAGAAGTTTGTCTCCAGCCTCCAAAGAATCTCCAGAGCCCAGAGAGGCCATTTTTGCCCTCCCGGAGGCTCAAGAAAGTCTCCAGAGCCCAAGGAAGGCAAAAACGCTCCCCTCACAGCCTGTTTTCACTCCCAGGCAGGATGGTGCAGGAGGCTGACTAGGCCATGCCTACCATGGCCATGCCCACCCAGCAACTGGGCAGAGAACTGGTTGCTAAATTTTTTGAAACCCACTCCTGGATAGATTGTGTGTGCATGTGTGTGTGTATGTGTGTGTGTCATATATGTATATATAAATACACATACACACACTCATATATACACATACACACTCATATATACACATACACACACACACACACTCCATCCACATTCCCAAACCTAGGAATAAACTGGATAAATACAATAAATTGTATTGTGCTGAAATCTGCATTTTTCATCAAAGTCTCAGCTCAAAAATGCATAAAAAATGTGTATATCATCAGAAAAAGTCAATTCAGGGGAAATATGTGTATTAAAAAGCCTTCTGTTAAATAAAATCACTTATAGAAATTGCCTATTAGGAAATGTGCATAGACAATGATATAAAATTAAAAGAAATGCATGCTAATATACATTTGGATTTTCCTGCTGACGCATAGGGGAAAAAATGCAAAGTGATGCAGAAATAAGATCATACTTCATGTAGGAAAAATGAACTTGCTATTTTGTTCTTATCAAGGAATCTGAAGAACCCCAAGACAATTGTATGCCTCGACATTTCAAAGTCCCCCCAAAGCCAAATCATTGTGTCCCCCAAAATCAGAATTAGAGAATGAACATTTCTGGTAGTAAAAATAAAATCCAGTCATCCGTGTTAAATCTAGGACCTCCCATTCACACATGTAGGTCAACCCTTAAAAGTGATTAGTCCTTGTCCAAATCTGGTCAATGGGACTCAACTAACCCCTTGTCCCAAATGGAGTTTGACAAAGTGTTTATAATACTACCACGACATTTTAGTCAATCTCAGTAACAGCACTACATCACTTGACTGATGGGAATGATGGAACTGCAGTCTAACACACTAAGGGCACTACATTGGGAAGTTAATTGCAAGCAGGATAGGTGGGCATCTTGGTTTAGTAGTTAAAGCACCAGGCTAAAAACTGAGAGATGTTGAGACTGAGTCATGTCTTAGGTACAACAGTTGACTGGATGACTTTGGGCTAATCACCAGGAGACTGTTAGTTCTGACCTAGGCTTCCCCAAAAAGCACTAAGCAGACTTTTTGTCCCAGCAAAACCCCTTTTATTAAACAAAGGTGAAGTTCTTGCATTCACATTCAGCCAAAGGCCTGGCAAACAGTGTTTCAAGGATCTAATTAGGAGCATAGACCTTATCTAGCTTGGAGAGCTGCCAACTAAATATTTTCAAACGCAGTGCTGTCAAGGAAGGACTCAGCACAGAGTCTCTGAGATGCACAGACAAATCTTCACCCTGCTACAACAAACAAATTGTTTCTTGCAAAAGCCCCGTCCTCTTTAGCTCCTCTTTTAATCCCTATGAGAAGGGCATTCAGCATCCACCTGTAGGTTTGCTCCCACATCGACCCTTAGTTTGTAATTGTTCTTTCCTTTGGCAGCTCTGCGCATGAACAGGCTGGGAACTGGCTCTGGCTGCTCCCCCACCTCACTGCTGTCCGACTCTAAAGGCAGCTGATAACTGCCAGCCTGCCCTGGCCCCATCTCTGCCTCTGATGCAGAGCCCTTGTCCGAGCCTTCCTCAGCCTCCAGAACTGGCCCATGTTCCTCCCCAACCATTCATTATCTGACTCTGCTCCCAGCTCTGTTAACCGCCGGTGTGCCACAACACACTGATTTTTCTTAAAGCTCATCTCCACATCACAGGATCAACAGGCTTTCTAGTCATGTTTCTCCGATTCTAATCCATTTGAAAACAGTCACTGTCCTCTGTGAGGATTTTCTGAGAAGCTTTTATTAGATTACAAGTGTTATGTAAATGGGAATTGAGTGAGAGAAGGGAGCTTGTATGTCTCATCTCACTCTCCCTCTCAAGGTGGAGAAAGGAAAGCTGTGTCCTAATCTCTTCTGAGGATGAAAGTTTGGTGTTTTTACATGCAGTAAGCCTAGGAGCTTATCATAGCTCATAAACACACATTTACACCTAAGCAAAATTGCATGCAACACCCACGGAAACATCCTAGATATGTTTGTCATAATTTTATTTCAATACCTGGAAAAAAATCTCAGGAAAATATAACAGAAACAAAACTTAAGCTGCCCTCCTCCTTGGAAAATAAAGATAATTTGCTTTTCTGCCCACTCACCTCAGGGTATATTCCCTGTGAATCCTCTTTTGGCACAACAAGATTACAAAGTTCCCAAAATGTTTAGATATGCTAAATCCGGAGTCACAGTTATTCCAACAGACCCTGATAAAATATGCATGCATCCAAATAGTTAACTGTTTAAATTATGGACACAATTTCCAAAATGTATCAGGGAGATTACATCAATGCTGAAGGATAAACCAATGTTGGGTCTAGTCAGGGGTGGGCTACAAAAGTTTTAGCAAAGGGTTCAGTTTGAAGAACCCACAAATCCCGCTCCTGGCTGGCCCTGCCCACCCTGCCCCTCCCCTCCCAGGAGTCCCCATGTGGCCCATTTTGGATGCAGGTAAGTGCAGGGTGTGCACAGAGGCTCAGGGAGGGCAAAAAACAGGCCTCCTGGAAGTCTGGGAAGGCCAGAAATGGGCCTGTTTCTGGCTTTCAGAGAGCCTCCGGAGCCCGGGAGGCCATTTTTTGCCTTCCTGGAGGCTTGAGGAAAGTTCCAGTGCCCAGGGAGGGCAAACCCACTTACCTCGTCATAGTGCAGGAGGCTGATTAGGCCACACCCACCATGGCCATGCCCACCTGGCAACTGGGCAGAAAACCCCTGGCTAAAATTTTGAAGCCCATCCCTGGGCGTATCCAGTTCCTTCCATCCCATTCCTTGCCTCCTAATCATTCTTGTTGCTCTTCTTTGAAACAGTTCCAGTTTGCTTGAATCCTTTCTAAAGCATGGGCTCCAAAACTGAAATAAAAGTGAAGCTATGGGTTGATTAAGCAGAATTGAGTGGCATGGTCCCTTCCCATGATTTAGAAACTATAGCTTGGTTGACGGTAGCTTTTTTTGTAGTTATATTACTCAGCCAGATGATACTGGAAAATAGGTTGAACCAGACTGTCTCAAAGATCCCCTGCTAAAATCTCTTGCTGTCACTGGTGGGAACATTAGTTATAATGCCCAAAAATATCTCAGAAGAGATTTTCCTCAGCAATACAGCAGGGCATGGGTGCATATATTTAATTCCACAATGATTTGTTCTCTCTTCCCCAGCTATTATTTATTTTTTAAAAGATGCATACTATACATTAAAGGATTTATTTAAGAATCAGTCCAGTCCACTGCTTTCTATATAGCTATGATTAACAATTCCATGCAGAATACAGAATGGGAGAAACCCTTTTTTCATGGATGAATTCCAAATCTTATACTATCATACTCTGATTGTACATGTTGCCCGCCCCCACACACAGAGACACACAAGAATAAACCTGTTAATTTTGTTCTGTGCAAATTATTTTCTAAACTCAGGAATCAAGGGACTGTCCCTGAACTATTTAACATTCAGTGTAGAACAAGATGTCCTTACCTCAGATTCTTTTTTAAAAAAAATAAGGCATCAAAATCAGAAAAGGGAAGGCATATGAAAGAGAGAAAAACTTAAAAAAAGCAGGGACAGAGAAATATTCTCACTATTCCTGACCATCACAGACTTTTTTTTTTGGAGATCAGTATGTTCTCTGACAGGAAAGAACTACAAAGAATGATATTTTAAAAGCTCCTGGAAACACCAGGTAGAGAAACAGAGTAATAGAACTGTATTTTTTGTTTTCTTTTTAAGAAAAAGAACAGGGCTGAGGATGTTTTTTTTTAAATCTGATGTCTACTTTGGTTAATAAAAAGATGCAAGAAGAAATGTGCTAGCCATAATCTTATACTTGATCCCAATTCCACTGGTTTTTCTTTCTTTCTTTCTTTTTATTTCTCTTTCCCTCTTCCTTTCTCTATCTTTCTTTTTCTCTCTTTCTTCCTTTCTCTTTCCCTCTTTCTTTCTTTCTCTTTCTCTTTCTCTTTCTCCTTTTCTCTTTCTTTCCCTCTTTCTCTTTCTCTCTTTCTATTTCTTTCTTTCTCTGTCACTTTCTTTCTCTCTCTTTCCATCTTTCTTTCTTTCCATCTTTCTTTCTCTCATTCCATCTTCCTTCCTTCCTTCCTTCCTTCCTTCCTTCCTTCCTTCCTTCCTTCCTTCCTTCCTTCCTTCCTTCCTTCCTTCCTTCCTTCCTTCCTTTCTCATTACAACAACTCTGGGTGGTAAACCAAATTGAAATGGAAACCACAGTACAAAACCTTAAAACGCACGTTATAAAACTTATAATTCAAAGGAAAAATGGGAGCCAAAAATAAAAGCAACATCATGTAATATAAATCCCACTGGGTTTCACAATCCCCCCCACAGCTGGGGAAATAGCTAGGTTTTCAATGCTTTCCAGAAAGCCAGCAGGTTTCGAATTGATCTGAGCTCAGGGGTTCAGGGGTTCCAGCGGCCAGTATCATGGCAGAAAATATATGCTTCCTGGGTCCTGTCAGATGACATTCTTTGATGGATGAGACCCAAACATGTCCCTCCTGCCAGAGTGAAAAGAATGGGGCAGGACCTTTGGAGAAAGGCAAACCTTTAAATATCCTGGATTGAAAGCCTTTAAATATCCTGAACCTGAGTCCAAGGCCCTCCAAATAGTTCAGTCTAGTTCAGTCCACAGCATATGTCAAACTTGATTGTGTCACCTGATGTACTGTGATGTAGCATGACATTTTTTGTCTTTGGGGAGCCCAGGTAGGCGTGGCCTGCATGTGACACATCTGGCCCACAGGCTGCCAGTTTCACAGGCCTGGTGCAGTAACACAATCCCACACTCAAATAAAGATGGAACATTACCAGACCTGGAGCTCAGACCTAAAACAAAGGGACTCAGTCTTTCTAGAGTTGAGTTGAATTTTCTTCATCCAGACCCTACAGCCTCCAGACACTGAGTCAAGACCTTCATGGCATCGTTGGTCAGCTCAGACAGGGAAGTTATACAACTGAATATTTTGCTTATGGAGATTCTCAGTCATCCAGGTCTAAGGAAGCTTCTTGGATGAGAAGCAAAACCTCTTTAAAGAAAAGCAAAGTCCAGTCACCTTTTGAAAAAGCATCTTTGGGACAACCGAGTATTACCTGCTTATCATTATAACCTCTTTCTGTGCCACAGGATGAGTTCATTCAGGGGTTTCATATAAATGTGAAACAAGAATGGAGAGAATGTTGAACCCTGAGACAAAGCAGCAACTGTGGGCAACAACTCTTCCCTCATGTCAACACTGGATGGAACATACCCCAGAACTGTGCCTCCCACACTTAACTCTCACTCTAGAAGGATACCTTGATTAATGGTATCAAAGGCTGCTAAGAAGTCAAGTAGAGCAAGTATGAATGAAGAAGTCAAGTAGAGCAAGTCAAGTAGAGCAACTATCCTGTTCCTGCCAGAGATCATCCATGCTATTTCAATCTGATTTGGGCTAAAATTCCTTTATGGGTGGAGAAAATCAGGGCATTGGTAAATTTGTAATTGTCCCATCGCCATGGGACCAGAGGTGGTATTCAGCAGGTTTGACCAGTTCTGGAGAACTGGTAGTGGAAATTTTGAGTTCGGAGAACTGGCAAATACCACCTCTGACTGTCCCTGCCTCCATCTATTCTCTGCCTCCCGAGTCCCAGCTGATCGGCTGGGTCTTCTTTGGTTGCCCTGCCCTCCAAGACAATGGAGCTGGAAAGCAGGTTAGTGGGATGGGGACGGAATGGGACTTTTCAGTAACCTTCCCCCAGGTGTGGGGTGGGAATGGAGATTTTACAGTAACCCACTAAGCCATGCCCACTAAACCATGTCACACTCACCAAATCATGCCCACAGAACCAGTAGTAAATTTTTTTGAATCCCACCACTGCATGGGACAATTCGCTGTGGGGCAATAGTTATACTAATATCAAAAAAATGGTGCAATAGAGTCATTAAAGAAGGAATGCAAAAGGAAAGACAGAAAGGAATGTGAATGACAAACATTAAAATATTTTTTTAAATTTTTTATATATTTGGAATAATTAACTCAAATTGTTAAATTGTCCTGCAGTAAGCTGGCCATGGCGAGTAAGTAAGTTGGTCCTGATGCAAGTTGGCCATGGTGAGTTAATCATGGTGAGTTGGCCATAGCTAGGTCTTCCATTCTAACCACAATATGCATGTGAGTGTGATTGTGGTATGCCTTTCAATCTAAAGGTCAATACTTCTCAGAGGGGTGTTTCCTCTGCTCATTAAAGGAATTAATAAGCCTTAGAAGAAGTTCTGGATTGAAATAATTGGACAGAACAATTCTAGATAAGGAGGAATGATAAACAAACCTGCGACACTACGATGCATTCTTTAACTCCATGAGCCTTTGTGGAGACACAGAAGTGGACACATCTTGTTTCAGAAATAATACAGAAATAGATGAGTTCCCTCTAATTATACTCTCTAATGGCATCAAATTAAGGACTACAGTACATGGATTCCCACAGTGTCTGTAACCTGTACACTCACTAGGAAACCACTACCTTTGAAATCAATGAGTCTTAAAAGACAAATTATACACGAGCTGTTGATGAAACGTGGAAGATGTTTAGAATTATACCACCTGACAGCTGTTTTCACATGGCATGCGGTCCATGTGCTGCAGCTTACTGGGTGTTGGAGACAATTCACTTGCTCAGCCCAGTCTTCTCAAAAGAAACTCCTGCATAACAAGATAGAAAACTCACCCAGCCAAAATGTGATCCACGTCCATGCTTGCCATGTGATCATTTGGTCAGATGGAAAGAGGTGAGGGAGCATTGCTAAATCCACACTGAGAAGGTCAAACTAAAAAGCACTGGATTTGCATACAGAAAGTATCAGGTTGAAGATGGACAGGGAGAGAAAAATCTTTCTGACATTGAGAAGTCACCAATAGACAGATCAGCAACATTGAATTATGGGAATCTGGACTCTGACTTCCTGCAAGAGGGTCTCTTACTCTTCTAAATCAGAATGCTTCAGTTCATGTGGAATTCAATCAGAATCTTCCTAAGCCAGCTAAAATGTCTTGTTACAATTTTGCACAGTCAAGCCAAAGGTTACCTGCTCAGTCTTAGATGGTATTCATGTGTCTGCCTTGGAAGCCATTTTTTTTCTTGGAAGCTTCAAGGATGCCACATTCAATGCCTGGGAATTTGGGAGGGGGAATTTCATAGGGAATAGAGGACTAGACACAACAACATTCTTTCTCAGAGAGTCAAGGACATGTTGCCCTGCACCTTGAGGGGAGTGACTGGGAGAGATATCTCCAGTTGGGACAAAGATTTGATTGGGCTGTGTGATGGACTGATGGTAGCAGGGGATGGATCTTTGATTTTTCTTTTGGGAAGGGAACTCTCAGATTCAGGTTTTCTCAGATGTGCTTATATGACAATCTAAAAAAATGGAACTTTGAGGAATTGTTTGTCTTGGAGTTTAATGGTGTGGAGTTGGTTAGTTGGAAAGTCGACATCATGCAGTTTTCTTAAATTAATTTAAAAATCTAAGCTAGGTTACTTTTACCCTTGGTTGGTTGTTATGGCTTAGTTCAGGGGTCTTCACACTTGACAGCTTTAAGACTTGTGGACTTCAACTTCCAGAATTCCTCCTCCAGTCATGTTAGCTCAGGAATTCTGGGAATTGAAGTTCACAAGTCTTAAACTTGCCAAGTTGAAGACTTTGGCTTCGTTAAATCAAACTAGCCCAGCCAATTTCATCTTTTTATGATTTGAAATACTATACAAATCCAAAAAATGGATTACTTCCACAAATATGTTAAATACCTTGTGAACAAGTCATGGTTTCTTGCTACAGTGCAATAATGCACCTTCTACTCAGTCTCGTAGACCTACCTGCTATATTATCTATACCAAGTAGAAGGTTTGGCTCAATCCTGGCTATTCCAGAATAGCACCAGTTGAGAATATAGATGGGAAAATGCCATAAAATTGCATGGAAAAGATAGATTGGGAAGGTTTTTTTTTTTTTTTTACAAAATTCCCCAAACAGACAACAATGAAACAATTCAATATTGCTTTCAAGCAAATGGATTACATACCTATTTAGCAAAACATGATTCAAATTAGTCCTTTTCTTAATGTTAACTTCCAGTGTTTCTACATATATATGAGGAGGTATAATGTTATGATATACCATTTGGGTATAAGCTCAATCATAAAATATAATATTCTCCTGAAATCCTACCCAAATTATGAGAATGAGAAGCACTAAAGCATGTTTGGTAGGGAGGGAGGTGACACATCCTCCTCCCTCTATAAAACCCACCAGATCTCGGCCACCATCCTTGTCTCTCTTCTTGAGTAGCTACCAGTGACAAAATACCCATAATCACTGATATCTGTATTAAGTTCCAACTTTATACTCCAAACAACGTTGGGGTATCTAATCATCATGTGGACTTCCCATGATGTCCCTTGGAGAGAACTATTAAAGGGCACTGTGCGAAATGAAACTACTACCGTGTTTCTCACAAAATAAGGCCGGGCCTTATTTTTTTTTTGATCCCCGAAAAAACAGCTAGGCCATCTTTTCGGGGATGACTTAATTCCCTCCCTTGCATCCTTGGGCAGGCAGGTGGCGACGGCTTGGATGTTGACCTCGGCATTGGTGGGGCACTTCGTATCCGCCACCATTACTTTCCCTTCTCCCTGTGCTGCTGTGGCATTTAGAGCAATGCCGTGGCATTTGGCGCAGCCATGTGCGGCCAGCCAGGGCTCCTCCCTGCAACCAGAGCCCGGCGGAGCTTCAGGCGCTCCTGTCGCTGCCTTCCCTTTGCCTCCGAAGGCAAAGCCAATTCTTTTAAAAACGACAGCCTACTACCGGTACGACAAAGCCTCCCCTGCCCGAGAGGGCAGCCCAACTCCACGTGGGTAGGCAAATCTCCTGGGACTGCAGCGCAGGATTGGCCCACTCCAGGAGAAGTGCCCAGGTATGCAACTAAAGTACTTCCTAATGGCCAGCCCCCTGCCGTTCCCCCCCATTTTGCATGTTTAATATAGGCCTTAATTTGGGGGGAGGGGCTTAATTTGATTTTATGCCTATAAAGCATGCTGGGACTTCCTATTGAGGGAGGCCATATTGTTGGAGAAACATGGTAGCAAGAGAAGACCCAGTTCTCATAACATTACTGGAACCATTACTTCAGTGGTGGGATTCAATTTTTTTTTTACTCCAGGTCTTGTGGGTGTGGTTTGATGGGTGGGCATGGCTTGGTGGTCATGACAGGAGAAGGATACTGTAAAATCTCCATTCCCACCCCACTCCAGGGGAAGGATACTGCAAAATCCTATTTCCTCCCCACTCCACTAACCTGCTTTCCAGCTGCTTCTGTGTAGGGCAACAAAAGAAGATCCAACTGATCTCGTTTTTGTTCCCAGGAGGCTTCCCTGAGGGCCAGTTGGCAAAAAATATAAATAAGTACCCCTTCCCCCCATACTCCAGTTTTTTGCCTCCTGGGCCTCAGGGAAGCCTGGGTGAAGCAGTACAACAGTGAGGGGGGGAATCAGCTGTGCCGTATGATTTAGATTAGCTAGAAAGCAAGAAATCAGATGATTTTGGGTTTTCTAGCTATTCTAAATCATGCGGCACAGTTAATCTTCAGAAAACAGCTGATCGGTGGGGGAAAAAAGGAAATACCCTTGATCTTCAGAATGAACCGGTTCATTCCCAGCTGATCTTTGGAGCTACCAGTTTATCCAAACTGGGCCAAACCATTAGAGTCCGACCCCTGAGTCCTACGAATCTATGATCTATGGATGGTGCTTCTTCATCAGCAATTAAGGATTGGTTATTTGGGGGGGGGTGTCAATATGTTTTTAATGAATAAACTTCCTTCTGCCTGCAAATATTAAAAATGAAGAGCAGATCAAAGTCTTTTTAGCTTACCTTGCTGTTTTACAAAAAAAGCAATCAAAAACACCCATGGAACAAAATGCTGATAGCCCTTTAATGTTCCCCAGCAACTGCTTTGTTATCTGTGATTCACAAGATACACTGTGCTAAAACAAGAAGCGTTTGATAACTCAGTTCTCCATGAGTTTGTCCAAATCTCTTTTACAACCATCTAAATTGGTGATCTCTAAAATCCAATGCTTTTGTCATAATGACACCAGCAGCATCATAAAACAGTTCTGCCCTTGTTATTCATGGCTGTGATGTCACATTGCATCAACAAAAGGGTAAGAGTTTGAAATCCAACCCTGTTTTCATCATAATTCCCTCCTCCTTTTTCTCTATCACTTTAGCTATCTCTGGACACCACAACCTGGAAAAGCAACTAATTTAATTCTTGAATTTTATTGGCCTTGAATTTCTCTGCATTTCTCTTCCTTTAGAGTGTAGTTGTAAGAGAGGAAGAAAAATGTCTTTGAGAATCGTTTCCATGTCGTGTATGATTTATTTATTATTCTTGTGTCTTCTCTGATTTGATTTCACTCCAGATTAAAAAGCTATAATTGCTACCGTCTTACTCACGAGGAAGTGTTTTCCCTCTTCAATCATTTCAATTCCAAAAAACTCATCTTTCATGGATGGGAAAAGATAATGAGGGAAGCACCACTTAATTATTTGTTCAGGGTGGCAAAAGGTCCAGGACTTCAAGTGCTGAATAAAATCAAACTAGTGATAATTTGCTCTGAATCTCCTTCTAATGAAAAAACCCCAGGAAGCATTAATAGTTTCCAGAAAGACCCACCTTAATGGATGTTCAGATTATATTTTCTTGGCAGGAAAAAAAAAACCCACACTAGAATAGAGATCCTAATTGGTGAGTGGGCATGCTAATCTCAGCTATCTGAGTTTCACAAAGTCCTCCTCAAAATGAGCCATTCATCAGAGTTATTATTTTTTTTAAAAAGGCGATTCTCCAAGGGAGCGGTACATTTACTCTTCTCAGAAAATAATTTCACAATTTTAAGAGCATTTGGAGGGGGATGAAGTTGCACAAAGGACTAAACTGCTGAAATTTCATCTTGATGCTCCTTTGTAGAAAACCATTCACATACTTTTGTGCTTTTCCAGATAGAGTGCAAAATCCTAACTTGACTGTCTTACCATTTGTCTAAGATGGAAGAGATTTTGCCTAGATTCTAGGCATGTCACTATGGGCAATTGGGCCATCAATAGACAGCAGAATAACAGACTTGGAAGAGACCTTGGAGGCCTTCTGGTCCAACCCCCGGTTCAAGCAGGAGACCCTAGGCCAGTGGTGGCTAACCCTTTTGGATCCCCAATTTCATGTGTGTTCATGCCAGCACCCAGAAGGCAATGTGAGTGGGGGGGCCATGCTACCTGCACATGCATGTGTGACCCCCTCTATGCTGTGCATCTTTGTGCATGCACGCATGATCCAACTGTGCACCATGCATCTCTGCACATTCATGTGCAATGCCCTGTGCACCCCGTGCAGTTCTGTGCATGTGCATGCATCTCCCGTGCCTCACCATACATGCGTACCAGATACATGACAATCAGCTGTCGGTTGGGTGATGTGTGCGCATGTGCAGTGGAGCTCTTCTGGGCAACCTCTCACATGCCAGCAAAAGTGGCTCTGCATGCCACTTCCAGCACACATGCCACAGGTTTGCCATCATGGCCCCAGGCCATTTCAGATAACGAGCTGTCCAGCCTCTTTCTAAAAACCTCCAGTGATGGAGCACCCACAACTTCTGAAGGCAAACCATTCCATTGATTAATTTATTCTCACTGTCAGGAAATTTCTCCTTAGTTCTAGGTTGGATCTCTATTTGATAAACTTCTATCCATTACTTCTTATCCTGGCTTCAGGTGCTTTGGAAAACAGCTTAACCCCCAGAGTGGGATTCTACCAGTTTGGACCAGTTCTATAGAACTGTTACAATCTGCCATTTTGGAGAACCAGAAAATCATGTCCCTGGCTGGCCCCACCTGCCCCTTCCAGTCAGTTCTTATCACTTATGCGCGACATCACGCGCATCGCTGACTGCATTTTCCCCACCTGCCCTGTCCCGTGCAGTCATTCCTTATGGTATTTCTTTTTTTCCTCTCCCAAAAATCAGCTGTTCTGATGATCAGCTGTGCCAGGATCCCCCTTGCTATCTTACTGCATCACCCAGGAGACTTCCCTGAGGCCTAGGAGGCAAAAAGGGGTGCAAGGGGAAGCAGAGAGTGCTGTGCCCCCCCTGTGCCCCCCCGTGCTCCATTTTGGCCTCCTGGGCCTCAGGGAAGCCTTCTGGGAGCAAAAATGTACCCCCAGGGGGCTTCACTAAGGCCCAGGAGCCCCCCCCAAAAAAACCTGGAGGATGGGTGCAGCAAAAATAGCCATGCCCACCCAGTCACATGGCCTAGCTATGACCACCTAGCCACGCCCAAAGAACCGGTAGTAAAAATATTTGCATCCCACCCCTGCTTAACCCCCTTTTTCTGTGTGATAACCCCTCAAGTATTGGAAGACCGCTTAATTACCTATAACAATTTTCTCTCCCCCAGCCCAAAGTTTTAGAGAAAGAACCAGATCTCTGGTCCTTATTGGACCAAATATGCACTGCAAAAAGTGTGAGTGTGGTTCTGACCAGCCACTGTGTGCAAAACAGCAGACAAACTCACTCCCATCTACATGGTTGTCATTGGACAAAAATACCAATCAGAATTAAGATTTTAAACATATGGTGGCATGCACAGAGCAACAGCAGTAGCATACTACTTAGACATATATATTGCGCCATAGTGCTTTACAGCAGGAGTGTCAAACTCAATTTCATTGAGGGATGCATCAGAGTTGTGTTTGACCTCTGGGGGCCTGGGTGGGTAAGGGTAGGGTGGGTATGGCCAGCTCAATGTAATTCATGTCGGGGGTGCCTATGGCGGCCTGAGTATTTTGCCAGCGAAAATGGGCTGCCAACAAGGGTGGGATTCAACTGGTGTTACTGCCAATTTGATGACTATGTTTTGTGCGCTATGTGCGCGTGTAAAAAAAACTTAAGTTGTGTCGCACGGGCAGCTGAAAAACACTGCACATGGGTGCACAGCATTTGAAAAGCCTCTTTTTTCCTGCTTTTTCAACCTCAGCTGTGCCGTGCAAAGCAGCTGAGGTTGAAAAATCAGAAAATAAAGGACAGGTAAGAGCCTGGGTGGATGGGTGAGCCAAACAACAGCAAATACAGAACCAGTTCAGTGTCTGCTGTTCTTCAGAGCTACCAGTTCTATAGAACCATGCAGGACCAGTAGCATCCCACCCCTGGCTGCCAAGCTCCGTTTTTGGCTGCCACAACTTCCTGCAACCCTCTCCAGTGAAAATAGAGCTTGGGAGGGCAGAAGAGGATGTGTTCGTTGGGAACAACCATTTTGTCTCAGCACATATTTCCCTGACTTTTGGAGACCTTGACTTCTGCTTTGACTCAAATTTCAGCCTTTGGATTTGCATACTTTGCTTTGCAGATCCTGACTCTGGATTGTGGTTTACAGACCTTGTTTTGCAAACTCTGCTCCTAGTTTGTGAATCTTGACTTTCTTCCCTTTTGGGGGCTTGGTCCAAAGCTGGTGGGATTGGGTTACATTGACTGTTTGTGGTTGTTTTGTAGGGAAAAGTGGAATGGAGGTTTACCAACACCCTTGGAGGACTGTCTGTCATGGTTTAGTGGTGTAATAAAAGACTTTATTGCTGCCTACATTTGCCTACACGACCTGGGTCAGAACAACATAAACCACAGATTGCAGCTGAATATAAATAATCAGCAACATTCTTTACCAAAGTTAAGTCCTAAACTTAGAGAAATTTGGAGGAATCAGATTCCTAAATTCAAGAAATATACAGCATGTAGTGCAGAAAACAACTTTCTGGGGAGAAGATCAGGAGTGGTTCTTGAAACAGATTCATTCATCTGGTTGCATAAACCTTACTCTTTAATTCCAAGGAAAACAGAATAACCAAGCAGTTATCATGGTACTGCATGGAAGAATAGCGATTGAATTACAGATGCATTATTTTTGCAACCTTTCCTCCATGGGAACTACATGCCAAGGCTGTGCAGCAAGAGGGAAAAAACCCCAGATCTTAAATTGGGATTGCTATTCCTGGAATATTATACACAATCTGTCAGGTTGGTTATTTCTATGCTTTCTATTAGGAGACTCAGTGACAACACATCAGTTTCTGAATCATTGAGACATGTGCACCTTTCCTCTTAACATTGTACAATTATGGGCAATAAATCCTGCAGGAAGGTTCTGCATGTATACAAATGGGAAATGCATGCTCTGTTGATGTACTTCAAGGATCTGGCTTTCTTCCCAGTGTACCTGAGTCTGCTGAATGTGGTGCATTGACAGGATGAGGTTGGTTCACATCTTAAAGTCTCCCTTAAGTCACAATCGATTCAGATGTGTCTGCATTGACAACAATGCAAATCTAGTTTACCATTGCTTCCTTCTGTTTTTTCTTTTCTTTTCTTTCCAATCTAAAGCCCATGTCACACAGAACCAACGGATGAAAAGAGGATGTAAAACGGACAAAACACCTTGCCATCCGTTGGTTAACGCGATGTATCCGTTCTGTATTCACTACCTCCATTTGGCTTCCTCTCTATCCGTCCAGCATCCGTTTATGGACGTTTCACCCGCTCCAAAAGTTTTGGGCTGCCTAAAACTTTTGCGCGGAAAATGTATCCAGTTCGTCCATTCTCATTCCGCTACGCATCCGCTACACATCCGCTACGCATCCGTTATGCATCTGCTATATCCGCTTGGCATCCGCGACGCATCCGCGCAACACGCATCCGCCCAGACGCAGGGAGGAAGTGGAACGGATGCGGAACGGATGCAGAACGGATGCAGAACGGATGCAGCATGGAAACAAAGCGTTTAAAATGGAAAAAACATTCACAGAGGGGACCTATCTCGGATATTAAGGATGTCTAGAGGATGCCTAGAGGATGCCTAGAGGATGCCTAGCGGAAAACCTATACTGCCTATAAAAAGGGGGAGCAACTCGCCTGCATCGCGCTTTCAGAACAGCAGCCCAGCGGTGCAGACCTCTGCAGCCTTCATCTGCCTCTTCCTCTTCCACAGCATCCAGTCATGTCCACCGTGGATTGTAACAAAGTCCTTTCGGCAGCCACCATTGTTCTGCAACAGTGCGAAGCCATCTGCAGGATCTATGAACACTACTGCGAGAAGAAAAGGAGCCACCCAAAAAGAGTCTGGGTCCAAAGATGGTTCGCCAGTAGAGCGGAGGACGGACTGTACAACAAGCTGATGGTGGAGCTCAGGAGTGAAGACACTCGGGCATTCCAGAACTTCATGAGGATGCCGCCAGCCATGTTTGACGAAGTTGTACAGCGCCTGACACCCAGGTTGACCAAGGCAAACACCAGCTTCCGGCCAAGCCTGGAACCTGGGCTCAAGGTGGCACTCACTCTGCGCCACCTGGCCTCAGGGACCTCCTACAGGAGCATGCAGTACGGCTGGAGGGTGCCATCCAACACCATTAGCATTGTGGTCAGAGAAGTGGTGCAGGCCATCATCGAAGAATACAAGGAGGAGATCCTCCAGTACCCCTCCACTGAAGAAGGCTGGAAGAAAGTTGCAGAGCAGTAGTATCAGAATTGGAACTTACCACACACCGTTGGAGCCATAGATGGCAAGCACGTGGCCTGCAAATCTCCAGCCAAGTCGGGGTCCACTTATTTCAACTCCAAGGGCTTCTTCAGCATCATCCTCTTTGCCATGGTCGATGCTGACTACAAGTTCATGTACATCAATGCTTCAGGCAATGGCTCATCTTCGGATGCCCAGGTATACAACGCCAGTCACCTCAAGGAGGGGCTGGAACGCAACCTCATCGTGGGCTTCCCAGATCCAGAACCCCTGCCCAACGACACACAAGATGTGCCCTACTTCATCGTGGGGGATGACGACTTCTCCCTCACAACCTACCTCATGAAGCCCTACACCTCCAGACTCCTCACCCATGAAGAGAGGATCTTCAACTACAGGCTGTCCAGGGCAAGGCGGATGGTGGAGAACGCCTTTGGCATCCTGGCCAACAGGTTCCAGGTACTTCTCACCACCATGCAGCATTTCCCAGAGACCGTGAGGAGGATCATGGAAGCTTGCTGCATCCTGCACAATCTCATGCGCACCCGCTATCCAGTCTTGCAGAACAGGCTCGTGGACCTCCAACAAGGCAATGGTGTCATGGAGCCTGGGGAATGGAGGCAAGGGCGAAACCTGATTGACACTGAGGATGTGCTAGGCCCCAACAGAGCCTCAAATGAACCGAAGAAGCAGCGCAACCTCCTGAGACAATGGTGCAACTCCCCAGCTGGAGCAGTGGAGTGGCAAGACAGGATGGTAGATGCTTAAAGGATGCTTCCTTCAGCCTGTCTCATCACACGGATGAGATTGGGCCATGTATGTTTGGTTGGCCTACAATGAACAGGGCGTTTAATAAAGAGTTGTGTTTATGTTGACATGTGTGGATAATTATTACATTATTATTGATAATAAAGGGCTGTAGGTGTGGCACCTGGGAGGGTGGACCATACATTCCCACTATGCTTGCACTGGAGGTTTATCTATCCCACAGCTATTACCCATCCCAAAGGTATCCCTGCCCATCCCACAGCTATCTTAACCCATCCCACAAGCATGCAAAGGCTTAAACCATTTCTAAAAGTTTCCAGCAAGACTTTATACAAAAAAAGAAATGAAGCAAGTGTGTGAATCAAAAATACACTTTACTAACAACAAGCTATAAGACAAAAAAGAGTCTCTGGCACTCCTCTTGGTCGCTCAGTCTCAGGGGTGAAGGGTCCAGGTGCTGTGGAGGTGGCTGGTGCTGGAGTGCTTGTCATCAGCTCCTCCTCCAGAAGCAGAAGCAGCAGAAGTGCCAGCCCCAGAAGAGTGAGCCCGTGCTGCAGAAGCCCCAGCAGAACCAGAGTGAGGGCCAGGGTGCGGGATGGTAGCCCTGTCCCTCTTGCCAGGGCTGGCAGCAGATGGCTGAGGCTTGCTGTGCTTCCGCATGGTTGTGGGGTTGCTGGCTGGCAGGGAGGCTGGCAGGAACCAAGGCTGGCAGAAAGGCTGGCAGGGAGGCTGGCAGGCAGGCTTGCAGGCAGGCTGGCAGGCAGGCAGGCACCAAGGCTGGCAGGCAGACATGAACCAAGGCTGGCAGGAAGGCTGGCAGGCAGACATGAACCAAGGCTGGCAGGAAGGCTGGCAGCAAGGCTGGCAGGGAGGCTGGCAGCAATGCTGGCAGCAAGGCTGGTAGCAAGGCTGGCAGGCAGACATGCAGGCAGGGCAGGCAAGGCAGCCGATGTGTCCGGCAGCAGGTCTTTCCTCTGAATGGTGACCTGCTTCCAAGCTGCTTCCGTTATATCCACAGGGCTGATGCAATGCATACTCCCCGCATGCGCAGTGAACGCCAGGCATCTGTTAGGCTTCCGCTGTGCATCCGCTGTGCATCCGCTGTGCATCCGCTTTATCCGTTCGGCGTCCGCTCTGCATCCGCTTTATCCATTCCGCGTCCACTTTGCTGAGGCCCTCCTGGAAGCCCTGCGGATGTGCCACCCATTCCCATCCGCTTCCATCCACTGGGCTTCCGTTCCGCATCCGCTTTGCATCCGCCCTGCCTCCTCCCCGCGTCTGTGTTATCCGCTCCGGTTATACAAATTTTTGCCCCTTTTGAGAGCGGATAACAACGGATGGAACATTTTTCTCATCCGTTGTGTCTGTTTTGCATCCGTTGGCCAGTGTGACATGGGCTTAATCTACAACCTCAAAAATTTCTCAGTGTCTCTCTTCCAAACCCTGGCTCCAGATCCCTTTGTAGATACAACATAATTTTATTTGCATGCACACAAGCAGTAATTCAGTGTAACACTGGACATCCAGAAAAGGTTTGATATTCTGTCAAGTGGCCACAAGGAAAAGCACAATTTGAATTTATATAACTTTGGTTATATATACCATACCATACCATACCATACTATACCATACCATTCTGCAAGTCATGACAAAGAAAAAGGCAGTTGCAGTGGAAATCAGAGTGTGACTTTGGAATATTTTAGATCAGAGGTCACCAACCTTTTGGACCTCAGGGACCACAAAACTTACAATTTTAAATGCCAGTGACCATTAACTGGTTCTGTGGGTGTGGCCTAATTTGTGGGTGTGGCTTGGTGGTCATGTGACTGGCTAGGCATGGCCTGTATGTAAATATTATAAATATTTATATAAATATTGAATTTTTTATGAAAAAGAGCAACTTTTACCCAAAATCAGGCAAAGCAGGCAGGCAGATTGAACTGCTCACAGAATCACAGATTCATTCAGAGATCTAAATCTGCCATTGGCCAGCTCAGTCTGTCGCATGAAATTTGCTTGCCATGAGTCTGCACTGAATAATAGAACCTTCAGTCCTAAGGGAGGTTGGCTGTGCTTAAAAGCAGAGCCGAAGATCTAAAGACTAGCTAGAAAGCAGGAAATGCAACCATTTCCTGCTTTCTAGCTAATCTAAATCTCCTGGCACAGCAGAATAGCTAATAGTCGGAAAGAAAAAAATAGCAATTTAGCAGGCAAGTTTGCCAGGTAAGGAGTGAATGGGTGGGGAGGGTTCTTGCAGGCCTTGTGGGCGGCGCATGTCTTTCTGAGGAGCCTGGATTAATTGCTTTGGGGGGTTCTCTCGGGTGACATTTCTCTGCAGCCCACCAAAATTTTCTCAAGGCCCACCAGCGGGCTGTGGCCCACTGGTTGGCGACCACTGTTTTAGATAACCTGCCCATTGAACTCTATCATTGTTGATTCCTTCCTACCTATCAACATGCTAACCATACTATCTTTGAAATATGGCCAGTGCTTAGAAACCTTTTGATCTACTGGGCTTTCCTGACTGAGTCTTCAATTCAACTTGTTGTAAATGTTTTCGTATAAGGGTACTTTAAGTAGTTCATCTGTTTTGGGGTGATAGTGAAAGCAGTTTCTGTGTGTATGGGAAGGATACATTTTACCACCACAAAAATTATCTAGTCTTACCCCACTTAGCTTTATTTAAGATTGGCCAAGGTCATCTCTGTAAAGGTTCACATCCTACTGTTCTTTGACAGATTGCAAGTTTGGGGCAAGATTAGTGTTTGAAGAAGGAATGACACTTTATTGGCAGAACATCTCTTTTGTCTTTATGTATTTTGTGCTCAATCAGTGGAATTACTAATTAAGGCATTCTGCCAGCACAGAGATGGAGATGAACTACACTGGAGGAAAGATCTGGCACTGATTTGAGACTGTTTAATAGGTGGCAAATTCTTAGAGGGGGATGAAAATAATCCCCTGCCTATTTAACCCAGAGCAGATGTCTATTAAGACCAGGTTTACTGGTAGACTCTTCAAGATGTGTGGACTTCCCAGAATTCCCCAGGCAACATGGGAATTGACAAGATGAATGCTTTGGAAGACATTCCGTAAAAGGCCCAGCAGCAATGTACATTTTGCCTTAAGGACAGACAATATATGAGGGCCAAAGGAAAGAAGATTGGCCGCATCTGGAAAATAATCAATCAAATAGTGATAAACAAAAAGGGTAGCAAGGAGGAAAGATGCAAGAAAGTACACAATGATTCTGTGCAACCTGTGCAGTAATACAATGAAGAATACCAAAGGGAATGGTTGGTCAATTTATGGTTCAGAAAAATGTACAAAATGAATCAAGGACATTTCGTTGCTTAAAATGGGGCCTGTGTGTCTCCTCAGTCAGGGCTACAGCTTAAAGAGATTTGCTGTACCATTCAAATACAGATTCTTGTTTTATTTACTCTGTGTATTCTAAGATAGTCATTTAGCAAGACAAGGTTATTGTCTTAAGCAGCAAACTATTGGTAGTGTACAGAAGATCGTGTGTTCAACTCCTAGGAATTGCTCCACTGGAACACCAAGCACTGTATTCTATGTCTGTGATGCAGCCTCCTAAATGTACCTTCTTCCATCAGGGACAACATGAGATGCTGTTCCATTCCATTGTTGAAGGAAGATTCAATTACAGCTCTAGACAGTTTGGGTAAGCAGGGTGTGTGTGTGCCTGTGTGTATGTGTCTCTGTGTGCATATTATCGTCCTTTGCTTCTGGCAGTAAAATGTCTGGACTTAGCTCTAACTATCCTCAAATGGTTGCTGTCTGGTCCTACAAGTTTCCATTTGATACATACATGGACTTAAGGTGTGGATTTATTGTGTTATCTGTGTCCAATTTCTGTATTTTTTCAAAACCACACTGCTTAAAAGTGCAAAAGTGTTCTGGAAGAAGGCAATAGGAAACCAACCTTCTTCTACTGTTGTCAAGAATGTAACACAGATGCATCCATGAAGTCATCTAGAGTTGAGCTGCTGCTACTACTACTGCTACTGCTACTGCTACTACTACTATTACTATCACCACCACCACAACCACCATTATCGTCATCATCATCATCATCATCATCATCATCATCATCATCATGGTTGGTCACATGGTTAGCCAGAAGTTTAGACATTTGACATTTTTATCTATCTATCAAGTCTTTCTCAAAGGCCTGGGATAGGCAGATGCTGTCATTTAATAATATTAAAGATGTCATTGCAAGATGTAAGCTGTTCCAAGTAAAGTTTCCTTTTGCAATTGACTAATAAAGATATTGTCAATGTCGATGGTATTCAGGTGATGCTCCAAATTTTGGGGATTGCACCTGAGGCACCTATTACTACTATCTTGACTTTACTTTGCCACAATCATTCTGCTTCTATTTGCAGTTCTTTGTATTTTGTGATTCCAGTTCTTTCTCTTCTCTTCTGCTGTCTTCAGGTGCAGCAGTGTCAACTAACAAGACTTTTTGTCAGATTTTTTTTGTCTTATAAACAGTTGTTAAATCTGGCGTGTTATGCTTGATGCTAGACTGTTTGAATTCTAAGGTCCCAGAGTACTTTGGCTTCTTCATTTTCTATTACCCAGCAGTTCTTGCTTGCAAGGAAATGGTATTACTTGCAGATATTCCGATGCACCATTGTGGCTACTTTGTTGTGCTGTTGTTCTTAATCAGTCTGTGCAATCTTCTTGGAGCAGCTAGCTAAGTAGTCCACTGTTTCTTCAGTCTCTTTGCTGTCTGTTGCCATCTTCTCAATTCTTAAATTATTATGTACACAATAGTTTGAAATCACAGTTGCCAGTTCTTTAGTTGGCATTGGCCTGTATACACATCTTCCTAAAAATATCCCTAGGATATCATAATGTATCAGCGTGCGGCCTCTTCTACTTGTCAGATGGAAATTTTATCAATGCACAGGTTTTCTAAGTGGAACCTAACCCAAGGTGCTTTGGTATGGCACCTGAGGTGGGCCAGGTGGGCCATCACAGCCATAATCTTTCATCTTCAAACCTTTTATTTCAGACCTTTTATTTTTGTGACCTTCTCCAATTCCTTGTCTTCTATTCGGCTGTCCCGTAGTATTGCCATATCAATTGTCCACACTTTCTTCCTTTCAATCACAGTTAAATCTGATGTGTTATGGACCAAGGCATTGGTCAGTCTGTATCTGGAAATCCCACAATATTCTTACCTGCTTGTTTTCATCTACTTTTCCAGGTCTACATTCCCACCATTTGTTTCAAGTATTCCTTTTAGGTATCCCTGCTTTATTGGCTCCAATTTATAGTAACAGGTCATAATGACATGATTTTCAAAAATATATACTTTTGTCTTGTCTGTTGTTGGGAATAGAATGGAATGGAATGGAACCAAATAAAATAGAACAGAACAGAATAGGAGCTGGAAGGAACCTTGGAGGTCTTCTAGCCCAGCCCCCTGCTCTGGCAGGAGACCCTATACCATTTCAGACAAGTGACTGCCCAGTCTCTTCTCAAAAACATCCAGTGATGGAGCATCCACAATTTCTAAAGGCGAGCTGTTCCACCAGTTAATTGTCCTCATTGTTTGGAAGTCTTTCCTTAATTCCAGGTTGCTTCTCTCCTTGGTTAGTTTCTAACCATTATTTCTTGTCCTGCCCTCAGGTGCTTTGGAGAATAATTTGATCCTCTCTTCATTGTGGCAGCCCCTCAAATATTGGAATACTGCTATCATGTCACCCCTAATTCTTTTTTTCTTTAGAGTAGCCTTACCCAAAAACTCTGATGCAGTCCTTGTTGACCTAGGCAATGACCAATCCAATATAGGATTCTTTTCTTGTATCCTCATTATATTAAATGGATTGATGGATACATTTAACAGTAGTTCTGCTAAGATCTTCTGGCATGGGTGGCCCTTCTGGTAAAATACACTATCGCACACACACACACACACACACATACACACACCCCTCTGAGGTTCATTATAATATCACAAGCCCCTCCCCTATGACAAGTGGTTGTCCATAGAAGGGACTTCATTGGTATTGTTTTTCTCATTCCTCCTCTTCCTTTTCAAAACTTATTTTGAACTCCCATATAGGTATATGCAAAAATTTATCACCAGGACTAAAATAATGCTACTAAATCTGGTAGTAGGATTTTCCAGAGCATTATACAGAATTTTCTAAAGTTGATGCAATGGGTCAAATCCTAGCCAACTGTCAGATTAAATGAGAACCCAGTTTGTAATATTCCTTTTGTTCTAGGCTGTAGGCAAGAACTGGTTTAAAGAGGAAGAAAGCACAGAATAACACAGATGTGCAAATATCCCAAAGGAAAGATCTTTTGGTAAAAATAATTCTTGGATCATGGCATAGGAGCTCTACAAATGCTGACATGATCCAAAAAAGCTTCTACCATTCTGTTCATGTATTACTGATACTGATACAGTGATGGTAATATAGGTAAATAGAAACGATATAGGGTTTCCTGCTTGAGCAGGGGGGTTGGACTAGAAGACCTCCAAGTGCCTTCCAACTCTGTTATTCTGATTGGCAAACAACTCTCCAGGAATCTGCATAAGGCTCTTAATGTTGGATAAGGACCTTCCATATCTCAAGCCCACATTATGCCATTGATCCAAAGATTTCTTGGTGTTCCCTGAACTCAGTTGTTTGTTTGTAAATGTTTCATTACCCAACCAGTTAACATCATCAGTCTGCAAGCAAGCAGCCAAGTTCAGAGAGCGTCAAGAACTCCACAGTTCAATCCTGAGCTACAGATACTCTTTTCTTTTGATACTACTGATCCTCAGTTTCCTCTAAGCTAGAAAATGATACATTCCCAACCTTTTACATTCAGCAAATCAGTGGCTTAAAACAGTATGCAGGAAAGTTTGTTCCAGGGTTCATTTGCAAAGGGACACAAACTCTTTCATCTTGCAAGCATTCTACTTTCTGTGAACTCTTGGTGCTTTCTGAGCTTGATTGTTTGCTTACAAACATTTCACTGCCCAACGAATATCATCAGTGCTTATTCAGAGTATCTCCTGTCTCCATCTTTTATTCTTTACTTCTTTGACAATTTCTTAAAATGTCTCTACAGAGTAGATATTCTAAGTCACCTCTTTACTCAATTAAAAATAGTAGTGTAAATGTCATTTGTCTTAACCTTTACAGGAAAAAATGATTCAGAAAGAAAAGTGAAGTGTGATTCCCTACAATCTCCTACTACTCCAGTCTTTAGAGGTCCTACTGGAAAGCTGTACTCATATCAATTTCATTTGCTGTTGTTCAATCACTATGGCATGTCCAACTCTTTGCAACCCCATGGACCATAACATGCCAAGCTCCTTTGTCCTCCACTGTCTCCCAGAGTTTGCCCAAATTCATGTTCATTGATGACACTATCTAACCATCTCATTTTCTGCTGTCCCCTTCTCCTTTTGCCTTCAATCTTTCCCAACATCAGGGTCTTTTCCAACAAGTCCTCTCTTTTCCCAGATAACCATGGGCACACCATCAACAGGAGAAGGAAACAAAGTGGCCTTGTGGAAGTCTCATCATATAGATATTGGCATCTCTCCTTCTCCTTCAGAAGCCTTAACTGGAAGGCAAGACTGGCTAAACCATCCCAGTTTCAGGATAACCACGAGATAAATTCATTTTGCACTAGAGTACAACACAAGAACATCTAAATTTCAAAGTGTTGGAAGCGACAAGTACTTAATGTTCTCAATACTATGAGCAAAACAACTGAACCAGCATGATTAAGAATGAGAGAATTTCATCTCTCGTGAATTATTGGAGGAAAGGAGGGGAATAATGATACCTTGCTGTGAGTAAAATTTTGGTTGTTTAAAGGAAAACTAACATTTAATTGCAATAGGAAATATTAAAGACGATGATGGCCAGGCTCATTAATAAATGAAAGTAGGAAATACATGATGCCACTTCCATCTATTCTTAAAGTTGGAGAAAGCAAATACAACCTGTTCCTTTCCCTCGATTTTACCAGAGCCAATTTGAGATGAAGTTTCTATCAGTCTCTTTCATCCACTTTCCTTTCCTCAGTTTTCTTCTTTCTCTTCGCTGATTCAGTTTGGATTAAACAAAAGCTTGCTTTCATGCACAGAAAACCCGCCCATCAACAAAATTGTATCATTTGGTCTAGTTCAACAAACAAAGAAGATAGATCAAACTGCTAAAACTCAGTCAAACGGAATTGTCACAGTGGAAATTTGTGTTAATTTCTCATCTGTCCATCCAGCCTTCTCTGATACATTGCTTTGATAGATTGAGGAAATGCCATCTAGTCACTATGGACTCTTGGTAAGTTGTGAAATATTTATCCCTCTACTAATCAGTTTTTATTTTGGGCCACTTTCCAGACACATTGAGAAGCATTATGAAGGACATTAGAAATTCAAGAACTATTTGTCATGAAATTTATTCAGATAAGTGAATGATCTCAAAGATAAATCTCATTCACAAGTGGGTTTTTTTTTTTTTTTTTTTTACAACTGAGTTAAAAACGGTGTTCTTTAAAAATTCATACTTACATTGTGATTCCACTCTGAGCCGTGGGCAGCGTTTTTTCTTCACAGACACCGAATCACTTACAGCCCTAACAATAGCTGTGGGACTTTATCAGTAGGAAACAATATTGTGTTCCATTGTTTGATCTACAATATTTGCTAGCAAGGTAATAAAGACAGGCACTTCGGTTAGAGAAGGAAGAAAATGATGCTTAAACCTACTCCATGTTTCGTTACGTTGGATGCCTGCATATGTTTTCAAAAAAGGCATGATCTTTTCACTATAATCTGGAGCAGTGAGCCTTCTCTTCCTTTGCATTTCCAATTAATAGAATAATAGAGTTGGAAGGGACCTTGGAGGTCTTCTAGTCCAACCCCTGCTCAAGTAGGAAACTATACCATTTCAGGCTGTCCAATCTCTGTTTAAAAGTTTCCATTGATGGAGCACCCATAATTTCTGGAGGCAAGCTGTTCCTCTGGTTAATTGTTCTGTTAGGAAATTTCTCCTTAGTTCTGGGTTGATTCTCTCCTTGATTAGTTTCCATCCATTGCTTCTTGTCCTGCCTTCAGGACTTAAATTTTCGGGGAAATTTACCCCCCCCCCCTTCTTTTTGGCAGCCAGACAAACATTAGAACACTGTTATCATGTCATCCCCTAGTCCGGCCTTTCACTAGATTAAACACAATTCCTGTAGCCATTCTTCATCTGTTTTAGCCACCAGTCCCCTAATCGTCTTTGTTGCTCTTCTCTGCACTCTTTCTAGAGTCTCAACATCTTTTTCATAGCATGGTGACCAGTGGTGGGATTCAAATTTTTTTTTACTACCGGTTCTGCGGGCATGGCTTGGTGAATATGGCAGGGGAAGGATACTATAAAATCTCCAATCAGAGGTGGTATTTGCTGGTTCTCTCAACAACTCAAAATTTCTGCTACCGATTCTCTAGAACTGGTCAGAACCTGCTGAATGCCACCTCTGATGGTGACCAAAACTGGATGCAATACTCCAAGTTTGGTTTCACCAAAGCACTATAAATTGGTACCAACACTTCATGGGATCTCGATTGAATTAATCATAATATTATTCTGGCAGCTGGTAAAGGATTGGAAGAAATAGGAAGACGCACACTTCTGATATTGACCAGGTGGGCAGTGTTTCATGTGCAAAGAGCATGACACATCTTCTCAAAGAGAATGTGATCATGTTTTGGCTACTGCTAAATCAGTTCTTACTCTCTCTCTGGTCTAATGGTCTCCATCCTGCCCAAAACTGGGGACTTTTTTTTTTTTAATGGGAAAACTATCATGTTCCTCTTTTTTAGCAAAAGCCTGTAACCAGTAATGTGACTCTGATTTAAAAAAAAAAAAAAAGCCAGAAGGAATTCATAGAACCTGACATGGATCAAACCCACATCCCTGTTTCTGCTCAGATCGCAAGCAACTTTGCTGCAAGTGTCTCCCCTTAGCAACCTGGAGATCTTAAACTGCTTTCTCCACCCACGCTGCCTTTCTTTTCTTGATCCAGGGATTTCCCTGCTTGCATGCAATCGCCTCTGCCTCCCTTTGTTTCCAGGGTTTCTCTCAAATCCTATTGATAAACCTGTTACCAGGGCAACAAGGAGAAAAACATATTCCAGTCTATTCTCGCCTAGTCCAATGATTTACTTTAATACAGTTCAAGGCTAACTTCTGGAAGGTCACAAGACAAAAAGGAATCTCCTCTGGACCAGAATGAGCTGGAAAATTGCGGGTTTGGTTTCCAATGCATCATTATGGATGATCAACTAGCAGACCAATGAATGACTTAAATGTTCAGCAAGGGTGGGATTCTCCCAGTGTAACAACCAGTTTGTTGATCGCCCACTTCATTCTCAGGAACACGCCTAATGTGCACTTTGCATGTGGGCACAGCTATCACAATTACTTACCTTTAAAGTTACTTCGCGGAAGTAACACAGCTGAGACATGTCAATCCACTCTGATGCATGAATCAGCTGAGCAGATATAGATGAGTACAGCACAGGAACAGGTGGGTGGGCCCACATGATTGCCAGATCAAACTGGTTTGGAGCCAGCTGATCATCACAGCTAGGGGTTTCCCCAAACCGGTCTGAACCGGGAGAATCCCACCCCTGGTGTTCATGTAGATTGAGGCTACTGTGGTTATTTCAGGGAATAACCGACACTAGGAACTGGACGATGAAATTGTATCCTTGCCATTCATACTTCTTTCCATAAACTTCTCCTGAACATTCTGTTCAACTTTAATGCTGGATGGCACTGTTTGGCAGGTTCTTCTAGGTCTTCCTCTCAAAAGGAAGGGGCTGCCCGGAACCATCTGTCTAGAACAGGGGTGTCAAAGTTGCGATGACATGTTGTCGCCATGTGACATATTGCAACTTTTCCCCATTCGCTAAAATGGGGGTTGGGTGGCCAGAGCATGATGCATCTGGCCCATGGCCCACGAGTTTGACATCCCTGGTCTAGAAGATGGTCCACATGGACTACTCTTCAACATCTAAAGCAGGGGTGTCAAACTCGATTTCATTGAGGGCCACATCAAGGTTGTGTTTGACCTCGGAGGGCTAGGGTGGGCATGGCCAGCCCAGCATTATTTGTGTCAGCACCTGGAGTAGACCTGACTATGCCAGTGAAAATGGCTCCCGAGCTCCATTTTCGGGTGCAGCTCTCTGCCAGCGAAAATGCATGTGGCCCTCCCAAGCTCCATTTTCACTGGCAGAGGCACTGCAGGCCGGTTCTTTACTGTTTCCAGGGTGGCCCCGTGGGCCAGATCTAAACACTCCATGGTTTGATTTTGACACCCCTGACCTAAAGCCTCTGGACCTTGTTGTCCCACAGATTCAAAAGAACCCTTACGCTATTTAGCACATACACTATCTAGGGCCCCAAAAGCATATGTTGTGCTGGAAAACCTAGCATGGTGATTCTGTTTCAGCTCAACCTATCTCAGAAGGTTAGAGGAAAAAGCAGAATATATACCAAGTTCTTGAATTAAAGGCAGGATGTAAATTGAATCAAATACATAAATCATCTAGAAAATAATAATGGATCTTTCTCTTCCTTGTCCCATCAGAAGAGTTTCACACTTTTTTGCCCTACTGATTAGTTCATGAACTAAGCAGTTGTTTTATTACTTTGTTCATTCTCCTATATATGCTAGATACTCCATGTAGGTAGGGTTGTCTTGCTCTGTTGGGTATAGCCCTGTGATAGTTCTCTGTGACTTTCAGCCAGAAAAACCTGTAATAAGAGCAATGGGGAGTAGGGCAGAAGAAAAGAAAATGGGGAGCTTGAAAGAGATCATCAAAATGAATGAGAGAAACGTGAATGGAAGTAAGTAACTAATGCTGAGGAGACCCCACATAACCACGTCTCTGGCATCAGAGCCTCTTGCTATGTGAGCCAGGAGCGTCTTTTGGATTTGGCAGCATTTTAAGAACAGGCAGCCACATGCCAAGTGGGTGCAGACTCTGCTCCAACACGAAGGAGGTTGGCATCCAGCCAAGTTGGATCATGAGCCTACTTCTTATCATTGGGAAGTTTCTGGCCTCTCAGCGTTACAAGCTCCAGATCCAATTTGTCCTGATCTTGTCAAAAGCATCATCATTGCAAAGACCATAAGCAACTGCAAAGGCTCTATGATGGAGTGTGAAGAACCAGAAGGGAGCATTTAGTAAAAGGCAAGCAACAAGGTGTCCAATAGAAGAGAATCTTTGTGGCTCAGGGTTGAACTGTGGAGTCCTTGGTGTTCCTGGACACCTTGTTGTAAGTCCCTGGTCCTTTGTGAGCTTGGTTGTTTTCGTACAGACTTTTCATTACCAAACTAGGTAACATCATCAGTGCTAGATCTGATGGTGTTATGTAGTTTGGTAATGGAACAGCTGCAAGAAAACAACCAAGCTCAGAGAGCACCAAGGATTCCACAACTAGGTGCCACTTTCCTGGATGTCCACAGGTCCCCTGCACTTGCCTTCTTTTAAAACATTGTTATACTGTTATTGTTTTAGGGGACCCAAAGACAAAACAGTCTTTGGAAATAAAAACACGGGATAACTGCAACTCAGTGTTGGTTCAAAAGGAGGCCCACTTACCAAAGAAAAAGGGAAATGTAAGCTGGATGATACAAAACATCCTGGGAAGGATTGGCAGAGAATAATCACGGAAATGCAAAGGAAGAGAAAACTCCAAATTGCCCACCAGTTCAAATATTTTGACTGCCACAAAAATTGACTTGTCTACTACTTGGAGACTTGCTCACATGCTTAGCCATAATCTGGTTCATCACAATTTTTTTTACTTTATTTCTTTGCATTTTGTCTTTATTATTTCTAGAAATAACTCAAGGTGACAAACACACCTATTTAAGGGAATGGATTAGGCTGAGAAAGAGTGATCAGTGCAAAATCACCCAGCTGGATTTCATGCCTAAGACAGACCTAGAACTCACAGTCTCCTGGTAATTGGCCCAAATTCAGGTGACTTTCATGCCCAAGGGGAGTCTAGAACTCACAATCTCCTGGTTTCTAAGCTAGCACCTTATCCACTAGACCAAAATGACTTACTTATACAACTTAATTACATGCTATGAATTAACAAAGAACAAACTTTTGTGATTATGGACAGATATTTTAGAATGATGATTATATCTCTACCTGACAAGCACTTCATCCTTTTAACACATATTCTAATAGTCATCTATTTCATTGTTTTGTCATGAGTCTCTTTTTAATGAAAAAAATTCTTCACAATCTTTTTAAAAACATGGATAGTATGGAAACCCCATCATTCGTTTGGTGGTAATAAAAATGATTTACTAATCTAAGTAATAGTGGAGGAAATGATTAACTGTCTTTAAGGATTTAATCAAAACATCTCCAGTAAGATGCACCATTCATTCTTTCATTCTTTGTTGGCTTCTTTCTAGGATGTGTGGAATCAAAATCTTTCATATGAAATTCTTTCAGAAGTTTTGCCTGAAGGACAAACCTCACATTTGCTCCAGAGCTTCTTTTATGGGAAATCTAAGTCTCTCAAGATGAAAAATAGATGTAAGATGAAATGAGAACATCCAGAGTGTTCATTTATTTCAGAAATACACTTCAGTCATTCAGTCCCCTTTTCTCCTTGTTGTGATTAGTACATGACAGTAAGTATATTCACAGTTCATAATGTTCAGGTCTGTTGTGCAAATCCATGATCTATTTGCTAGGAAGAAAAGTAAATGAAATTTTAGAGCTTCATTTAGAGTCTGGATTATTTTACATATCTTTACTTCAACATTCTCTTCAGGTAACAATAAGTCCAAGACTGCTAACCATGAAATGGAACATCATGTTCAATGATGCTCAAGTGCAATTCTCACAGTCATGTTGATGAGGTTTTTAAAAAGCCTGGTCTGAAGCAGGACACTTGGCTACAAAAGGTATAATATTGTGATGAAATGTACACTTCGCCCTGTAAGCGGGGAAGAGATTCATTACTGGACAAGGATGTTCAGAAAAGATTGCTAGGAAAGAAGAATAGATGAGAAAGAAACTCAGCATGATGCTGTACTGATTTTGTGTGATATAAGTAGTAGTAGAAGAGTTCGAGATTTTTATTATTTTATCTGACAGCAATAAAGAACATTCTTGCTGGGCCTGATTGTTGAGCTGGCCTATCTTGAGGGCTTTCAAACATGCCAGGCACAGATCACATTTATTACTGTAAAACCTGGAACAAGACAATTACAGAAGTCCTAACCTACCATCATCTTATGCCCAGCTCTCGGTCAAAGAACATTGTGTTTCTCTGCTGTGTAAAATCATACAAAGTCATATAAAAGAATAAAATGACACGTATCATAGATTAGTCTGGAGATCACTATGAAGAAAGGAAGCTAATTTTTGAAGATGGTAAAGATACTAAAAAACTATCTTTAGTAAATTGGCATGCATCTTGTTTTTGTTGCCTTTTGCAGACAGATTAAATTTGCCATCCATAGATATGGTTAAATCCTCCATAATTAGCAAATACTAATTTCCCAGTGTATTCAGGATCTCTGTTAGGACTATCAGAAATAGTATAGCAGCCTCTAACAAATAGAAATACACATAAGTCAAGGTTCTTTTGTCCATGTAAACACTCTAATTTAGGATTCCCGTGCTTCTCTGAAGTATTTATTCCCTTCTTTACTAATTTTCTATGTACGTGAAATACCATGCTTGAATCTGGGATGCATATGCCACACTTCTGGGGAAAAAAAGTTTCTTCATTCCTGCATCCATCTGGACGTGCAGCTGAAAAGAGGACACATTGACAATTCTTTGCCATTAAATAAACTTGCACTCCAAATTTGGAAATAGATAATTATTTTTAGCTTTTCTCTGAAAATGCAGAAATGTCTGTCACTGGCCTTGAGCCTACACCAATTAATCTCAAGTATAAGTGACTATAGAAATTGCTACTTGATTTTTAAAAATGCTTCTTGGATGCTGGTTTCGTGCATCAGTGCTCAAGTTTTAAGTACAACTGGAGGATTTGAGCAAACAGAACTCAGCAAATGCAGCAACATGCCGATGGGTACTTGGAAGACAAAAGAATGATGAGCAATAGAAAGTTGGTTGTCATTTTGACTGGGCCACAATAAACATTTATGCTAGAATGAGAACTAATGTGCACTTAGAGTCAGAAAATGTCACTTTTCCAGAAACACAACGAACAGATTAAAAGAAAATATATTTGGGATGATGAAATTTCCTTCTGGGCCAGTTTTATTTCATATTTTTGATTCCACTGTAAAAACAGTTTCTAAAATCAAGATGGCGCTCTCTCAGAAATTGCTCCAGAAAATTAAAAAGATATTCCCCCCTACCCCAATGTTCAAGCTTCCCTGGATTCCTGGTCTACTATACAAATAATTCCCCAAAATTCAGATTCTGAGCTCTAGTCCATGTAAAACCATTGGTGCTGAAGGAGTCAAGCACATTATTTTCATCTGCTTACAAAAGCTCAGAATGAAAGAACTTCACCAATTTTCACCAAAATGATGTTAACAAATCCTTCTTCTTGTTAAATTTGTTAAACTGTTAACAAATCCTTCTTTCTAACAGTTGTGAAGCATTTATTGCAACTTTTGCTTATTTATTGAATATTTATTATTTTTTTATCAGGGTCCAAGTTCATAAAAGATCCTGTACTCTTGAGCATTTTATCAATCAAATCATTCAATTTTTATAGCATTTCATTCACCAGAACAATTCTAGCCATCTCACACAATAGAATGAAAAGCAACATGGTGATAAAATAAAAACAACAACAACAACAACAATAATACCCAATGGCATAGGAGAAGGACAACCCCAAAGGTGCTTTTGTTTTCTCTAAAGGCAACTGAACTTTCTTTGTTCTTCCTTGAAGAGATTTCACTTCTCATGCAAGAAGCTTCTTCAGTGCTCGTCTTCAAGGAAAAACAAGTCCAGTTTTCTTTAAAAAGAAAAAAAGCACCATTGGGACATCCATGACCTGGATGCTCCATAAATAAGGACAATCAAACTCAAGTCACAGATCTAAGACAGAAATCCACTACTAGGGAGTGGATCATAATCCATTCTATCCCAGGCCTGCTGAAAGAGTTACATTTTTAAAGCATAACAGGGTTGGGCAATGTCAAGGAGAATGATGTTCTATAGCAGGGGTATTCAACCTTGGCAACTTTAACACCTATGGACTTCAACTTCAGAATCAATTCCCAGGCAACTTTTAGACTTGTGGACTTCAACTCCCAGAATCCTGGCAATTGATTCTGAAGTTGAAGGTCTTAAAGCTGCCAAGGTAGGACTCCCCGTTCTGTAGGGAAGACGACAGCCACAGAGATGGTCCATCTCTGAGGTTCTGTTTTACTGAGGGGACCTAGACTGCATCATGTTCAGCTGAAATTAACTATAACTCTTAGCCACCTACGTCCTTCATTCCAATAAATCTGAACCAGACTAGGCTGCACTGAGAATGATGGCAGCTCACAGAGCCCTATGATCCTTTGTTTCTTCTCAACAATGTGTGAAGAGGCGGAATTATTTAAAAGAGGAATGAGGAAAACCTGAGAAGCAGCAACCAAAGGAAAAGTGGCTTAAAAGAATTGGGGGTATTGGGGAGAATATTTATAGAGTAATTCTGAAGAAGGAATTTCCACTCTGACTAATTTCTCATACTGAAATTGCTTCTTCCAGCAGCCGTCAAAAGTGGGGCATCTTCAGTAAAGCTCTTGACATTTCAAGTCCTTTGATTTCCTCTCCCTGTCACCAGAGGCATATATTTAATCCTAAGGGTCCTTTTGACCTCTTTGTATGGAAAGTGCCTTGGTAAAATAAATATTACATACTCTGAGGAAATAATTTCTATTCCGCATGAGGTCATCACAGAGAACTCTTAAAGGTCAAACATTTTCATAATCATAAAAATGTGACTAATTAACAGAAAATGCACAGAGCAAAAACTCGACCCACCCTTTTCTAATTAAAGGAAACAATCAAGCTTGTCTGTATCATATATTGCCTAAGCCTCTCATGTTAGTCTGCTGACAAAGTCAACATGAAAATTGACCTTAGGAGAATTCAGAAGGACATGAAGAAATACAGTATGCTACTACAATTGGAAGAGATTATTTAATCCCTCTAGTCCAGGGCAGGGGTGGGTTTCTCTGTAGAACCACTGTCCACCTCTGCAGAACTGGTAACTCTGAAGAGCAGCAGACATAGAACAAGTTCTATGTCTGTTGATGTTTTTGCCCACCCACTCACCTGGGCTTTTACCTGATCTTTATTTCCTGATTTTTCAACTTCAGCTGCCGAACGAGGCACAGCTGCAATTAGAAAAGCAAGAAAAGAGGGCTGTTTCAAAGGCTGCTTCTCTGCAGGCAGCTGCTGCTGACAATTTACAGGCACGTGGCTCAGCTCGCAGCCTGCAGGGAAGCTCGTAAATCCCAAACTGGGAGTTAACCCTGTTGTATCCCACTCTTGGTCCAGGGGTGTCAAACTCATGGCCTGCAGGCCAGATGCATCACGTGCTAGTGAAGGGGGGGAAAAGTCCTGGTATGTCATGTGACACCGCAAGTTTGACAGCCCTGGTCTAGTTTAGTCAATATAGGAATGCAACTTCAAATATCTTAAAGATACAGCTTCTAGCTTCCAATTAGGACAGACTCCGGTTTGAGCTTCTTCGGCGACAGACTGAAACCTTGTCTCTGTGCAGTTTCAACCCGTGCTAGCCACTGGAGCACCCTGAGCCAGCTGGTTTCGGGGCTAAGTCACCCAGTAGAAGTGGTGAAGAAGGGGGAGACTGCCTGCAGGGTTGAGGAGAGCCGCATCTTTTCTCCCCAGCTGGCCATTACTCCCTTTCCCAAAGGCGGTTGTAGTGGTGGTCAGAAATGGCCACCACAAAGAAGAACTTGACCAGAAAAGAATGTGCAGGAGGAAGATAAGAGAAAGTTTTGGTTGACCGGGTCAAACAGCAAAAGCAACAAATGAGGTACCCTGGAATTGAAACTGTTAAAAAAAAACAATAACATTGTTCCCTAAGAAGATTTCTAAGCTATAAAGGAGAGAGAAAAGGGAAAGGATTTGGTGTGTTTTTTTCTTCTCTTCCTATACTGACAGCTAAGCGACTTAAGCAAGAAATTGGGAAAAAAATCCACTTTGACATTAATAGGCATTTAATGCTGAAAATAAAAAGTCAAAGGGATAATAAAGATTTCTGGATAATTAAAAGCTTTTGAAAACAGGAAAGGAGAGAGAAAGAATAAAAGGGCAGGATCTGGAAGGGAGGAGACTGCCTGGAATTAAAAAGGACTTAAAGCAAAATCTCAACAAGACTTCCAAAAGATGCATCTTAACTGAAACATCGCAACAAAATAGTAAAACCCCAGGAAGAGAAAGTGAATTCTTGGTTATTGCATTTGAATGACTAAAATCAATCGGGTGGTTGTTTAAAACTGTTTAAAATGGCTCCACTTTTAGAAGAACTGAAAATGGAACTTAAAAAGTGCAAAGAAGATGCACAAGAAGGGAGAGGTTCTTTTGGCTTCATATTTCAGTTCTTAGAAATGGAGATTTGGAACTATGAGAAACAACAAGAAATGCCTGCAGAAAAAGAAGACTGGGACAAAGAAGAAGCCATCTTTAATGAACAAGTAATCTTAGGTGGGGGAAAAAAATATCTTAAAGATACAGCTTCTAGCCTCCAAAAGCACACATCGTGACATCTCTAAGTAACAGATTCTACTATTGAACTAAATGTCCTGCGAGCATATTTTATCAACATTCAGTTTTGCTATATTTTAAATTTATTATTCCATAAACTGGGATTTCTTAACTTTTTCGGTCTATGTTCCTTTCAGATACTTTCTGACTGCTATCCTCTTCAGCTGTCTTTCTGCAAGGCCAAACATCCAACTCATTGTGTTTTTCTTAATAAGGCCTACAATACTTTTTACCATCTAATAGTCTCAGCTACCCTTCTCTTAATATATTCCAACTGGACTTTATTCCAATTGACCCTCAGCCTCTGAAGTTTCATCATATTCAAGAAGAGGCTTTAAAAAACCTCAAACTTTCTGCAAAATTTCCTCATTCATTGTTTCTGAAGTGAAGAATACTATAAGTGTTTCTTGTTACAATGGCTTCTATTGCTGGAACTTCCCTCACACTATTCCAAAATAACTCTATTGTAACTTCACTGAAAAACACCTTTTAAAAAGAAAGGTAATCCCAAAATTCCTATGACTATTTTTATACAATTAGGAAATTTTATAAACAAAGATCAAGCATTCCTGCAGCATTAATCCCACTTAATGGGGGGGGGGGGAGTCTAACACAATTATTGTCATTTGTATTTCAGCCATTTTAGATGATGGAATAATAGATTTTTACTTTTCCAAATCTCACTCTGGATGCAAGCATCAAGCTGGACAAGACTACTCTGGGACAATTTGGACAAGAGCAGACTTCTTTTGGTACTCCTTTTGGGGACCTTGAATTGGGGATTTTCTGCACTTTGTGGATTTTTAATATTAATTGTGTTGTTGTGCATAGAGGAGTATGGTAGCCTAGTGGTAAAGACACTAATCTCCCACTTTGGAAGGTTGAGAGTTCAATTCTTGCTAGTAGCAGATGTTTCTCGCCTAGGGCTCAAAGAAAAAATATCTGCTGTGTACTCCTCACAGGCACCAGGAAGGGCATCCAGTCAGTAAATGCTCAGCTCCATCCAGTTGCCCCAACTCTACCCTGAATACAAACTACAGAGTAATGAAAAGGGAGTAATTGTGTTGTTGCGCACAAGAGCATTAAGCTATGTGATTCTTCCTTACCTGACCAAACAAACCAAAAGGACACTTTCCAGAAACAGGTTTATTGTTGCATTAAGAAAAATAGTTCTCTATTTCAAATGTTATCATGCTGTATCCATCATGCCACTTCTTTTGCATATAAACCCTGCACATTTCAGACTGACCCACTTTTGCAGGATAACAGCAATCGAGCAGCAGTCTTTTTCCTAAAGGGGAATTAGGATTTAGGATGGAAGCCTTAATGAGATGCAAGGATAATCCTGCAGGACTCTATGAGAAGGCGAAACAGAGCTGTAAAACCAGACATTTTGTCACTGAAATCTTTTTCGAATCCACAGTTCCACTGTATTTTCAGAGCTGACCAATTAATGCAGTTAGGGAATTTTAAATCTAAACTTTGGGGAGCCCCTGTTTCTGATGGAAAAGAATATTACTTAATTAATTTTAACATATGTGGTGCAATCCCTCCTGTATTTGAGAGAGAGGAACTTAAATTGCTTAAATTGCTGAGTGAGGGTAGGAGAAGAGCAAGTTTAGCTGGAAGGTGAAGTTAAATGTGGCATCAGTTTGGAATCATTGTGTTGCCACAAGAGACCCAAGTCCAGCCCCCCATTAATTCTGTTGATCATTATCAAGCACAACTTTAGTTTTGACCACTAGTTGACTAGATTCTTGTATAGAAATAGCAATAATAAACTCTTCTATGTTTTAAATTCAATGTATGGTTCTTGTTATCTGCACCTGGCATTAATCTACGCAATGACTCCAAATTGACAACAGGTTTAATTCCACCTTCCAATTCAGCTTGTTCCTCTCCTACAGCTAGTTTATGGACTTCAATTTGACTGATATCTTCTTTTCTGCTCTTTTATAATTTCTTATTGAATTAGAAGAAAACTTACTTTAGAACACTGTGTGGAGCTCTTATCACAAGATAGCCATTGTAGGTGAATGAATTTCTTCTCTGCCATTGCAGAATCCATTCTCCAGTAGTCTCCTTTTTGGCTTCCCAGTCTTGAACTACATTTCTTTTGGGATGGATTTTTGGGATGGATTTTTTAAAGAAAACTCTTCCCCCTGAGCTTTTCCATTGTGGGTTGCCTAGGAAACTGTAGAGTAGACCATTTCTTCAAATGGTTAATACTGACTCCCAAGGTTTGATGGTACTGTTCTTTATAATAGTTGAACGTACAGTCAGCCAGATATTTAGACTGGATTTGGCATTTTTATCCATCTATCAAGCCCTTCCCAAGGAATAGGCAGACGTTATTGTTTGATGGTGTTAAAGATTTCAGGATGTTAGCTGTTACATGTAAAGCTGATTTTTGCAATTGACTGATGGTAAATTTGTCAGTGCAGATGATATTCAAATTGGTGCTCCAGATGTTTTGATATTGCACCCAAAGCACCTGTTACATGTGGTACTATCTTTGCTTTCTTTTGTCATAGTAATTCTATTTCTATTTGTGTTTGTATTTTGTTATTTACTCCAGTTCTTCCTCTTCTAATCTGCTATCTCCATATCTACTGTCCAGACTTTTTTTTGTCTTTCTTATTGACAATTGGGGTGATTGTAATTGGTTAACATTACAGTAGTATCTGAGGTGTTATGTGGCAGGTGCCTGTCTGTTTGGATGCTACAATCCCAGAGCAACATAACTTCTTCATTTTCTATGACTTTCTCTTTGTTATGGTTCTACCAATTCTTGCTTGCAGGCAAACAACATTTCTTGCAGAACTCCCAATGCACCATTGTGTTACTTTGTCATGCCATTGTTTGTTTATTATTATCACTGTCATTATTATGAGCCCCATTGGTGCAGTGGTTAGAGTGCAGTACTGTAGACTACTCCTGCTGATTGCCAGCTGATTGCAATTTGGAAGTTCGAATCTCACTGGCTCAAGGTTGACTCAGCCTTCCATCCTTCTGAGGTGGGTAAAATGAGGACCGAAATTGTTGGAGGCAATTGTTGGGTAAACCACTTAGAGAAAGCTGTAAAGCACTGTGAAGTGGTATATTAGTCTAAGTGCTATTCCTATTGCTATGATTCATGGTATTATTAATAGTCATTAGATTATTTGAAAGTAGAATTTATTAGATTATTTCCAGTTTATAAATATTGGGGGGGGGGGGGAATGAACAATCTAAAATTTCATGAAGGGGTCAGTGAGTGGAAGAATTTGGAGATCCTTTCTATAGAGTGATGTAAAATTGGAGTATCTTCCCCTGCCTCCAACCAACAAATAAGCTCAAAAGTACCAAAAACAGTAAGTGGCAAAG
This sequence comes from Laticauda colubrina, assembly GCA_015471245.1. Taxonomy (NCBI): domain Eukaryota; kingdom Metazoa; phylum Chordata; class Lepidosauria; order Squamata; family Elapidae; genus Laticauda; species Laticauda colubrina. The sequence continues at coordinate 3,401,234 of BLBF01000049.1, read as the reverse complement.
TAGCCTGAGATAAGGTAGAAAAGCAAACCCTTTCACCAGAGAATATTTTTTTTAAAAAAAGAAATAAATTACAAGACGGATTTCAACATTAGCACCAAAGTCCGAACCTAATAGTATCATTGAATTGAATTGTAATTTTCTGAAATGAAATGCCTCAGAAATCCATGAAATAGAGCATGATTCATTAACATGGGGAAATAGATTTCAAAACCCTTGAAAACTGCCCTATTCATGGAGCAAGATGAATTCCCAACACTTATTTTTAGCCACAGCAGCTGCTCAGAACTTACCTGGCAACCTTCTTTATCCTTATGTCATGAATAGGAAGGGTTATGTTCTCGTTTCGTGGTGAGAAAGGGAACTGATCTTTTTATACATTACAAGACAAAAGAGTACAGGGTTGTGGTGGTGGCACTAAAATGAGAGATCTTCCCTTTGAATGCTGTCTTGAGCTTCTAGCATAAAGGTGGAAAATAAATATAATCCTAAATTAACAAATTTCAGAAGCAATTTTGGAGTCTTTCTTCTGTTTGATACTCAACCCACAAGTTAGCACTTGTCAGTACCGGCTGCTTCATGACTAGTTATCTTTTCCAGCCAAAACAAAAGGTCACATGTTAAATCACATGGTTTGTTTGGTACTTGTCATTTTTTATTCCTTGTATTTGATTTTTAAAAATCCAGCCTTTATTATTATTTATAAGTAATTCAAGGCAGCTAACATACTTAATACTCCTTCCTCCTCTTATTTTCCCCACAACAACAATCTTGTGAGGTAACTAGGGCTGAAAGAGAGTGACTGGCACAAAGTCATCCAGCCGGCTTTCTGAAATTTGTAACTCTGCCCAGAGTTTTCTGTGAATGAGTTGCATGGTCTCTAAATGAGAGAGGGAGAAAAGAGATAAATGATAGATAGATAAATGATAGATAGATGATAGATAGATAGATAATGGATGGATGGATGGATAGATAGATAGATAGATATAGATATAGATATAGATATAGATATAGATATAGATATAGA
>BLBF01000049.1:3368648-3380267 GCA_015471245.1 Laticauda colubrina | reverse complement strand
CAATCAGAATGGTAGATTTGGAGTCATCCACTTTACATACAGAACACAAAACATTAAGCTATAGCCAGTGGTGGGATTCAAATTTCTTTTACTACCAGTTCTGTGGGTGTGGCTTCGTGGGCATGGCAGGGGAAGGATACTGCAAAATCTCCAGTCAGAGGTGGGATTTGCTGGTTCTCCGAACTACTCAAAATTTCCACTACCGGTTCTCCAGAACTGGTCAGAACCTGCTGAATACCACCTCTGGCTATAGCCCTCTATCGTTTTTGTTTCTTAAGAATTTCTTCTGAGTATATTGAGCCCCAAAGCATTCTTGAAACTAAAGTCTCTAATGCTTTGTTGAGCAACATGATGCATGTTAAAACAATCTAAAACAAAATCAGAAGCCTCGTGTCACCAAAGGAGACCTAACATGAGGTGACTATGAGGTGACTATGGCATTATTCTGGAGATCCAATTGCTTTCAACTTTCTGATAATTTCTGATAAGGAGATAATCTGATAAAGAGATAATCTTTCTGGTTAGGAGATAATCCTTGTTGAACACAATGCAGCTTATTTCTGAGAGAACATGGGCAAAATTGTATTTTAAATCATGCAATCAGTTATATTTTGAAAGTGAAGGATTGTTCTGCTTATGGATTTTCTCAATGTTTACTATGCTTACAAAACAGCTCTATACAAAGTTAGAAGAATTCTTCATTGATATAATATCAGCATGCATATTTTTATGACAAATGACTAGTATGATCTTTGACATATGGTCCTTCCTGAGGAAGAGGATTAAAATTCTTCTCTCTGCCCTTCTCTGAAATCAGTAGAACAGTCATTAACTGGATAGTTGTAAATCAAGGACAATAGCACTTGTAGTTGTCATTCTACAAACCAGGACTGGATGGAAATTGATCAAGGAGAGATTCAACTAGAAATAAGTAAAGAATTCCTGACAGTGAGAACAATCAACCAATGGAACAACTTGCCTTCAGAAGTGGGAGTTTCATCACTGGAGGCTTTCAAGAAGAGATTGGACTGCCATCTGTCAGAAATTGTATCCCCTGCTTGGGTGGGGAGTTGGACTAGATAACCTACAAGGTCCCTTCCAACTCTGTTAATCTGTTAAACTGACACTGTCTTCAGGTCCCATGTTATAAAAGTCAGAATAGTTTTTCAAAAAGCTAGAGAATCCAAAATAACAAAAGCAATCATCATCATCATCATCATCATCATCATCATCATCATCATCATCCTGATCTTCCCATTTAAAATGTTGCAAGATTTCAGGCACTCTTACAAGATTTGAATCACCTATAGGCTTCCTTATCAAACCTCAGGGAAGCATCTATGCACATGATATGATTGTACAATTTGTGCTAGCCACATCCTGGTGTCTCATTCAGATATGTATGTCATGTCATTTGCTCAAAAACGTGGTAGCGTACATATCATTATTTGTTCCTCTTGCCCGCACTTCTGATGCTGATGGAGACACTTAACAATTTTAAAGAATGGAACATCACAGTTGCCTTTGGGAGTTGCCATACTTGCCACAAATCAATAAGCACACAATTGCCAAGCCTGGCCGTAAAATCAACCATACGGTGGAACAGAGGTGAGCACAGGACACTTAAAGAAATAGAAAAGGTTAAGATGACAGTTACGACGAAATCATCATCTTTCTCCGTTCCCTATGCATTTTAAACATCTGACTTGTTCTCTGTGGAATAGTACCACAATGAAGTGAAAGATTGGGGCGGGAGAGGGGTGAGACCAGCTCTATTAATGCTTAGCTATAGCAAAATGCCAAACCTACTTCAGCATGTCCTGAAGGACTGAATGTAAATCATAAAGATTTCTTTATGGATAGAAAGTCTTTTTTCTGGGTTGTTACAAATTACTCTAATTTTCTGTGGATCTACAGAGGGGGAGGGAAAAACCATCTTCCACCACATATATTTCACCTGGGAAATTTGAAGAAATTCCACTATGCACCATGATGGATGATGTTTTAAAGTTTACTGGGATGATTGCAGTACAGCAATAAAGAAGCAGCAAGATAATGCAAACTTTTTAATACTGTAAATAGCACAGAGTTTATGTAAGAATGGTTGCCAACATTCTTGAAGGCTACAACTTGTTCTTCCAGGAACAGTATTGTAGTTTGTAAACAATTTCCTATCAAAGCCAAATAAAAACTTAAAGGAATAATCACATACCATTTAGTGTGCAGTGTTAGGAAATATTTCCTCTCTATGTTTCTCTAGGCCAGTGCTTCCCAAAAGTGGATAAAAGCAAGAGTGTTATTTATTTATTTTTTTGAGAAAAGACACATAAACCTATTGCCTATCATAACAGGGCCATTTAATTCAACATAAAGATTGCCAAATGTACTAAGATATATTTGAAAATTTCCAAAAATAAGATGAGAATTGATGAAATTACAAATGATAATTCAAGTTCATTTTATGATATCATTTTTATAAAAGAGATAATTCTCAAGATAACAACCTTTCATTCTGCAAAGTTACAGCATTGTTAAAGGAACAGATTTACTCTCAGTCCTCAAAGTTCTTTTTGATAAGCAGCTTTGGATAACGAAGAAAAAAGTTTGGGAAGCACAACTTCAGACAAGAAGTAAAAGAGAGAAAATTCTCTGATCTCCAATCACAACCAGCTTGTAATTAACTCACTGGCTAAAAGAAAACTTACAGTGAGAAACATGAAATATTAAATAGTTACTCCTCTATAGCTATAAGTGTACCAACCCTGAAGTTGGCCGAACTGTGGCCATTTTCTTCTCATTGCTTCAGGGCTGAAACAGCCTGGAGCGAAGGGGCCAGGGATGGAAGTGTAGAGGTGTTGTAGCCAAAACAAAAATTTTTTCCCCTGGAATCAAGGACGTTGGTGCAGGTGTTTGAAAGGTGGAAACTGAGGTCACCTAGCAACTGGGCTACATGCTAATTGGACCATGTGATTGGTGACTCTGGGGGGAAGTGGGTGTAAAACTGGTGGGAACCTCGAGCCGGTTGTCCACCAAGAATATGCCAATTTGATATGTCCCAATAAAATGTTCTTTGAGGAATATGCCTACCACTGAGTTCTTATTGAATGGGATATATATATTTGGAACCTTGAAAATAACATTTATTCTTCAACTATAACAATACATCCTTCTATAGTCAGATAGGGGAAGAAAATGGTGTTATTAGCTTCTAACTTTCTTTAGCCCCAGTCAGAAAAATCCATGGTTAGGGAATGACAAACTGTTCTTCAGAAAGATTTGGGGAGAGGGCATAATTTTCTAAGAGATATAAACAGGTATAAGTGAATGTCTAGACATTGGGGCTGATATACACTCAATGCATCGTGTCTCTTTATGCAAATCCTTGAACAAATGAACAGAACACAAAGTGGAAGAAGCAACTATAACTGTTCTGTGGGAATCAGAGATTTCCCTTCAATCTTAAATGACAATGGATGGAAGATGTTGGCTTGCAAGGTGGACAGGCTGTCCTGCGGAAGCAATTCTTTGACACTTCTATTATCCAAATCTAACCAAATGCTCTTGTTTCTTCCTCTCTCCCTTCACCCTCATCATCTCTCTTCTGGAGAGGAGGGGGAGAAGCCATCATTTTTAACTCCCCAAGGGGTTTAGTGTTGTACGTGGAGACATAAAGATGGTATCACAGTAGTATAGCACAAGCTCAGAATGCCAAGCAGCACTTACAGTAAATAATAGTAATTACTAACGTCTCCTTGGTTTTTCTTGTCACAAAAGCCTCAATTCATTTAATGCTATTTAATGCCACGGAGGGTTCATTATCTGCACTCAGGAAAGTATAATGAAGGGTTTACACAGAACACCAGGATCCTTTAGAAGGAGAGCAACACTCATCTCACAGACAACAGATTTCTACCCCAAAAAAGTGTGAGGGCCATCAGTCATGGATGAATTAATTTAAGAGGAGACAAGAAAAATGGTTGAAAGAGAGAAACCCCCATTGCAAGATAGCTGGAAGAGAATAAAGGAGGAGAGAGAAAAACATTGCTATGGCAACAGCTTTCCAGATTCTTTTTCTAAAGAAACATAGACGGTACCATTCTGAAAGATACAAGGCATATCCTGCAAAGGAGTGCCAGAAAGGATGAAGAATTCCTTGGTTTATTTCTTTAGGAAGTTCCTGTCCATATTTTTGTAGCTAGCCAGATCTGTCATCAAAAATGAGCCTTGTTCAGTCAGACACCTGACTGAATGTGTTGGAATGTGACTCTGAGAATTAAAAAACCTTAACCAATTCAACACCAGGGATGCTTTCTAATTTGGGCAACAGAGAGTGCTGATAAGTTGTTCAGCTCTTATCCTCTTTCTTCCCAACCACAGTGTTAAATCTTTCCCCACAGAGATAACTATAATGGAACTGAACACTTTTATGCCATCAAATAAACGTACAATTACTCCAAGGTATATAGTGTGTTGGCATCCCAGTGTGAAGAGACCTCTTCTTGCATTAAGTAGAAGGACACCAAGCTTGGATTGGCTGGAGCAGGCTTGCAAGCTTACTATCAAGAGCCAACATCTTATTCCTGGATGGAGCTGGGGAAAAAAAAATCGAAAAAATGTTTTCCTGAATGAGATCAAACTACCTAGGTGACACTTTGGGTCATCATAATTTAAATGTGTTAGATGTAGGACCCCAAAATTCTAGCCTTCAGGTATAACAGTAATCAAATTAATTTTATTATACTCTATATCTACAACTAAGAACAATTATATAAATTATTGCAGAGGAAAGCAACAAAGGTGGTTAGGGGACTGCAGGCTAAAACATATGAAGAATGGTTGCTGAAATTGGATATGTCTAGTTTAATTAAAAGAAGGACTAGGGGTGACATGATAGCAGTCTTCCAAGATCTCAGGGGCTGCCACAAAGAAGAAGGAGTCAAGCTATTCTCCAAAGTACCTGAAGGCAGGACAAGAAGAAATGGTTGGAAACTAAACAAGGAGAGAAGCAATTTAGCACTAAGGATAAATTTCCTCAAAGTTAGGACAATTAAAAAGTGGAACAACTTACCTCCAGAAGTTGTGAATTCTCCAATACTGGAAATTTTAAAGAAGAGATTGGACAACCATTTGTCTGAAATAGTTTACAGTTTCCTGCCTGAGCAGGGGGTTGGACTAGAAGACCTCCAAGGTCCCTTCCAACTCTGTTTATTCTATTCTATTCCAATCGAATCTAATCTACGATTAGAATAAAACTTACTATGATGTGCTACAATCAGTTGAAAAATCATCACATAAATTCCATGTGAGATCCAGTTTAATATAGTACTTAAGACAACAGGATAAAAACAGAAAAAGCACTTTTTTTTCAGCATGAAAAACCTGTAGCTGCCACTTTTTTTCAGCACAAGAACCCTGCAGCTGGCACATTCCCAGTTGCCATTCTGCCAACAATTTACTGGTTGTAAATTAGAACCAGTGTGAACCTTATCAACTTCAGAATTCAACTATGTTGAGAATTCAGATCCAGAACCCAACTGTATGAAATACTTCACAGAACAAAGTCAAAAGCTTCGTGTGTTAAAAGAATTCAGTGGTATCTCAGATGAATATCCCATTTTTTGCATCCTTGCACTCACAGCGTAATTTTTAGTCTCCTGAAAGAGACTGGATGACAGGAGACATAACATTTGGTCTGTGCCATGTATGGAAACATAAAAAAGTTGTTTGGTGGCACATTTTCCTGAAAAAAAAAAAAACACAGTATGACATTATAAGGGTGGGAAGTACATCATAACATTTCCCATAACTAATCCATGAAATTTAAAACTGACAAATGCCTCCACATCAAATTGTCCAGCAGAGAAATTGCTTTGGTACGTGCGATCCAATTAAGTTTTTTTTTTGGGGGGGGAAAGAGTGAAATTCGTTTGCTGTATGAGAAGTTTGCCTCAAATACACTTTTAGGGCAATGCTTCAATGCCTGACCATATTTGGTCCCGTTTGGTCTGGTGGTTAAGGAACCAGACTAGAAAGTGGGAGGTTGTGAGTTCACGTCCTGCCTCAACCATGAAAGCCAGCTGCGGACATTGGGTTATTCATTCTCATTCTCTCTCTCTCTCTCTCTCTCTTTCTCTCACTCTCTCTCTTCCACACACACACACCTTACAGGGTTCTTGCTGTGGGAAAATAGGGAGAGAAAAGTGTTTTGAATCTGTTTGCCACCTTGAGTTATTTGTATAAATAATAAAGGTGGGAGATACATACATACATACAAAAAAAGCAAACAAATAAATATAGGTGTCCTCTATCTACGACCATAATTGAGCCCAACATTTCTGTAGCTAAGCGAGTAAAGTAAGCTTTGCTCCATTTTACAACTTTTCTTGCCACAGTTAAGTGAATCAGTATAGTTGTTAAGTTCGTAACACAATTATAGACTGAATCTGGCTTCCCCATTGACATTGCTTGTCAGAAGGCCCTAAAAAAGAGATCACAGGACCCTGAGACATTGCAACCATCATAAATATAAACCAGTTGCCAAGCATCCGAATTTTGATCACATAAGCCTGGGGACAGTGCATGGGTCATAAGTGTGAAAAATGGTCAAAGTCACTTTTTTCATTGCCGTTGTGACTTCGAAAAGTCATTCAAAGAAAGGTTGTAAGTTGAGGACTATTGGTAATGTTCTGTATGTAAAGTGGATGACTCCAAATCTACCATTCTGATTGGTTAAGGAAAAGACAAGTGGATTGGTTCACTAGGAACCAATCCAAAGAGATACCAAAAAGGCGGCAAATCTAAATAGCTGCCATTGGCTGCAAGTAGGCAAGCCAGCCTGTATAAAAGGGCTGGCCCCGGCTTCAGCCGGTGTTCCGTTACTAACTGTTAACAATAAAAGTATTTGTTGTTGGAACCCGGTCTACCTCGTGTGTTTTCCAAACAAAACAGGTAAAACATTTAAAATTTTGGAAGATGGAGGAAAAAACGATGAGTATCTGAACAACAGTGGTCTCTCTTTGTGGAAACATTTGGATCTTTTGCAATGGGCATGTTAGTGACTCAAGCTAGCTTTTGAGTGCACAAAGAGTGCAGCTTTTTCAATATGAACATGTGCTTGACAATCGCATGTGAGGTCATCTCAGCACTTGCTGTTTCACGGAATGACCAGAGCCTGCTGTGTCCTACTGCAAAGCAAAAAAATCAATGGAAGACAGCATGTATTTGGTGCAGATGATGAAAGAGTAAGTCCTTCTCTGTTGTAATCAGCAATTACTGGATTTAGGCCAGTCCTTATGACTGGATGACCTACACTTAACTCTAACCGGTTATTGCTTACATTTAAAACTTGCTGCTGTCATTTGAGTTTCTGGGAAATTCTGAAGCGATAGCAAGTTTTCTCTTGGAGCTGACTGCCCTGCTATTAAAGCATATGGCATGGCCCAGCCTTCCAGAAACTGAAGGATTTTAGCATATGTGTGGTGTGCAGATTGGACTGCCATTTATCAGAAATGGTGTAAGAACTCCTGCTTGGGCAGGGGGTTGGACGAGATGACCTACAAGGTCTCTTCCAACTCTGATTATCTGTTATCTGTTATCTGAATAACTTACCTATGAATCCGTCTTTATATGAGGGTTTATAAAACCCTAGTAAAAGACCACACCTGGAATACTGCAACCAATTTTGGTCACCATCTTACAAAAAAGATGTTGAGACTTTGGAAAAGGATCAGAGAAGAGCAACTGAGATGATCAAAAGCCTGGAGACTAAAACTTATAAAGAATGGCTGTGGGATTTGAGTTTGGATAGTCTGGAGAAAAAAAAAAGTGTTAGGGGTGACATGATAGCAGTATTCCAGTATTTTGGGGGCTGTCACAAAGAAGAGGGGGTAAAATTATTCTCCAAAGCACCTGAGGGCAGGATAAGAAACAATGGTTAGAAACTAATCAAGCAGAGAAACAACCTGGAATTCAAGAGAAATTCCTAACAGTGAGAACAATTAACCAGTGGAACACCTTTGTCTTCAAAAGTTGTGGGTGCTCCATCACTGGATGTTTTTATGAAGAGTTCAGACAATCCCCTATCTGAAATAGTATAGGTTCTCCTGCTTGAGCATGGGTATGGGATGGAATGGATATCCCACATCATTGTAGTTGTGCTTTTAAAGTTGTAGTAACGTTTCGGCAGAATCTCATCTACAATCATCAGGCTTCTGTATTGAGTTCGTCTGTGGGTAAGGCTATCACAGCCGTTAATTTTAAATTTGAGGCTAGCCTACTGTTGTCCCAGGATGTTTTTTTTCTTCATCCTGATTGGTTGGGAGTCTTGAACTGTGTTTATTGGTCTTGGAGTTTGTTTGATTCGTGTTTCGGGTTTCTTCTGTCTGTTTTGTGGCTTTGATTGGCTGGCAACACTGTGTTTCTGTATTGGAGGCTTTCAGAGCAGCTTGGCTTTGCGTGAAAGGACGGCTATTATCTATTAGGAAGCTAGGTTTCATCTGGGTGCCTGGTTGGGGTGTGTTTGAGCTGGAGATATCAGAGGGAATCTGTTTGTGCCCAGGTGTTTGCCTGGCTTGTGGTGTGGAGATCTTTCTATTTGAGAGTGCAGGCTTCCAAATGATTGACAGTCTGGTGGAATCATCTCTTCTATTCATGCTGTCAGGTCTTTTTTCAATCTCTATGCCTTCTCTCATGATTCTGTGGCTGGGGTTTTCTATAGTGGCTAGGGTTTTAGTGCCACTGAAGTTGATGTTGTGACCTGTGGTTTTCATGTGTTGGACTAGTGAGGAGGTGTGTTCCAGCTTTTTTACTGCATTTTTGTGTTCATCCAGGCAGGTACTTATTCTTCTATTGGTCTGTCCAATGTATGAGGCCAGGCATGATGCACAGGAAACTTCGTATATCCCTTGGTTTTCCAGGTTAATTTTGTCTTTGGGGTTTCTAAGGATGGCTGCTATTTTTTTGTCTGTTTTGAAGGCAGTCTTAATGTGATGCCTATTTAGTATCTTACTGATTTTGTCTGTAGTACCTCTTATGAAGGGCAGGACAGCTGTTCCATAGGTCTGTTGATCTTCTCGGTCTCTATTCTGTCTTAGTGTGTTTTTGTGGACAAGCTGGTGATTTTGTTTTGGTGGAAGCCGTTGGCTGTCAGTACTTTAGTCAGGGTGCATAGTTCAGTCTTTATATGTGTCTTGTCTGCAATGCGTTTGGTTCTGGCGATTAGTGTTTTAGCCATGGAATTTATCTGTGCTGGGTGGTGGTGGGATTGGGCATTGAGGTAGCGGTTGGTGTGTGTTTTCTTTTGGTATATGGTGTGTCCCAGTGTGTCATCTGTTCTTTTGTAGATTAGTACATCTAGGAATGGTAGTTGTTTGTTTATTTCCGTTTCCATGGTGAACTTGATTTTGGGGTGTGTGTTGTTTAGGTGTGTTAGGAAATTGTTTTGGTTTTCTTTTCCATGGGGCCAAATCATAAATGTGTCATCGATGAACTCAACAAAACAGAAACAGATGTCCTATCCAAAGGATTCAATTATGCCATAGCACCCAAAAAAATCCCAACAGAATCCATCATATGTGCAGTAGAATCCACCCTAACCAAATTAAATACAGATTGTTAGGGATAACATTGTTCACCCTAACTGTTTTAGGTGAAATACTAACTATGAATCATAGTTAGTGTGTGCAGCTTTAACTGTAAAATAGCAACTGTGGGTGTGGTTAGGAAAAACATATAAAAGTAGCAAGGCTACAGCTTGCTCTCTCTCTCTCTTGCTTTGATGATCCCTGATTACTGCTTGGAAGCAAGACTGCATTGCTCGAACGGGAGAGACAACAACGGACTGATTTATATGAACTGACAATAGGATATTCTACATGGACTTTGCTAACTGAATATCCCTGAATGGACTGACTACATGGTAAATGAATATTGGACTGTTTTTGACTATGCTATAAACTTATACTGGAATAAAATATATTCTTGATAGCACAAGCGTATCTGTTATTTTTACTGTATGTTAATAAACATACAAACTTAGCTCACTCATTTATCTGTGTGCCGATCTGACTAACGCTGCACATTCTGTTTAGCTTGTCTACCTAACCCTGGTTGGGGAACCCAGGCTTAACACAGATGAAGCTGACAGAATAAGACACCAGGTTACTCACATCTTATGCACAACGAAACCACCAAAAAATAATTTGCAAAAAGATGAATTCAGAGCATTACAAGCCCTGAAAAATGATAACAGCATAATAATACTCCCAGCAAAGGAAATGCCACAGTAGTAATGGACAGAAAAGACTATGAAACAAAATTGACAGGCCTACTCCAAGACTCCACATAAAACCTATAAACACAGACCCAACCACATATCTAGAAAAATTAACCAAGAAGAAAATTATAACCAGCCACATAAGCAAAGAAATCCAACAGACGATCATCCCAAGAGAAAAATCTTCTAGATGCCCCAAATTATACGGCCTCCCAAAAATACACAAAGAAGGCATAACCCTCAGACCCATAGTCAGCTCCATAGGAGCACCATTACAAAACCTAGCTAAATACTTAGCAAAACAACTACAGCCCCATGCTGAAACCGCAGCTTCATATGTACAAAACTCATACCACTTCTTAGAAATGATCAAAGATCTACACGTAGAACAAGAAGATCTGCTTGTAAGTTTCGACGTGGTTTCACTATTCACTCAAGTCCCGATAAAAGAAAATCTTGAAATCATCAAAAATAAATACCAACCAGCTCATGGAACTAACAGAACACTGCCTAACCAACACATATTTCATATACAAAGGACAAAAATACAAGCAAATTGAAGGAGCCCCTATGGGATCACCACTGTCACCCATCATTGCAAACCTGTTCATGGAAGAATTCGAATCCAGAGCCCTGGCTAATGCCACCCACAAACCCAAACTATGGCTAAGATACATTGATGACACATTTGTGATTTGGACCCATGGAAAAGAAAACCTAAACATACATTGGACAGACCAATAGAAGAATAAGTACCTGCCTAGATGAACACAAAAATGCAGTAAAAAAGCTGGAACACACCTCCCCAACACTCTGCTCCTGCACTGGAGGCTTTCAGTGCAGCTTGTCTTTGTGTGAAAGGACGGCTATTTTCTATTTGGAAGCCAGGTTTCATCTGGGTGCCTGGTGGGAGGGTGTTTGAGCTGGAGGCATCAGAGGGAGTCTGTTTGTGCCCAGGTGTTTGCCTGGCTTGTGGTGTGGAGATCTTTCTATTTGAGAGTGCCTCCATCTATCCCAAACCACATAATATTCTTATTCCTCCTTGCATTTTAATTCTGCTGTAAGTTTAAACACCTCAGCACAGCCTGGTATATTTTTTATCAAACATCTCTTCGGATGGTATCTTTTCTGTTTTCCAGCCCTGTACAAAAATTATCCTCACCACTGTTATTGTATGTAATAAGATTTATTGGATGATATGTAATATGATATATTGGATCACCCTTTTCTTGATGTATACTTAGAGTATTTACACCAAGACAAATTCCTTGTGTGTCAAATCACACTTGGCCAATAAAGTATTCTATTCTATTCTATTCTATTCTATTCTATTCTATTCTATTCTA
>BLBF01000049.1:3342638-3368638 GCA_015471245.1 Laticauda colubrina | reverse complement strand
TATTCTATTCTATTCTATTCTATTCTATTCTATTCTATTCTATTCTATTCTACTCTATTTGTTTGCTAAATTTCCGTTTAATTATTCCCAATAAGAATATTTCAGGTTTAAATTCTATTTAGTGTTCTGTAATCTCTTGTAACCATCTTTGTATCTTCGTCCAATATTTTCTAGCTTTTGGACATTTCCACCACATGTGGAAAAACATTCTATCTCTTTGTTCCAAGTAAATGTGAGCTTTGCTGCTTGTTTATATATGACAGTTTACCTTATAGCAGTTTTCTCTAGGGTAGTTGCTTGATTATAGTACTGTTTTCTCCTTGATTGTCTGTCTAGTACTTGTCTTTTTAGCTCCTAGGAGCACAAATGGAGCACAAAACTTTTGTTGCTGAAATAGTTTTTAATTTTGCCCCATTTCTGGTTGTTAAGTGAATAGCTGCAGTTGTAATATGGTTGTTAAGTGAATAGCTGCAATTGTAACATGGTTGTTAAATGAATCTGGTTTCCTTACTGTCTTTGCTTGTCAGAAGGTCACAAAAGGCGATTGCATGGGACACTGCAAGTGTCATAAATGTGAGACAGTTGCCAAGCATATGAATTTTGATCACGTGACTGTGGGGATGCTCCAAGGGTTGTATAAGTGTGAAAAAACAGTCATAAGTCACTTTTTTCAATGTTGTCGTAACTTTGGACATTCACTAAAGGAATGGTTGTAAATTGAGGACTACATGTGTATGATATTCCATAATTCAAGAATAAAAAATTTGGAACCAAAAAGTAACACTGTGTTCTGACCCAAACCCTTTTTCCATAAAACAAACATGAACCAAAGGGAACAGAAACCTTTTAATAATTCTTACAAATCTCCGTTTAAAAGGCTGCTGCAAAGTAATTAACTTTGATAAGCACAAGCCTTGCTAAAACTGTGTGAGGCTGCCTTCTAGAATAACAGATAAGGTTATCTAGAAATATTTTACAGCACAAGAGTCTTCAAATACTAACTAGGATACTGCAATGTCCACGAGGCTCGAGTTTCAAAACGCCTTTGCTTCCTGCAAAAATGTCCAATTCACAGCTGGCTTTTATCTTCTTGAAAGAGGGGCCATTACTTTGCAGCCTTACTCTTGAGTCTCACGTGCTGCTGCAGCTGCTCTTTCCTGAGAGCAGCCCTGCGTGCATGCACACTTGGCACAGGCTCCTCAGGAACCTCTTTAGCCCCACTGCCAGCCCTACAATCTCTGAAGGCAGCAATCCACTCCCTAATGGTCCTGGCCCCTTATCTGAGTCCTTGCTCTCCTCAGCCATCTGCAGCTGCTGCTGGCTAACCGTAACACACTGTAATTTTTGCCCAACAATCTGGCTTATGAATAACTTGGGCCCTGGAGGTAGTGATGATGTGTACAGCATGAGAAGACTCTGGAAATTCTTATATTTCTGTACATTCATCTCTTTTTAAATAGAATATTTATATTTCTTCATACTGGGAACTGCAGAACTTCTCAGTATGTGATTAGTTGCCATCTTCAAGAAAAACAGGAAAGAAGATCTATTTCAGATGAGCTGAAGGAACAAAAAGCCCACTGCATGTGGCTTTGTCTTCCTTCAGAAACAGTGTGATATCTAAGGAACTTCCAACTTCATTAAAAGTGTGAAATGTTTTTAATCTTTTGAGTCTGAACTGCAATTAGAAAGAGTCTTACTATTAGAGAGGGATGAATTCGCCAAAGATCTCTCCAAAAAAACATTCCTTCTTATCATCCAATCATGCTGGAAACCTCCTCCAGATCTCCAGCCAAAGGTAAGATGATTAGAGAGAAGGTCAAAGGATGACAATAAAACCCCCTATTTCCTTCAATGAACTAAACCCAATAATAAACTAAATAATGAATTTAAACTTTGGCAACATTGAACTGCTATGGTCAGTAAACCTCAGAGCATTCCCTGAACAGTGGTCCTTGTAGTCATGGGGAGGGGTAGTATGCCATCTCTTTCAGGGTGTGATCTGAGAGGTTTCTGGTTTCAAAGTTCCTGTTGAAACAGCAAATGGAAGATTTCACCAAGGGGAACTTTGTTCAGCATTGCCTTCACTCCTATTTCGATCAAGATGTCCTGGCAATGGTGATTCATGTACCGATCACCAAACACTTATACTGCTCCATGTGAGGCTGCTTTTAGAGATTACTCAAAAGTTCGCTCAAAACACATCATAAAAGGTTCTTGATAGAGCAACCATAACAGAGTAGAAGCCTGGAACTGAAAGTACTGGGCCCAGTTTAAAATATGAGGCGTACCCTTTGAAAGCCTTTCATGGCATTGCAACAGGCAACATCTTGTCAAGAAAGAATTTGCCTAGCTAGAAGAAACACCTAGACACAGCTTATTCAGGTTCCCCACCGCCACTTTGTGTGTGTGACATGGGCCAGGTGACAGGCCTTTTTGGTGTTGGCCCATTCCCTTTGGAAGACTTCATTCCCAGGAATGAGATCAGTTCCCTTTTTCCTTAAATTTAAACCATGTTATTCCAGTGGGTATTCCATTTACCCTAGATATTTGTATATTTTATGTATGTATATTACTGTAGCAGATTGCTTGAACCTGACTTAATACTAGAGAGTGAATAACAGCCATGAAATTGCAATTAGAATTTTGAAATACATAATATGGACACTCACCTTGGCTTCCAGACCTTTGGACTAGCTTCATGCCACCGTGCACGTGTCTACACTGCTGTGTGTTCCTTCTACCTACTAAGCCGGCCACCTCTCCCTCCCAGATGCCCAATTGAGTGTCATGAAAAGCAGATGCTAATTGCTTCTAGGTCTTCAACTCGCTTTCTTGTCTCATTGCACTTGCATGTCACTTTTGAGTTCCACAACTGTAGGAAAATATCTGTCCTACAATCCCTTTGCAAGGAGGGGGTGGTTTCTTGAGGGAAATGGACTGATTGCTAATCAACCTCCATAACAGCCTCTTGTCACTGTCACAACACAAGAATCTGATGTTGATGTTCCTTGCATATAGAAGGAAGCAAAGCTTCAAGCTACAATCAGGAAAGAATGTAGCTTCCTTTCCTTTTGTTTAATGCAGGAATTCAATCAAGATTATGTGAGGTACCACTCTATAAAACCTTAGTAAGACCACACCTAGAATACTGCATCCAGTTTTGGTTACCATACTATAAAAAAGATGTTGAGACTCTAGAAAGAGTGCAGAGAAGAATAACTAGTCTAGTGAAGAGAAGAACCAGGAGAGACAGGATATCAGTCTTCCAATATTTGAGGGGCTGCCAGAGAGAAGAAGGGGTCAAGCTATTTCCCAAAGCACCTGAAGGCCAGACAAGAAATAATGGATGGAAGCTTATCAAGGAGAGATTCAACCTAGAAATGAAATATTTTGTGACAGTGAGAACAATCAACCAATGTAACAGCTTGCTTTTGGAAGTTGTGGGAGCTTCATCCCTGGAAGCTTTCAAGAAGAGATTGGACTCCCATCTATCAGAAATGGTGTAGGGTCTCCTGCTTGGGCAAGGGGTTGGACTAGATGACCTGCAAGGTCCCTTCCAACTCTGTTATTCTGTTTTATACTGTTTTAATATTGTGCCAGTAATATAGGGAACTTCCCTATGGATGCAAGCCAAGGCAAGAACAAAAAAAAAAACATCTTAAGGATTTAAGATGTTTGGTATTACCTGCAATGGCTCTTTCGAATTCTTCAGAATAAGGGAAGATGAATGCTGGGAGTTTTAAAACATAAGTATTCTTTGGAGATACAAGTGTGCGTTTTAAATATTTAATAAGCTGCAGGGAGCATCTCTGAAATGCTTTTTCAATTAGTCTCCAAACTTCAAGCGAGCAAGCCAGGCGTGGGAGGCCCCAACATTGATGTCTTCTCCCCTCTGTGAAACACCGCTACAATATTCATATTTGCAAATGTAGCCAAATTTAGCTTGGTGCTCAAATTTAGCTTGGTGCTCCAATGAGCAAGTTAAAAGATCATTCCCCCCCCCCCCATGGCTTTGTCCTTTGACCATTACAGATGAGCCGTGCAGGCGGCTTCCTTTCACTCACCCAAAATTTGCAGCATAAGGACAGAGCTACGTGATGGAGGTCACTGAGAAAATGTTACGTCTGGGAAGTGTGATTTGTTTTCCTCCCCTCCTTCGAGCAGACAGAGATAATCCATGTAAAACACTTGCTCTAGAGTGCAAATCAGAGGCAAGGGACGTAGGCTTGCATTTTAATTTCTTTTTCCTGCTAGTGGCAGGTGACTTTGATGTGGGTTTTTTTTTGGAGCAGATGGATGTTTACAAGTAAACAGTATACTGAGCATAACAGAGAATATATGCACCTGTACAGGAAGTCCTCAATGTACCCCCACAATTGAGTCCAAACCTTCTGTTGTCAAGTGAGACATTTGTTAAGTGAGTTTTGCCCCATTTTACAACCTTTCTTGCCGCTGTTGTTAAGTGAATCACTGCAGTTGAAAAGTTAGTTGACCTGGTTGTTAAGTGAATCCAGCTTCCCCATGGTCTTTGCTTTAAAGGTCGAAAAATGGGGCAAACCTCAATTAACAACAGGAGTTTTGGGCTCCACTGTGGTCGTACATTAAGGATGCCCTAAAGCAGGGGTATTCAAACTCGATTTCATTGAGGGATGCATTAGAATTGTGGGCTGGGGTGGATGTGGCTGGTGTAGGTGTGGCCAGGATGGGCATGGCCAGCTCAATGTCATGGCGGGGGCACCTGTGGTGGCCAATTGCTAATGCAGTACTTCCCTCAGACCCTCCCTCACTCTCATAATCTCCTTCTTTCCTTCCTTCCTTCCTTCCTTCTTTCCTTCCTTCCTTCCTTCCTTCCTTCCTTCCTTCCTTCCTTCCTTCCTTCCTTCCTTCCTTCCTCCCTCCCTCCCTCCCTCCCTCCCTCCCTCCCCTCTTCAGTCTCCTTTCTTCTTCCTTTCCCTCTTTCCTTATTTTTTCTTCCTTGCTCTCTTCCCATCTTTCCTTCTTTTTCTTTCCTCTTTCCCTTTTTCCTTGCCTGTCCCTTCTTGCATGCTGAAATGCAAAAAGGGAAACATTTCTCCTTTTGTTTTGTTTTTAGCTTGTTTTGCTAGCCCTCTGCAGAGGTGGCATTCAGCAGGTTCTGACCAGTTCTGGGGAACCGGTAGCGGAAATTTTGAGTAGTTCAGAGAACCAACAAATACCACCTCTGGTTGGCCTTGCCCCCATCTATTATCTACCTCCTGATTCCCAGCTGATTGGCTGGGTCTCCTTTTGTTGCCCTGCACAGGAGAATGGAGCTGCAAAGCAGGTTAGTGGGTTGGGGAGGGAATGAAGATTTTGCAGTATCCTTCCTCTGCCACGCTCACCAAGCCACACCCATAGAACCGGTAGTAAAAAAAAATTGAATCCCAAGGGGGAAGGGGGCACACACAGCATTCCCGAGCTCCATTTTTTCTGGCAGAGACACAGTCCTTTGCTGTCCTTTGCCAGTCCTTTGCTGTTTCCAGGGTGGCCCCATGAGCCAGATCTAAATACCCCATAGGCCCAGGAGTGGGATGCTACCAATTCTGTCCGGTTCTAAAGAACTGGTAGCTCTGAAGAGCAACAGACACAGAACCGGTTTTGTGTTTGCTGCTGTTTGGCTCACCCACCTGCCTGGGCTCTTGCCTGTCCTTTATTTCCTGCTTTTTCAACCTCAGCTGCTTTGCGTGGCACAGCTGAGGTTGAAAAAGCAGGAAAAAAGAGGCTTTTCAAATGCTGTGCACTTGCACGCAGCATTTTGTCAGCTGTCCAGACGGCACAGCTGATGGTTTTTTTACACGTGCGCACAGCAAAATGTAGTCATCAAACCAGTAGTAACACCAGTTGAATTCCACCCCTGCATAGGTCACACTAGGCCCGCGGACCTTGAGTTTGACACCCCTGCCCTATGGTCATGAGTAAACTGTACCTTTGCGAAGTGATCTTCTGCAAAGAAACTGAATGACTTTGTAGGGATAGAAGGAAAGACTTGCTAGATCAGTTCAATGTTTCCTTTAGTCCAGCATTTTATAACACAATGGTCAATCCGCTGTATATATTTATGAAGCTGACTAGCAAAACCATTCACTGTAACTCTTTGGCACCAAGTGTTATAGGTCTGGTGCCTGCAACTTAGGAAGTAACCTACCTGAGACTGACCACAAATGTCTTAAAGTACCACTTTTTTTAAAAAAAAAAAAATGATTCTGCCCCAAAATCTTATCTCATGATCCAGACAACTGAAATCAATCGTTTTATTTATACTTTAATACATTTTTCTTTTTCTCTCCAGAGCCTACTTTGGAAATGCTAATTTGAAGCTCATTTAATCAAGAAAGGATTTATCTTTCTGGTATTCCTGGGAAACGTGCCCTTTTTGAAGTTACTACTGGCAAAGTTTAAAGATGGCAAATGAACGAGCTTAGCCAATGGTGTCCCATCTGTATTCTAGAGCTGGCTATTTGCTTTGCAGCTCAAGAGTTTAGGATTTGCTTGAGCAATAGCCAGGAAGAGAGGAAGGGAGTGGTATTGATTTATTTATTTATGTATTTATTCATTCATTCATTCATTTATTATTTGTCAAACAAAAATGAAAACACAAATAATATAAAAATAAAATAACAGGGATGATAAGCATGTTAGTACACTTATGCGCCCCCCCTTTACGGACCTCTTAAGTATGAAGTGAGGTCCACAGAAGTCAATTTGTGGCTAAAACTGTGAAAATTTGTAGCTGAGACAACTGAATCAGGTAGAGCACTCCAGATGTTGACAACTCTCTTTCAAAAATCATATTTTTTACAGTCAAGTTTAGAACGATTTACACTCAGTTTAAATCGGTTGTTCGCATGTGTATTATTGCAATTAGAACAGTGTTGTACGGCTTTCTGAATATCTCTGCTTCTATTATATTTCTTTCTTAGTTAGCCAGATTTTGATTCCACTGTTATTTAAAAAATCTAATTTAAAAATGGTGTACCACAATACAATAAAACATTCACATCACAGAAGTCATTACAACATTAAAAGTAATTTTACAGTGGCATTCATATAGTAACAACCATAGAATAAACTCATAACAACAAATCAATTTCAATAAAAAATGTGTCTATTACAAGTAGTAATAGCCTTGACTTACAACCACAACTGAGCATAAAATTTCTGTTTGCTAAATGAGTCAGTTATTAAGTGAGCTTTGCCCCATTTATGACCTTTCTTGCCACAGTCGTTAAGTGAATAACTGCAGATGTGAAGTTAATCACAGGGTACTTAAGTGAATCTGACTTCCCTATTGACATTGCTTGTCAGAAGGTCACAAAAGGTGATCACATGACCCTGGGACAATGCAACAGTCATATAAATGAACCAGTTGCCAAGAGTCCAAATTTTGATCCTGTGACCATCAGTGGTGGGATTCAAAACATTTTACTACTGGTTCTGTGGGTGTGGCTTGGTGGGAGTGGCTTGGTGGGCACGGCAGGAGAAGGTTACTGCAAAATCCCCATTTCCCCCCCCCCAGCCCACTAACCTGCTTTCCAGCTCCGTTCTCCTATGCAGGTCAACAAAAGAAGACCCAGTCAATCAGCTGGGACATGGGAGGCAGAGAATAAAGGGGGGTGGGGCCAGTCAGAGGTGGTATTTGCTGGTTCTCTGAACTACTCAAAATTTCCACTACCGGTTCTCCAGAACTGTTCAGAACCAGTGATGGGATTCAAATTTTTTTACTACTGGTTCTGTGGGCGTGGCTTGGTGGGCGTGGAAGGGGAAGGATACTGTAAAATCTCCAGCCAGAGGTGGTATTTGCCGGTTTTCCGAACTACTCAAAATTTCCACTACCAGTTCTTCAGAACTGGTCAGAACCTGCTGAATACCATCTCTGGTGATCACAGAGATGCAATAACTCTCATAAATGTGAAAAATTGTCATATATATGATCTCACGAGATCTCACATCGAAACACACATTCACACACACACACACACATGAAATTTGGTGGGAATGAAATTTTTTTTTTTGAAAAATGCAGTAAATCCAGACATCCAGAAGAGATAGCAACAAGAATGAATGGGTGATGAATGGCTGTTGACTGTGAATGACAGTACAGAATAAATATGTCAAGATTGTTTTCTCAAATTGAAAGGATTGGACTGCAGAATAAATAAAGGAAGAATGAGTACATAGATCAAGAGGAAGGGGAAGATTGAGAGAGTCACAGTTGGATAGCATCGAGATCTCGGAAGTGAGGTTAGAAGATTTTTTTTTTTAAAAAGGCAGTGGATGAATTTGTGAATGGGTGGGGTGGAAGCAAGGATGGCTTACAAGAATAGATAGGCTTGAAGAGATGTAATGAATGCCTTTTAATTTGTTTAGCTTATTCTTTGCTGCTGTTAGTATCCTGTATGTAATATGATTTAGAGAATTGTAGAGTGTATGTGTATGTGTGTAAATATACACAAAGCAAGCAAAGCAAACAAGGGGTACCAAAGGGAAATACTTCATTGTTCTGAAGGCATATTCTACAGTCTATGAAACAAAAGTTTAATATTTAATGTATCTTTTGCTATTCAAGATCTCACAAGGAGAAGTGAACACAGGTAGTCCTCAACTTACAACAGATCATTTAGTGAGTGTTCAAAGTTACAATGACACTGAAAAATGTGATTTATGACTGTTTTGCAGCATTCCCATGGTCATGTGATCAAAATTCAGCCTCTTGACAACTGGTTCATATTTATGATGTGTCCCAGCATGTGTTCACCTTTTGCAACCTTCTTATAAGATATGCTATATCGATCTTATATCTACGTTCCCTTTGTATCTGTGCTTCCCATTTATTGTTTGTGTTCATAAAAGACACTGAAGAGCAAACAAGCTCACAACATTCTAGCTTAGTGGGTTGTGAAAAGGTACCCCAAGTATCAGAAAACTGAGTTAATTGAGTAAAGTAGGATTAAGAGTGCTATGTTGTTTGAACACAGCATTCTCATAAGAATAGAACAGAACAGAATAGAAGAACAGAGTTATCCTGTCTCCTCTAGTCCTTCTTTTCATCAAACTAGACATAAACTAGTCATCAAACTAGACACAAACTAGACCCAGTTCCAGTCCCCTAATCATCTTTGTTGCTCTTCTCTGTATTCTTTCTAGAGTCTCAATATCTTTTTTTTCCATCATGGAGACTAAAATTAGATGCAGTGTGGCATTATAAAGTGGTACTAACACTTCACGTGATGTGATGTTCCTTTTATCCGTCTGTTTATGCAGCCTAGAATTGTGGTGGCATATGAACTGAATTCGTTTTGAGGCCAAAGAGCTGACCAAACACTGTCTGGGAAGGCTACTCAGTTTGGGAAAGCTTATCAGTCATAATTCCATCCTAGTCCATGTTAGGAAAAGCTTCCATTCATTGATTCTAAAATAAATATGAGAGCATTGAAGAAATTGAAGCATGTTAAAATTAAATCAGCACCACAGATGGCATTGCAGATGGCTAGAAGACAAGTTTAGAAGCCATGTGTTACTTCTTTGGGTCCAGGGTTATCCAAATCATTAATGGAAAAATTACAGTTCATTAAAGCTGGTTAAACTATTCATAATGATACACAAAGTTTCTACCAACTGAACAACTTGAATCAAGTCATTGCTAAAGATGAATGCAATTATCATTTAAACTTAGCTGTCCTATTTAGATCTCACACACCTGTGTTGTGTATAGCTTCCACAACATGTGAGCCTTGGCAATGATCATGCTTGCTGAGGAACGAGTTCAGATTGCAGAAGGAATCAGATTACATGGATTCCTGGAAAGGAATCAGATTACAAAAGATCATCATATCCTCAAAGTCTCTTAAACCTGTGGGACCAAATTTAATAGACTGAGACTCAATAGCACACTTCTTTGGTGGGATTTACATATCATTTTATGCTATGGATTGTTGAACTCTGGTTTACTAAATAAGCAACGGTGCATTGTATTAATGCCAAAAAATTAAATACAATGGATAATAAGTCATAAATCATGAGTCCCTGCATGCCCGCAAGATCTCTAAGTACAGCCCATCTTGAATTCATTTCTTAACTTCCACACATTTCCCTTAATGGTTACTTGGTCAGAGTAATGTCAAGCACCAGGGGAAATCAGGAGATTCAGGTAGTTCAAATGAATATAATATAAGATTTATTGCAAGTTTAAGTTCTCTACAAGAATCTGGCCAACTGATAGTTAAAGGAATCATGAGAATGAAGAAAAGAATTCATTCCAGGAAAAACTAAAATTCCTGCAAACACGTCTAATGGGATAGATTCCATTATCCCATTTGCAACCATGCCACCCCATTTTAAATATAGCCATGGGTTTCTTTTGTGGTGGTGGTGGGGTTCGACTCATAAAACATATACAAGTAGTCCTCAACTTATGACCATAATTGGGACCAGATTCATCATCAAGCAGTGTGATGTGTGAAGCATTGCCTAACTACACCTAATTTTATGACTTTTGCTACAATTGTTAACCAAGATATGTTATCATGATTTTGTGATTTTTCCTGCTGTCCCCCATTAATTTTGCTTGTTCAAAGCTGGCTGGGAAGTTTACCGATGATGATCACATGATCCAGGATGTTGCAACCATCATAAATACAAGTTGGTTGCCAAGCATCTAGATCACGGTCATGTAACTGAAGGGATAACACGACGCTTCTTAGGACCAGTTGTTAGTCACTGTTTTCAGCAATGTCATAATTTTGAACAGTCACTAAAGAAATGGTCATAAGTGGAGGATTACCTGTGATTATGACATACGTTCCACCCTTGCACCATGCTCAAGTATTTCATAGGTGGGCTTGCATAAGTTCACAACACATATTTTCTCAGTGCTCTCTGAGCTTGCTTGTAGACGCTTCATTAACCAAACTAGGTAATATCCTCAGTGCTAGTAAGGAGTGCTGTTTGCTGTCCATTTATATTCTGGTGTCTTGCCTGTCTGTGTGGGCAGGAAGTGATCTGGTTGGGCTGTTTACTGATGGCTCTTTGCCAGTTTCTTGATTGGAGTATTGCTTACTACAAGACAGGCAAGTCACCAGAAAATAAACTGACAGCAACCTACACTCTTTACTAGCATTGATGAAGTTATGTAGTTAGGCAGTGGTGGGAATTCAACAAAAATTACTACCAGTTTTGTGGGCATGGCTTGGTGGGTGTGGCAGGGGAAGGATACTATGAAATCTCCATTCCCACCCTCCAGGGGGAAGATTACTGCAAAATTCCATTCCCTCCCCACCCCACTAATCTACTTTCCAGCTCCATTCTCCTGTGCAGGGCAACCAAAAGAGACCCAGCCAATCAGCTGGGACTCGGGAGGCAGAGAATGGATGGGGATGGGGCCAGTCAGAGGTGGTATTTGCCGGTTCTCCAAATTACTCAAAACTTCCACTGCCAGTTCTCCAGAACTGGTCAGAACCTGCTGAATATCACCTTTGTAGTTAGGGCAATGAAATGTCTGCAAAAAAACACGCAAGCTCAGATAATCTCATTTCAACCCTGAGCTATAATACTGACCTTTATTGGTACATGTTTTCTCATTTGATAAAATCTTTGCTTCCTACCAATAGCACTAAATACAGCTGCATTACCTCCAAAGATTTTCCAAGTCTAAACAGCAAAATATTTTAATATTTTCAGCTATGTTTTCTTTCTAAATGACATAGCCCACAGCCTAGAACCTGAATGAGGCCAAGCAGATTGCGAAAGAGGATTGCTAGAGTAGAAGAGACCCTGCTCTATGAACTGAAATTGAGGATTAAGAACAATTGTCCCACAAAACACACCACAGCATCTGATTTGCTGAAAGTGTGCTCTGCGTGGATTTAAAAAAAAATTAATAAATGCTAAATTTATATTGAGAGAAAAGTATCCACATTTAGCATGTCTTAGACATTCATCCAAAAATCCTTATGGGGGATTGTAGCAGTAGCACTTAGACTTATATATCACTTCACAGTGCTTTTACAGCCCTCTCTAAGAGGTTTACAGAGTCAGCCTCTTGCTCCCAACAATCTGGGTCATCATTTTACCAACCTCGGAAGAATGGAAGACTGAGTCAACCTTCAGCCTGGTGGGATTCGAACTGCCAAATTGCAGGCAGCCAATAGTCAGCAGAAGTACCCTGCACTACTGCATTCTAATATTTCAAGCCAAAATGAGGGTCATAAAATCTAGAAAAAAAATTTCCATTACAAACCTGGACTCACTCCATGCCATACAACATCCCCATGATTGAATTCATTTATGTATATGGAAACATGAACGAAAGTGTCATATGAAAAAGGAGTGAACAGTTAAAGGGTTGAAAAAAGGTTTGGAGTTGTAACTTTTGCTGGAGTTGGAATTTATCTTGTTTATAATTTGAAATGTACAATAATTAATTCTCTTTAAAATTACATGCTACATTTTAAGATAATTTTCAGTGCAGCGGCATTAAATACTATTGCACATGTCTTTGGAGATTCATGGTTGCCCCAAAAGTGCTTTTTAAAAAGGCACCTGGACTTTCTTTGTTTTTATTTGAAGATGCTTCACTTCTCATTCAAGAAACTTCTTCAGTTCTGACTGGATGGTGGGGAATGGAAGGATTTATACTCCTTGCAGCCCGCTGGTCATTTGCATTTTTTTAGAGTCATTGAGGCCACTTGGAGGTTTTTTCAGTCAAAGCTGAAGAAGCTTCTTGGATGAGACGTGAAACATCTTCAAGTCCAGTTGCCTTTTGAAAAAGCACCTTTGGGACTATTGTACAGATATATTTCACAATGAAATATATTTGAAGATGATTTCTTTAAAACACAGTTGGATGAACATTTATATCAGAGGCAGATGCCTTGAACTTTCTCTGTGGAGATTCTCAGTCATCCAGGTTGTTTTCTCAAACATTGTTTAACATCCAGTTTCAACAGTCAGAATCTATCCTTCCATCCCCCCTCACACCATCCAGTCACAACTTTCCAATAGATACTGATCAACCTCAAGGATAGGCAAGTTATGTCTACAACAGCTGGGAACCACATTTTCCAGTTCACATGGTCAACACTTTTACATATTTCCTGTAAGAAATTTAAATTCCAGAAACCCCAAAATATATTTTTATTTTTGCTACAGTTCAATTCTGTCCATCCTTCACAAGTCTACTGTACAACAGTATAACAATTGAGGGTACTGAAATGAGGAAAACTATTGATGTTCAGTTTTATTTGTGGAAAATTAGTCACCTCTTTGTTCTAAAAAAGACACCTCCAAACTTGGCAACTTTAAGACTTGTGGATTTCAACTCCCAGAATTCCTGAATGCTGGCTGGGGAATTCTGGGAGTTGAAGTCCACAAGTCTTAATGCTTCCAAGTTTGAAGAGTCCTATCAAATGATGACCTGTTTTGTCCTTCTCTTTTTGGAGCCCCAATATCTGAAATGCCGAGAAAGTTTATCATACAAAAAAGCAGTAAATCTATTCTCTCACCACCCCCACTTCCCACCTCTTGTCTTATTGTAACTAGACTTACTTGGATAACTTCATTTCTATTTGTTGCCGGATCTCCTGCCTCTCTTCATCAGTCCTTCTTGGGAAAATGTTCCTATCTTCCAACTCCTGTTTGCTTGGCCTGTTCCGCAGTTTCACTGCCAGAAGCTCTTTCTTGCATTTTCTTGGCAACGTACCTGGAGCGTGCAATGAAAAACAATGGGAACGTGTCAAGGAGATGAGCCCTAAAATAGCAAAGTATATCTTGTGATTAATATATATAAGGTAAGGATACTAGAAATATCTTCTGCTAATGGGTCTATGTAGGAAGAACGGGGGTTAATTACAAAGGAGATATAGTTAGTCCTTCACTTATGTCAAGTGGGACCAAAAGTTCCATTGTTAAGCAAGGCAGATGTTCAGTTACATCTGATTTTTCAACCTTTTTGTCCTGGTTGTAAAGTGAATCACTACAGTTGTTAAGTAAATCATTGGTCATTAAGAAAATCTGGCTTCCTCTATCTGTCCATGTCTACATCTCTCTCCTTCTGTCCTGGTCACTTTTAACAAAGGCACGACTGAGAGTGCATCACTGTTTGGTGGCAGCAGTACCTCAGATAGAAAGTCCATTCAGAGAGTGGTGAGGACAGCTGAGAAAATTATAGGAAGCTCACTTCCTGTTATTCAGGATACTGCTTATAAGTGCTATGTGCTTAGAGTTCAAGGGATTGTTAGATTGCTCCCCTCTGGGAAGAGATTTTGAAGTATTTCTAGCAGGACTACCAGATTCTGTAACAGCTTTGTTCCGTCTGATAAACTCTCAAGATTTGTTTTCCTTGCCATGTACATGTATACATCCAAACTGAGCCATGCAGGAGCAGTGGTTAGAGTGCAGTACTGCAGGCTACTTCTGTTGACTATTGGCTGTCTGCAATTTGGCAGTTCAAATCTCACCAGGCTTAAGTTTGACTCAGCCTTCCATCCTTCCGAGGTGGGTAAAACGGGGACCCAAATTGTTGGGGGTAATTATGCTGACTCTATAAACCACTTAGAGAGGGTTATAAAGCACTGTGAAGAGATATATAAGTCTAAGTGCTATTGCCATTGTCATGCTGTGTTGTTTCTCTGTATCATATAATATATGTGGGTATATGCATAATTTTGTATTTATTTTGTGTATTGGACATGATGACCCTTTGAGAGCTGTAGGCAATGAAATTTCATTTTAATGCATGCTGATCAGTGTACATTCAAAGTGACAATAAAGATATTATTCCATTCCATTCTATTCCATTCCA
Organism: Laticauda colubrina; assembly: GCA_015471245.1. Classification (NCBI taxonomy): domain Eukaryota; kingdom Metazoa; phylum Chordata; class Lepidosauria; order Squamata; family Elapidae; genus Laticauda; species Laticauda colubrina. The sequence goes on along the minus strand of BLBF01000049.1, from coordinate 3,353,820 downwards.
TTTGTCAGAAGCCAACTGAGAAAGTCACAAATAGAATAGAAAGTGTGATTGGACACACAAGGAATTTATCTTTGGTGCATAAGCTCTCAGTATACATAAAGAAAAAATAAAATACAGTCATCAAGAATCATAAGATATAACACTTAGTGATAGTCATAGGTTACTAATAAGCAATCAAATCATACTAGGGAACAAATAAAACAAGATAAATTGTAATGATACAAGCAACATGGTTATAGTTATAAGTGGGAAGAGACAGGTAATAGGAAGGATGAGAAGAATAATAGTAATATAGTCTTACTTAAGCCCATGTCACACTGGCCAACGGATGCAAAAAAGACACAGCGGACGAGCAAAATGTTCCATCCGTTGTTATCCGCTCTCAAAAGGGGCAAAAATTTGCATAACCGGAGTGGATAACACGGACACGGGGAGGAGGCAGGGCGGATGCAAAGCGGATGCGGAACGGAAGCCCAGCGGATGGAAGTGGATGGGAGCGGATGGGAGTGAGTGGCACATCCGCAGGGCTTCCGGGGGGCCTCAGCGAAGCGGATGCGGAACGGAAAGAGTAGATGCAGAGTGGACACCGAACGGATGAAGCGGATGCAGAGAGGAAGCCTAGCGGATGTACAGCGGAAGCCTAATGGATGCCTGGCGTTCACTGCGCATGTGGGGAGGATGCATTACGTCAGCCCCGTGGATATAATGGAAGCAGCTCGGAAGCAGGTCGCCATTCAGAGGAAAGACCTGCTGCCGGACACATCGACTGCCTTGCCTGCCCTGCCTGCATGTCTGCCTGCCAGCCTTGCTGCCAGCCTCCCTGCCAGCCTTGCTGCCAGCCTTGCTGCCAGCCTTGCTGCCTGCCTTCCTGCCAGCCTTTGTTCATGTCTGCCTGCCAGCCTTCCTGCCAGCCTTGGTTCATGTCTGCCTGCCAGCCTTGCTGCCTGCCTTCTTGCCAGCCTTCCTGCCAGCCTTCCTGCCAGCCTTCCTGCCAGCCTTCCTGCCAGCCTTCCTGCCAGCCTTCCTGCCAGCCTCCCTGCAAGCCCTCCTGCCAGCCTTGGTGTCAGCCTGCCTGCCAGCCTTCCTGCCAGCCTTGGTGCCAGCCTCCCTCCCAGTGTTTCTGCCAGCCTTGGTTCCTGCCAGCCTCCCTGCCAGCTAGCAACCCCACAACCATGCATTGAGGCACAGCAAGCCTCAGCCATCTGCTGCCAGCCCTGGCAAGAGGGACAGGGCTATCATCCCGCCCCCTGGCCCTCACTCTGGTTCTGCTGGGGCTTCTGCAGCACGGGCTCACTCTTCTGGGGCTGGGGCTTCTTCTGCTTCTGCTTCTGGAGGAGCTGATGACAAGCACTCCAGAACCAGCCACCTCCACAGCACCTGCACCCTTCACCCCTGAGACTGAGCGACCAAGAGGAGTGCCAGAGACTCATTTTTGTCTTATAGCTTGTTGTTAATAAAGTCTATTTTTGATTCACACACTTGCTTCATTTCTTTTTTTTAATAAAGTCTTGCTGGAAACTTTTAGAAATGGTTTAAGCCTTTGCATGCTTGTGGGATGGGTTAAGATAGCAGTGGGATGGGTTGAGATAGCTGCGGAATGGGTAATAGCTGTGGGATGGGTTAGGATAGTAGTGGGATAGATAAACCTCCAGTGCAAGCATAGTGGGACTGTATGGTCCACCCTCCCAGGTGCCACACCTACAGCCCTTTATTATCAATAATAATGTAATAATTATCCACGCATGTCAACTTAAACACAACTCTTTATTAAACGCCCTGTTCATTGTAGGCCAACCAAACATACATGGCCCAATCTCATCCGTGTGATGAGACAGGCTGAAGGAAGCATCCATAAAGCATCTACCATCCTGTCTTGCCACTCCACTGCTCCAGCTGGGGAGTTGCACCAGTGTCTCAGGAGGTTCGCTGCTTCTTCGCTTCATGTGAGGCTCTGTTGGGGCCTTGCACATCCTCAGTGTCGATCAGGTTTTGCCCTTGCCTCCATTCCCCAGGCTCCATGTCCCCATTGCCTTGTTGGAGGTCCATGAGCCTGTTCTGCAAGACTGGGTAGCGGGTGCGCATGAGATTGTGCAGGATGCAGCAAGCTTCCATGATCCTCCTCACGGTCTCTGGGAAATGCTGCATGGTGGTGAGAAGTACCTGGAACCTGTTGGCCAGGATGCCAAAGGCGTTCTCCACCACCGCCTTGCCCTGGACAGCCTGTAGTTGAAGATCCTCTCTTCATGGGTGAGGAGTCTGGAGGTGTAGGGCTTCATGAGGTAGGTTGTGAGGGAGAAGTCATCATCCCCCATGATGAAGTAGGGCACATCTTGTGTGTCGTTGGGCAGGGGTTCTGGATCTGGGAAGCCCACGATGAGGTTGCGTTCCAGCCCCTCCTTGAGGTGACTGGCGTTGTATACCTGGGCATCTGAAGAGGAGCCGTTGCCTGAAGCATTGATGTACATGAACTTGTAGTCAGCATTGACCACGGCGAAGAGGATGATGCTGAAGAAGCCCTTGGAGTTGAAATAAGTGGACCCCGACTTGGCTGGAGATTTGCAGGCCACGTGCTTGCCATCTATGGCTCCAACGGTATGTGGTAAGTTCCACTTCTGATACCACTGCTCTGCAACTTTCTTCCATCCTTCTTCAGTGGAGGGGTACTGGAGGAGCTACTCCTTGTATTCTTAGATGATGGCCTGCACCACTTCTCTGACCACAATGCTGATGGTGTTGGATGGCACCCTCCAGCCGTACTGCATGCTCCTGTAGGAGGTCCCTGAGGCCAGGTGGTGCAGAGTGAGTGCCACCTTGAGCCCAGGTTCCAGGCTGGGCCGGAAGCTGGTGCTCTGCTTGGTCAACCTGGGTGTCAGCCACTGCACAACTTCGTCAAACATGGCTGGAGGCATCCCCATGAAGTTCTGGAATGCCCGAGTGTCTTTGCTCCTGAGCTCCACCATCAGCTTGTTGTACAGTCCGTCCTCTGCTCTTCTGGTGAACCATCTTCGTACCCAGATGCTTTTTGGCCACCTCTTTTTCTTCCCGTAGTTCACAGAGCCTGTAGATGGCTTCGGACTGTTGCAGAAGGATGGTCGCTGCCGAAAGGACTTTGTTGCAATCCACGTTGGACATGACTGGATGCTGTGGAAGAGGAAGAGGCAGATGAAGGCTGCAGAGGTCTGCACTGCTGGACTGCTGTTCTGAAAGTGAGATGCAGGTGAGTTGCTCCCCCCTTTTATAGGCAGTATAGGTTTTCCGCTAGGCATCCTCTAGGCATCCTGTAGGCATCCTCTAGACATCCTTAATATCTGAGATAGGTCCCCTCTGCGAATGTTTTTTTCCATTTTAAACGCTTTGTTTCCGTTCTGCATCCGCTAGGCATCCGTTCTGCATCCATTCTGCGTCCGTTCTGCTTCCTCCCCACGTCCGGGCGGATGGAGTTGCGCGGATGCGCAGCGGATGCCTAGCGGATATAGTGGATGCGTAACAGATGCATAGCGGATGCGTAACGGATGCAGAACGGATGAACTGGATACATTTTCCGCGCAAAAGTTTTAGGCAGCCCAAAACTTTTGGAGTGGATGAAACGTCCATAAACAGATGCTGGACGGATAGAGAGGAAGCCAAACGGAGGCAGTGAGTACATCATGTTTTTGAACGGATGGCAAGGTTTTTTGTCCGTTTTACATCCTCTTTGCATCCGTTGGTTCAGTGTGACATGGGCTTAAATAGTTTGACAGTGTTGTCGGAATGAATTGTTTAGCAGAGTGATGGCATTTGGGGAAAAACTGTCCTTGTGTCTAACTGTTTTGGTGTGCAGTGACCTATAGCGTCATTTTGAAAGTAGGAGTTGAAACAATTTATGTCCGGGATGTGAGAGGTCTGTAGATATTTTCATATCCCTCTTTTTGACTCTTGCAGTATACAGGTCTTCGATGGAAGGCAGGTTTGTAAAATGAAGAAAAAAAAAACACCAAAAATTGAGATCATAGGAGGCTGTAACCATTGTAAATATGTGCTGGTTGCCAAATGCCTGAATTTTGAACATGTGAATGTGGGGATAATTGTAAGCATGACAATAGGTCATGTCTTTTTTTAAAAAAAATTGCCATTCTAATTTCAAATGTTGTTAAACAAATGACAGTAAGTCAAGGACTACTTGTATTAATGCTGAAATGCAGATCAGAAGCCTCAGTGATTCAGATAATTTCTCTACTTGGCACACTATATTTCAAGTCAGGTTATATTCTTCCAGAGACAATCCTCCTATTTAGGATTTAAATTTAAAGTACATTTTTAAAATTTTTTGAATCAGTCTGAACTTGGGGAATATTTCCAAAATCTGTAGCTGAATTTTCTTGAATTGTTTCCAGGTTACCAGCTCCTCTTCTTTGACAGAAATCCCATGCACTTTATTGTAGAATAAATTCTACATTTCACAACATGTGAGAGCATTGGGTGAGCTTATAGCAATTTTAGTAAGTGATTATTAGTTGTGTATTTGAATTATTCACTTGTTTTTTTTCCCTTCATTCTGACACGTGAATTTCTGTTGTTTAAAAAGGATGGAATAATTTTATGATACATCCCAGCCAAAATGATTTATTTCCAAAACAAAAGGATTATGTATTATCAAAAGTAATAGGATGAGAAAGAGAATGACTTGGTGTCGCAGAGGAAATTTCCACAGTTGAAGGTGGGCTCTATGTTGGATTTTCCCGACACAAATACAACTTTTTCACCATGATACCACAGATACCCTTTGGGTCCTTTCCATTTTATTAGCAAGTCATTGAGAATTGAGTTCATTTCAAGGGAAACTTTGAAAAAAATCAATCTGTATTAGTTTTTCCACCTGTGGAAGGAAGGAGGGATGAATTTGCTGGGAAAAAATGAAATTGGAAATAAAGCTGGAATGGGAGGGCCTGAAGTAAAAGGGAAATTTTGTGAGTTGCTCCAAGAATTTTATATTTTGTTCCAGTTAAAAGATAAAGGTAAAGGTTCCCTTTGCACAGAAGTGCTAGTTTTTTCCAGCTCTAGGGAGTGGTGCTCATTTCCATTACAAAGCCAAAGAGCCAGCATTGTCTGAAGACGTCTCTGTGGTCATGTGGCCAGCATGACTAAATGCCGAAGGCACACTGAACTCTGTTGCCTTCCCACCAAAATGGTCCCTATTTTTCTACTTGCATTTTTACATGCTTTTGAACTGCTAGGTTGTCAGAAGCTGGGGGGCAAGTAACGGGAGCTCACTCTATTATGTGATGCTAGGGATTCAAACCGCCAAACTGCCAACCTTTCTGATCGACAAACTCAGCGTGTTTGCCACTAAGCCACCAGTGCTTTCTTGTTCCAGTTTCTTGTTCCCTTACTTGCTCCAGTTACTATTCCCATAATTGCCATTATACAAATATTCTGATAATCAATATGACTACTAAACACAAGAGGGCCAAGTCTCTGTATGGAAACACACACACACAAACACTGAAAAAGAAATACACTGCAAAAATCTTTCTAGAGGGTTTCATGGGAATCCCACATCTTTCCATCACTTCTTTAAAATGCCAGAGCTTTCTTGTTCATTGTTCAATGAATCTAGCACCACCCAGTGCCCAAAATGAAAAACATTCTTCCTACTGGAAAAGCAGCAGAATAACAGAATACAGGTAGTCCTTGATTTATAACCACAATGAAGCCCAAAAATTTTCTTAAGTGAGTTTTGCCCCATTTTATGACTTTTCTTGCCGCAGTTGTTAAGTGAATCGCTGCAATTGATAAGTTAGTAACCTGGTTAAGTGAACCTGGCTTCTTCAGTGACTTAGCTTGTCAGAAAAAAGGGATCACAGGAACCTAGGACACAGCAGAGATCATAAATATGAACCAGTTGCCAAGCATCGAGTTTTGATCACATGATGCTTCAAAGGTCATAACTATTAAAATGGTCATAAGTCACATTTTTCAGTTCATTGTAACTTTACACAATTACTAAATGAATTGTTATAAGTTGAGGACTACTCTAATAGAATAACAGAGTTGGAAGGACTTTGGAGGTCTTCTAGTCCAGCCCCCTGCTCAAGCAGGAGGCCCTATTCCAGACAAGTGACTGTCCAGTCTCTTCTTAAAGGCTCCTGTGATGGAGCACCAACAACTACTGAAGACAAGCCGTTCCACTGGTTAATTGTTTTAAATGTCAGGAAATTTCTCCCTAGTTCTAGGTTGCTTTTCTCCTTGATTAGTTTCCATTCATTGTTTCTTCTCTTGCCTTCTGGTGTTTTGGAAAATAGTTGACCCCCTCTTCTTTGTGGCAGCCCCTCAAATATTGGAAGGTTGCTGTCAGGTCACCCCAGTCCTTCTTTTCACTAGACTTCTTGTTAGTTGAGAAGTCGTGTCTGACCCATCGCAACCCCCCATGGACAACATTCCTCCAGGCCTTCCTGTCCTCTACCATCTTCTGGAGTCCATTTAAGCTCACACCTTCTGCTTCAGTGACTCCATCCAGCCACCTTATTGTCTGTTGTCCCCTTCTTCTTTTGCCCTCAGTCTTTCCCAGCATTAGGCTCTTCTCCAGTGAGCCCTTCCTTCCCATGAGGTGGTCAAAGTATTTGAGTTTCATCTTCAGGATTTGGCCTTCTAAAGATCAGTCAGGGTTGATCTCCTCTTGGACTGACCATTGTTTGTTTGTTTTTTAACAATTTTTATTCAGTTTTTCACATTAAAAACAAAAATCTCTTTTTAGTGGACAACATATTTCCATGTCATCACCTTTACATACAAATATGACAGCAATTATACATTCATATAAGCATACTTAATTCTATTATTACCTTTTCCATTCCAAATTTTCAGTATTTGGAAGAAACAAACACATTAATTCTAGCCTCTTTCATTAATCTCACTTGAAACATCTTTTTGTTTCATTTCAATTATTTCAAATATAATCCTTTAATATTTCTTTTAAAAATAAAGATAAACAATATGTGTTTGCCTAATAATAATAATAATAATAATAATAATAATAATAATAATAATAATAAAGTTACCAATGTCTCTCCTTGCTTTTAATAGTCTATGTTAATTTATTAATTTAGTTGGTTCTTTAGTCTCTAATATTCCCTTTCCATTATACATTCTTTTTATAAATTCTAGATTAATACAAATTTTAACACTAAAAAAAAAATACAAGTATAGGTTTCCCCCCTTTTACTGCTTTGAGTGTGACACTTCAATGATTAAAATATACCCTTATTCCCTCTTTTTGATTCTCAATAAACCATTATTTTTAAGAAGTTACAATAATAATCATTATATCTTTTCATTTGGATTCCGCAGCATATTTCCCCTCCTTGATTTGTAATAAGAGTTATCAGTATCTATATTACCTTATTTTCTTAATATTTTTAATTGCAGAAATATACTTATGACCCCTTGTCACCCTGCAGAATCCCCTTTTTAATTCATCAACCATTATCTCTGAAAAAACAATTTATTTTCAACATTTTACTATTTCCATATTTCTTTATTTCATGCACCTGTTTCTTATTGCTTCTCCTCCCCCTCTTTTCCCCATATCTTTTCTCATTCCAGTTTATATCCCTCTCTTTCTTGATATCTTCCTTTCCCCTTTTCTGCAGGGTCTTTCTGCCTTTCCTGATTTCACAGGTATTCCCCCTTTTGATTGCCTTCTTAAATCTCAACTTTTTAACCTTCCTTCTTTCCCCACTTCTTTGTAGTGTTCTTTGTGTTAATTGTCTGCTTAAAATGTCTTCTCCTTGAGTCGACTCCTCCTCCTCTGAAGCTTTCTTCTTTTTCTTCAATCGCCATTTCCATTTTTTCTAACACAGAGCAAAGTGATTCGTCTCTTTCCTGTAGTAATTCTCTCATATTTTTAAGTTCCATTTTTAATTCCCAAAGAGATATCATCATTACACACTCTTATAGTTTATGATCATTAAAGTCCACAAAAAAAAAAAAAAACTTTTACTTTCCTTCTTTCTTCTTTCAATTTTCTAAAGTTCTCAGTTATTCCAGCCGAGGGTCTATACCAAAAACATCAATCAATCCCACAGTCAGTCTTTCCTTGCTTTTTCTTTTATTCTGGTTCTGCTTTCACTTTCTAAGATTCTTACTTTGTTTCAATATTTCTTTAATGTTATATCCACACAAGTTCATTCAGAAACAGGAATTCTTTCCATTTTGTTTAAGCTCAAGTTTTTGTCAAAAGGTGGCAACTCTCCATTATACAAAGTTCCTTTCCCCACTTTTTTGATTTAGGGTTTTTCAAACCTCAATATTCCAGCTCAGTCCAGTCTCCAATTTGTAAACTTTATTATTTTTTGACAATTTTAAGTCCAGCTTTATTTTATGCCTGTTTATTCCCAAAATATTTCAGTCCAATTTAGTTAAATCTTTAGTTCCAGCTTCTTCCTTTCCTGGTTCGAAGCCCTGCTTAGCTGTCAAAAATATTTTTTTATTTTTTTTCCTGTCCCTTTGTAATTTCGCCGCTCACTTTTCTTAAAAATTCCATATTACTTTAATCCCAGGGTACTTTTGTTTAGTTGTATTGCCCAGTTGTCCCGGTTCAGATGTTATCCACCTCTTTCTTCCCTCCTGCACAAATCTTAATCCAGCTGAGTCCTCCCTCCTCTTCCGGGTGGCCATTTTAAACCACCGCTGCAATCGTCTTTGGGGGGAAAAAGACAAGCCCGGGGGGGGGGGGAAGATGTGACTCCCCTCAACCTGGCTTGCAGCTTCCCCTTACTCTGCCGCCCTTCCAAGGCAGCTTCAGCCCCTAATCATAATGATCGGGGCTCTCCAACAAAAGAGCACGGACCATAGCCGCAGAGAGTCACGATCTACAGTCTGTCAGCAAGGAGGCTCTGCCTTCTTCCCCTAGGACTGACCGGTTTGATTGCCTTGCAGTCCAAGGGATTCGCAGGAGTCTTCTCTAGCACCATAGTTCAAAGGCCTCAATTCTTTGGTGCTCAGTCTTTCTTATGGTCTAATTTTCACAGCCATACATTGCAACTGGTAAAACTATAGCCTTGGTTATACACACTTTTGTTGGCAGGGTGATGTCTCTGCTTTTTAGTATGCTGTCTAGATTTGCCATCACTTTCCTCCCCAGGAGCAAGCATCTTTTAATTTCTTGGCTGCCAGTCCCCATATGCAATGATCTTGGAGCCCAGGAAAATAAAATCTGTCACTACCTCCATTTCTTCCCCATCTATTTGCCAGGAATTGAGAGGGCTGGATGCCATGATCTTTGTTTACTAGACTAGACATACCCAATTCTTGTAACCATTAAATAATATAATTGCAGCAAAATATAAAAGTTGTAATCCAAGATACTATGGAGATATCATTATCTCCCTTATGACTGCTGTGGTTTGACAGTGAAAGCCTGGGCCTCTTAGCTGAAGTAATCAACAGGAATCCCAAATGTACAATAAAAAAGATGTATTCATACTTACCACTAAATTAAAAAGACCCTTTGACCACTTCCATATAGTTTTGTAGGGTTTAGTGAAACAGCTCTTGGTCGGGTGGCTGGTTTAAAAAATGTAGCTCTCATATAACGATTGATCCTGATAAATTTCCAGCAGGTTTACATTTATTGTCTTAAGCAGATTGCTTTTATCTGTGGGGGCTGCGTACTAAGCTGCTGTATATTCCAAAGATGTGTTGTTGTTTTTTCAAAAAGGCAACTGGACTTCCTTAGTTTTTCCTTTGAAAATATTTCACTTTTCATTTCAGAAGCTTCTTCAGCTCTAACTGAAGGCCAAGGCCCATTTGTATTGTTTTTTACTGCTCTTCCTCCTTTCTTACATCTCTTTCCTTTCTTTCTTTCTTTCTGCTCAGATAAGACATTGTTTTGCTAGCAAAGTGTCAGGCACAAAGGATCAGGATCAGTTGTAGCTCAGAAAGATGTATTGCTCATGCCTATACAAAAAATCTAGTCAAATAGTGGTCAGCACTAAATTGTCATCCAGACAAGGATCAACAGAATTCAAGAGGAATGGATTGGCTCTCTTGCAAAGACTCTAAACTGAAGGTGTGTTTAACTCCACCCTCCAGCTCTTCCAGCCCTTCTCCTGCAGTAAATATTGTTTTCTGTTTCCAGAGGTCAACTTTTTGAAATTAGGCTAAAGTCTAAAGTGAGTCAGGGTGGTGCAGTGGAAGAGTGCAGTACTGCCGCCTACTTCTGCTGACTGCCAGCTTTCTGCAATTTGGCAGTTCAACTCTCACCAGGCTCAAGGTTGACTCAGCCTTCCATTCTTCCGAGGTGGGTAAAACGAGGACCCAAATTGTTGGGGGCAATAAGCTGACACTATAAAACGCTTAGAGAGGGCTGTAGAAAACTGTGAAGCAGTATATAAGTCTAAGTGCTATTGCTATTGCTATATGCTCCGATGTCTGCAAATTGCATGATCTTCTCTTCAAATGTAACTGAACCAGAAAGCAAAAATAAACTATGAAGAAAGGAAAAACAAAATAAAATAAAAAGAATGAGAAAGCAGCAGATAGCCAATTATCAAACAGAGTAAACATTAATGGGTGAGAAAAATGGAAGAAGATAAAAAAAAACTTGGGAAGGGAATTTTGGTCATTGCCCTTTCAAGACTGAATGAAGCATCCATATGAAATATCAAAGGGCTAGATGGAGATGTAGGATGGAAGGAATTAAAAAAGAAAAGTGATTGTTCATGTTTGCTCTTACTCTGAAAATAGAAATTAAGTTTGGATAGTTCCTGGTGGAAGAAATTCCAGTGGGAGCAAAGGAGCTTCCTCACATGTGAGCATCAGAAAAAGGATTGGATTTAACACTGAAAGATGAGCTAAGCAAGAATCAGAGATCTAGGGCATAATGGAAATCACAAGAAGGCAATCACGAACAAAAAAAGTGGTCAAACAAAATGAGACTGAATCGAATCCTTTAGAGAGGACAATGAATAAATATTGTTCAAGTTTGTTAAAGACTGGACTTCTAAGTTAAGAGAAGCAATGGAAGAGAGTTGGAAGAGACATCATTGAGATGTCAAGAGCCAATATGGTGTGGTGGTTAAGACACCGTGGTAGAGACTATGAATTGTAGCCCTGTCTTGGGCATGAAAGCCATCTGGGTGACTTTGGGCCAATCACCAGGAGACAATGTGTTCTAGTCCCGCCTTAGGCGTGAAAGCCAACT
>BLBF01000049.1:3325938-3342628 GCA_015471245.1 Laticauda colubrina | reverse complement strand
CCAGGAGACAATGTGTTCTAGTCCCGCCTTAGGCGTGAAAGCCAACTAGGTGACTTTGGGCCAGTCACCAGGAGACAATGTGTTCTAGTCCCGCCTTTGGCGTGAAAGCCAACTAGGCGACTTTGGACCAGTCACCAGGAGACAATGTGTTCTAATCCCGCCTTAGGCATGAAAGCCAACTGGGTGACTTTGGACCAGTCAATCTTAAACTTTAACCTTAATCTGTCTACTATGGACTTCACTCCATTCCTAAGAGGTCTGTAAGGGGGCGTGCATAAGCGCACCAACATGCCTACCATCTCTGTCCTACTGTTCCCATTTATCCATTTATTCATACTCATTTATTATGTATATGCTTATACCTGTTTATACTTATATCAATATATGTTATGTTCATACTTATACTTGTTTTCTCATACATGCTTGACAAACAAAATAAATAAAATAAAATAAATCTCTCTCAGCCCAACTCATCTCACATAATTTTTGTTGTGGGGAAAGGAGGAGGAGGAAGGGGTATTAACCAAGTTAACTACCTTGAGTTATTTATTAAAATAATAAAGACGGGAGATAAACAATTAAGGTGGGGAATAAATTATAACTTAAAATAAATCATTGAAAGACCACCATTGAACATGATATCTGCACATGCGACTGAGACTGCTGAATAAGATCATTTGGAATGAGAAGTTAAGTCTCCTGGTGGATGAGCATTGCACACCAATTGCTATGACAATCATCTGGATAATAACCAGAGGGAGCAGACAAAATTAACTACATATTTCTTTTAATGTAATTGTAGGATCATTTGAATGTGATGTTTTGCATTGCTCCAGAGATTTTCCTGATGACTAGATACATTATTTAAAGCTTTGCTACATCCTCAGGTTGCAAAGGAGATGACAAATAGACATTTGAACGAGTGTCCATCAGCCAGGCAGTGAATATAAAATCACTTATTGGAGACGCAGTTCAAAAGAGACTCCAAGGGATGGCAGCAAAACATAGGAAAACAGAAGTGTCAGGGTAAGGAATCAACAAAGAGTGGTGTGTCCTATACAGAACTAATACAGGACAGAAAAGAGACAATTTCATCCTTCAAGGACTATCACTATGGCATTTTATATAATCAAAAGAACCAAATGCAACTATTGTCCAGAAGGAAGAAAGTCTGAAATGAAAGTGAGAAAGAAAAAGCCATATGGGAGAAGAAAATAGAGATGCACAGGAAATGGAATCCAACAAAACAAAACTTCGAAGAAAAGAGAAAGAACAATGATTCAGAATTGGACAGCAGCATCCATGGGACAACAATTTTCAGCAATTAAAAATGCTAAGCTTGTCGATCAGAAAGGTCGGCAGTTTGGCAGTTCGAATCCCTCGTGCCACGTAACGGAGTGAGCTCCTGTCTCAGCTTCTGCCAACCTAGCAGTTTGAAAGCATGTAAAAATGCAAATAGAAACATAGGGACCCCTTTGGTGGGAAGGTAACAGCGTTCGCTGTGCCTTCGGCATTTAGTTATGCCGACCACATGACCACAGAAATGTCTTTGGACATTGCTGGCTCTTCAGCTTTGTAATGGAGTTGAGCACTGCCCCCTAGAGCCAGAAACGACTAGCACATATGTGCAAGGGGAACCTTTATGAATGACAGAACCTTCTGTGTGTAGCTCAGGGGTGAACTGTCAAACTCTTGATGTTCTCTGAGCATGGTTGATATTTCTAGTAACAAAATGCCTGTAGGAAAACAACCAAGCTCAGAAAACCCCACAAACCCAACACAAGGAGACATCCCCATGGACCAGTCTTTCAGGGTAAGTTTTTATTGATTTAGAAATTGAGCAATCAAACTTCTATACCGCTTCACCATGCTTGTACAGCCCTCTCTAAATGGTTTACAGAGTCAGCACATTGACCCCAACAATCTGGGTCCTCGTTTTACCGATCTCAGAAGGATGGAAGGCTGAGTCAACCTTGAGCCAGTCAAGATCGAACTGCTGGCAGTGAGCTGAGTTAGCCTGCAGTACTGCATTCTAATCACTGTGCCACCATGGCAATCGAATCAAATTGAATAGAATAAGCACTTAGACTTATATACCACTTCACAGTGCTTTACAACCCTCTCTCTCAGCGGTTTACAGAGTCAGCACATTGCCCCCAACAATCTGGGTCCTCATTTTACCCGACCTCAGAAGGATGGAAGACTGATATAAGGTTCACAAACTGATTTTTCTTACCAGAAATTATGGAATCATTCAAAACTTCTTCATCCTCGTAGAAAACCGAATCATCCTTGATTTCAGAGTCCATGATCAGGTTTTCTTTGTTCTCATCTGACTCCTTAACCAAATTCCATTTGTTTTCTGGATCACTGTTATAGCTCATTGACCCATCCTTCTCTTTGCCGTGTTCAGTGCTGGATGTTCTGGACAAGCGGATCTCCATTCGTTTTTTGGGAGATGCTTTATTTTCGCTTCCATGAAAGCTGGAGACAAAATGCAGACAGAATTGGTTTTCACACCAGGGATCAACACTTGCAACATGTTCTCCCAAACACAAGGCAGGGGGTTGTGCATTGGTGGGATTCAAATTGTTTTACTACCAGTTCTGTGGGCGTGACTTGGTGGGCATGACAGGGGAAGGTTCCTGCAAAATCCCATTCCCTCCCAACCCCACTAACCTCCTGTGCAACAAAAGAAGACCCAGCTGATCAGCTGGGTCTCAGGAGGCAGAGAATAGATGGGGGCAAGGCCAGTCACAGGTGGTATTTGCCAGTTCTCCAAACTCCTAAAAATTTCCGCTACCGGTTCTCCTGAACTTGTCAGAACCTGCTGAATGCCACCTCTGGAGCTGTGGTATAGGTCAGGGGTCTCCAACCTTGGCAACTTTCAGACTTGTGGACTTCAAGACTTGTGGACTTTAAGACTTGTGGACTTGGCAACTTTAAGACTTGTGGACTTCAACTCCCTGGGAGTTGAAGTCCACAAGTCTTAAAGTTGCCAAGTTTGGAGACCCCTGGCGTAGGTGTCAGGAGATTTCAACATTCAAGATGGGAAAGCTAAGATCTGAATATATACCACAAGATGAAGGTACAAGATGACAGTGATGGAGGCATCGCTTAGAAATATTCTAATATGGCATTCCAGGCTGACCTTTTCAAAGAACAGCATGTGTGTTTCTAATATAAACCTTAATGAAAGCAAAACATCCATATTCTGATCATTTATCATTTTTGGAAAAATAACGAAAATGCAAAAACCACATGCAAAGGAAGCACACGATCACAAAATATGGGTTAGTCCCCTAAGCATTTTTTTAACCCCAACCCCTAAGCATTTTTTTTTGCTCTTTGACTTACCATGGTTCATTTAGTAACCATTCATAGTTACAACAACCCTGATAAAAGTGACTGGTGGCTATTTTTCACACTTACAACCGTGGCAGCGTCCCCATAATCGTGGGATCAAAATTCAAACACTTGGCAAACTGGTTCACAGTTATGACCGTGGCTGTGCCCCAAGGTCATGTGAACACCCTTTGGGACCCTCTGACAAGCAAAATCAATGGGGGGGAACCAGATTCACTTAACAACCAGTGAATCTTACTGAGTTACTAACTTAGCAACTGAAGTGATTCACTTAACAACTGTGTCAAGAAGGGTCGCAAACTGGGACAAAAACTCACTTAACAAATGTCTCACTTAGCAACAGGAATTTTGAGCTCCATTATGATCATAAGTTGAGGATCACCTATAATTCTTATAGTTCTAAGGCAGAATGTTCCACTTTGGTTTTTTTCAGGTTCTAAGTAGTTCCTAGGAGACTGGAGGCTAAAACATATAAAGAACGGTTGCTAGAACTGGGTATGTCTAGTTTGATGAAAAGAGGGACTAGGGGAGACAGGATAGCAGTGTTCCAATATCTGAGGGGCTGCCACAAAGAAGAGAGAGTCAAGCTATTCTCCAAAGCACCTGAAGGCAGGACAAGAAACAATGGGTGGAAACTAATCAAGGAGAGAAACAACCTAGAACTAAGAAGAAATTTCCTGACAGTCAGAACAATTAATCAGTGGAACAACTTGCCTCCAGAAGTTGTAAATTCTCCAACACTGGAAGTTTTTAAAGTCTTAAAAAAGATGTTGGATAACCATTTGTCTGAAGTGGTGTAGGATTTCCTGCCTAAGCAGGAGGTTGGATTAGAAGACCTCCAAGGTCCCTTTGAACTCTGTTATTCTATTCTATTCTTTCCTGGTTTCCCCATCAGCCACAAAACCATCCTCACAAACATCTGATCACATTTTCATACATTTGTCACCTTCCCAACTGGCTTCTGACAAAGCCAATGGGGGAACCCCATTTGCTTAATGACTGCATGATTCACTTAACAACTGCAGAGTTGCACTTACCATGTTTCTCATATAATAAGGCCGGGTCTTTTTTTTTTTTGAGCCCCGCAAAAATGGCTAGGCCGTCTTTTAGGGGGTGACTTAATTTCCCCCCCCCCTTGCATCTTCGGGGGGGTAGGCGGCGACTGCTTGGAAGTTGACCTCGGCATTGGTGGGGCACTTCATATTGGCATCAATGCAGGCAGCACCATATCCGGGTGTGCAACAAAAGTACTTCCTAATGGCAAGCCCCCCCACCATTCCCCCCCATTTTGCATGTTTTAATATAGGCCTTAATTTGGGGGGAGGGGCTTAATTTCATTTCATACTGATAAAACATGCTGGGACTTCCTATTGGGGGAGGCCTATTGTTGGAGAAACAGGGTAACATTTCATTTCTCCCAACAAATGCATTCAGCAACCCACTTTTCTTAATATACTTTCCTTCCCTTAAACAATCTAGTTTTCTGTAGGTTTCCCTCTGATGCCCACCCTGTTGTATACATTTTCCTTTTGTTCTGCAAAAGCCATGCACACTTTTCCTTGGTGAGTTGCACCACACCTTTCTCAAAAATAAAAAATAAGGGCACACCAATGCGCTTCTGGTCCAGGAGGCAAGATTTCAGCTCATTTGCATTAATAATGCAAAAAAAATCTGAACGGAATGCATTTCTCTCCCATATCCAATATTGCCTACATCATTCTGCTCAAGTCACTGTCACGCTCTTGTTAGAGTCAAACTCTGAGGGAGAAGAGAAACAGCTGACAGGGAGTGGAGGTATGGCTCCAGAGGTTGTGGAAGAGGTTGGGGAAGGGCAGAAGCCAGCTGGGCAGCCAGAGGAAGAACCAGGCCCATCCCCTCTTCATCCTAGGGCACGCAGGGAGGAACAGAGAAGGAAACAACTTGGCTTATGAGGGAGGAGGCAGCCATTATCCCCCGCATTAGTTGCAGTTGTGGAGAATAGTATATAAGAGCAGCGTTGCCAGAAGCAAAGCATGTGTTATTTTGGGCTGAAGTTATCTTGGTTGGCATCCTTCCAACCTTGTTATCTCCTTGAAGTTGGTAATTACTTATCCTGGTCCGTTGTGGAAATTCCTTCATTGTAGTTTGTTTTGGTTTTTTATTTCACCTCTATCTCCTCATTAAGTTTGGACCGTATTGCTTTCTTTTGAAGACTATTTTTGAATAGGTTTTATCTCCAACTGAGAATTATTGAACAGTGGGGCCAAATTGGAGGCATTAAAGGACATTTATTTCCATTTTGGATTTTGTTACATTTGTATTACACTCCGGGTCATCACAGACACTTTTATACTATGTTTGTTTGGCTTCCTTGTTGGAGAAAGAACAGCAAGATTCTACTAGTCAGGCCTCCTCCAAAACGTTAGAATTAACACATTTACAATATGGTGAGGTGGGTTTGTCTATTGATGTGTTGGAAGGTGCACCTGGAGGAACAGTGAGGGAGAGTTTTGGCAACAAAGAGGCTACCCCAAAAAGGAGCCCAGATGAAGAGAATATGTATCCCTGAGTTGGATACGGGAGCATGGTTCAGGTACTATAGGAGTCCTTGGTGCTCTCTGAGCTTGGTTGTTTTCTTGAAGACATTCATGATGATGTTACCTCGTTGGGTAATGAAACGTCTTCAAGTTTCAGACCTCACAGTTCAACCCTGAAGTACAAATTTTCTCCTCTATAAGTTCAGGGTAGCCACACTCCAGAATCTGTCAGGATATGTCGAGTAGATTAAAAAGGTTATAGCTTTAGTTTGGCAAGATTCTGTCCCTTAAGTATAAGCAAATAAAGATCTAATTCAATTGAGTTTTGCTCTGTCTTCTCTAGGTTTAGGCCTGACAACTATTCTATTATAGAAATCAGCTTGCCACTTGGTAAGCATCTGAATCATAGAACTGGAAGGGACCTTGAAGGGACCTTGAAGGTCTTCTAGTCCGACTCCCTACTCAAGGCAGGAGACCTTATATCATCCTCCACAAATAACTAACCAATCTTTTCTTGAAAACTTCCAGTGATGAAGAACTCATGATTCTGGAAGGGCCAGCTGTTCCATTGATTCATTATAACAGAATAAAAGACTTGGGAAGGGACCTTAGAGGTCTTCTAGTCCAATCACCTGATCTAGCAGGAAATCCTATACCATTCCATTTCTCCTTAGTTCAAGGTTGCTTCTGTCCTTGATTAGACATTTTAAAAATGAATCATGTCATTCTTAGATTTGTATCGGATATTATAGCTGTAAGTGAAGGAAAAATTATTTGGGCCCAGGGGTGGGATGCAAATATTTCTACTAAGGGTTCTGTGGGCGTGGCTAGGTGGGCGTGTCCAGGTGGGCATGTCCATGTGATTGGGCAGATGTGGCTTTTTTTGCAGCACCCCTCCCTGTGCTCCGTTTTTTGCCTCCTGGGCCTCAGGGAAGCCTCCTGGGCGAAGCAGTAAGACAGCGAGGGGGATCCCAGCACAGCTGATTGTTGGAACAGCTGATTGTTGGGAGGAAAGAAAAAAGAAATACCGGTTTGGCCAAACCAGTAGCTATTTTTTTAATAGCGTTTCAGCCAAATGGAAACATTTTTTTACTACTCATTTACCCAAATTGGGCTGAACTGGTAGAATACCACCACTGATTTGGGCCAATGTGAAAGACGAATTTGAGCTAAGGGATATCTATTGCCACGGTTGCTTCACAAGAGGCTTGCTTCATAGAGTATTGCAAGTGTTTACCTATCCTGCCGATGTTTCGTGGCCAAGGCTCTGTGAAGTTCCTCAATGACTCGACTAGGAGGTAAAGGTAGGTGGACAGCAGCCAGGTGAGGGGATCCAGTTGGCGTCGAATGCTGTCCTCTGAGGTGGGGATCGGAGACTTTCGGTCCTGAGGACTGGAAGGGAACAGCTTGTCCTGAGTGTTGGGAAGAGCCAACAATTACATAATTTTTCAAGATAGTGGATTGGGGAGATTTCAAGGCTGTCTCATCAGCTTCACTTCCTGCAGCTGGAAAGAAAATCAGAAAAGGTCATTGGTGGTGGGATGCAAATGGCAGGTTTCCATTCATTCCACACGTGGAAAAGACATCTGTGCCGCTGCTCTTTAACTGACTCCTTCCAAAGGGCAAATCTCAGAAATTCCCTTGCCTTCCTTCTCTTTTGGGAGGGCAGCTTTTTTTTAAAAAAAAAAAAAAAAGGCAAGAGGACTGCAAGTCCAGAGTTGCAGGAGGGAGGGGTATTTCCCTGAAGGCAAAGAGACACTAGAGCTTGGAATCTCTGGTGGCCAGGAAGAGAGAAAGATTAGACTCTCCCAAGCAATTCACAGAGTATCATCATCTCCTTTTAACAACCCCACAATCCCTTGCGGGGTGGAGTCTGGGCAACTGAATGAGGCTGAGTGTTCACTGGCCGGATGCCCTTCCTGTTGCCAATGAGGAGTTTTTGTTTTTTCACCAGATATATTCTCAGCATGCTCAGAATGAGAAATATCTGCTTCTACCTAGGATCAAACCCACAGCCTCCTGATTGTGAGGTGAGAGCTCTACCTGTAGGCCACTGTACCACTCTAGCAATTCACAGAGTATATCTATAATTATTGCAGAAAATTGCTTTAGTCTGGCAGGTTTTCTATTTGCAGGTGAATAACAATAAATGAACTACTCAGAAGTCACTCCCCGTGTCATTCTTGGTTCTTTGGATCTGACAGCAATTATGCAAAGGCCTACTCCTTTTGTACATTACACATGTGATGCATGCAAAAAAATGTGGAGAGACATCAGTCTTATGATTGCAGCTGCCTTGTTTTATTTTATTATTTTTGGACTCTCCTCTAGATACTTCTGTCCCCAAGAAAATATAGCTGACCACAGGGATTAACTTTCCATCAAATCTTTGTCATGCAGGCAGCCAAACCATCCTCTCAGTTGGCAGATGCTTCTCCCAGCATCTGCAACACTACAGGAGGGAAATTCTTCATTTGCTCTTAGAAATGAAGACCCTGTATTGTATCATGAAGCAAATTTGAGGGGATTGCTTTGCTCAAGCCTTCATTGAAGTAAATCTCCAACAGAGATCTGTGCAGCCTCACCATGTGAAGTCTTGCTGTTATTTACTTTGGAGGTATATTTGCATAACCCTGATATCATTTCTAAAATATGCATTGTGATGGATGTCTTCATAAATATCAATTCTGATTGAAAGTAGAGAGCTGCATATTATCATATGAGTGAAACCAAAAGCATTTCATGTGTGCTAGAGCTTCAGGCTTAGGGCTTATTAAGTAGTCTATTTCACAGAATACTTAATTCAATACCCCTTAAAACATGTCTGGGAAAAAAAGCAGTATGTTTCTGTTTGAGGTGCAAGGAGATGAAAAATTGTAGATTTCCGCCAGCTGTTTCTAGATACCAGCAAAACATGGTAGTTTAAATGGAGAACTTCAGAGGGCAACCCTATGATGTCTTCTCAGATAACTCTTACTTTTTATTGAGATTTATGAATGGGGCTTTGAAAAGCTGGATCGGAAGAGTACTGAGTTCTTTGAACTTTGGTGTTGGAGAAGACTTCTGAGAGCACCATGGATGGCCAAGAAAACAAAACAATGGATGATCAGGAAATCAACGCAGAATTCTCAGTTGAGACACAAATGGCCAGGCCCAAATTATCTTACTCCGGGCACATTATGCAGAGACCCATCTTTCTGGAAAAGGTCCTAATGCTGGACAAAAGCTTTAAGGTTGGGAAAGGTGGAAAGAAAGAGATGAAAACAATTAGCAGCATAGTGGATGGACTTAGTTGTAGTGGTAATAGATGTTTGAAGATGCCCTTGAGTTCTAGTTTAAAGATAACTCTAAGTAGGGAAAGCAAATAGCATTTGGAAAGTAGAATTAAAAGTAGTAAATCTAGTTGCCTAGGTATATTCTCCCCCATTGTAGTTTTAAACTGAACAATACTGTATTTCTATTCAGCATCTGCTTCTAAATCTGTATCTATCTACATGTAGAGATCATCCTCTTTGGCAAGGCTATACACGTATATGGTTATATAGCACTGCACTTAAATTCATAGTTTGAATTGACATGAGAAGTCCTGAAGTTTCTGTTTGTTTTGATGCTAGGAGGTTAAAGAGTAGAATTAAAATAAGCGTAAGAGAAGAAACAAAATAATTCTATCAGAGAAAAGTTTGGTTGGTTGGCCCAAGAGTCAGCTTAAACATACACGGCCTAAGAATTATAAGAGAATCCAGTGATACTTTATAGTGATTTCATCCTGATATGAAAATATATAAGTTGCCCAGAGATCTTTCAACTTCCCAACCCATTTCTCTTTCTCTATCAAAAACAAGTCCTCCAACTTTTCAGAGAAACAGGACAATATATAAGCATATCTTAGATTATCTAAACTGCTTCTGTGTGAACACTGACGTAGGGATTTTTCAGCCTGTCTTCCAGAAGAACAGGTCACATTAAGCCAAGCTGAAAGCTTTTCCAGTATTTTTTTTTTTTGACAGCATATTGATTTCTGCCCGGGATCCAGTTCTTTGTTCAGTTGAACCAACATACAAAGATAGGCATCATGCTCAGACATCAGTTCTTTCATCTCCTGCAACTTTGGTTGAACTGTGCATTTTGGAATATGAAATCTGAATTGGAATTTAGAAGTGAATTTGGATTTGGTCACAAGAGCACTTTCATATCTCATCTCTTTGGTCCTTGAGAAGTATCAAATCTGAAATGACTTCTGCTGTCAAGCGTAACTGTATGTTATCAACCAAAAGCCAGTACTCAAACATGTTAGTTTTTAAACATGCTCTGAGTCTACAAATTATTGAACTGTAGGTAGAAGACTCCTGCAAGTCCCTTGGATTGCAAGGCGATCAAACTGGTCAGTCCTGGAGGAGATCAACCCTGACTGCTCTTGAGAAGGCCAGATCCTGAAGATGAAACTCAAATACTTTGGCCACCTAATGAGAAGGAAGGACTCAACTGGAGAAGAGCCTAATACTCTAATATCTCTATTATCTCTAATACTGGTAATGGTTGAGGGCAAAAGAACAAGAAGGGGATGACAGAGAATGACCTGGATGGAATGAAGCAGTAGGCATGAGCTTAAATGGACTCCAGAAGATGGTAGAGGACAGGAAGGCCTGGAGGAACATTGTCCATGGGGTCATGATGGGTTGGACATGACAACAACAACAAGGTAGAATTGCTGTGGCAAAATGTATTACCAGCACAGACATTTAAGCTATGTTCATTATAAGGTACGCCTCACACATTTACATGGAAACTTGCAGTTTCTTTAAATTATGGGACTATGCCTTTTCTGGGACATTTGTGAGATCTTCTCCCATCTTCATGACTCCATGGCTGACCAGTCTTCCTTCTAATAAAAGACAGCTCCCTTTGGCTGAATGAAACTCACCTGGTACAATCTTCGAGACTTTGGATACAATCTTAGGTGGTGGAACTGGAAGTGAGGAAGGAGGGTTAGGGGCCTGGGCTGTGTTCCTTTCCATCTGTTTCTGGGGGGACTCGGTGGATCCCAAAAGAAGTAAGGCTTGTGGAGTTTCTTCAGAGGTTGGCAGTCTGGCATTTTCTTGTTCATCTGTGGATGTTGATGTCTTCTTGGCTGAGAGGAGACAGGATCAGAGGCAATGGGACATGAAATACACCATGACAGCAGCACAAGGGGAAGTGCAAGAAAGAGAGAGAAGAAAATATAGGTGTGGTGATATAGCACACAACAAAGAACTCCTTGTGTCCACTTGTGACCAACAGACCCTTCCAGAAACCAGGCCACCTGGATTGTAGATAAAAATGGTCCATAGCCTCACCACACAATTCTCTTTTAAGGAAAAGGGTAGCGCTGAGAGGGCTTATTTACAACGCAAAATATCTCAATTCTCTTCCTCCCTCCTCTCTTCTGGAAAATGTGTTCAAATGCTTTGAAGAATGTGTAGTGGGTTTTAAAGGCCAGCTCTACTGTTTGGAAAAATATGGATCCCAGTAATATCAGAAGTTAGGGGACAGCAGACTGTATTTATTTTACTACGGCCAGAATTGCTCCTGAGTGTAAGAGGATAACACGGTATATGCCTCAAAGGTTGAGTTCCTGAGAGAAAATTAAGGATGGCATTAATTAAATGCAGAAATCTCATGTTGGTTTCCTATCTACCATTTTAGCTGAACCATACCCCTCCTAAACTTCTAAAATTCAACAGCTAAAATGACAATATAAAATTACAAAGGAGCCATGCTCTTAAATGCTCAAGAGATGTTGATTAACTGCCCTTATTCAAACATGAGTGTTTGAACATTCTCCTAATATATATTGAAAAGAGCAGATCTATTATCATAAGAAAAAAAATGACACATTTTTAAACTATTTTTTTAAAAAAATAGTTTAGTTCTAATTATAAGAATAATACAAAAGAAGAGAAAGAGTCAGTAACTACTCTATTCAAAGCTGAAGGTTGCTCTTGGAGATGACAGAATTTCACTACTTTAAACAAAATTATAAAGGATTGAACAATTATATCTGAACTGAATGGTTTGTTTTTTTAAGCTGACCTGAAATGAAATGAATTTGTATCTGAGCAAACATGGATAGGTTTGGGCTTCATAGAGGGAAAAAACCAAGTCATGTTTCACAATAATCTTTTGAAGACCAGTGTATTTCACCTAGGAAGGAAGTCAATTCAAGTCTACTTAGTAAACCAAATGTGTGGCTAAGCAGAATTTAAAATACCTGCAATGATTGGAGAGATGGGATATTTCTGAGGGAATTCTCAAGGAGTTTCTGGGGAGAATGGAATGGAGGAGAACCATTAATATCTATGGAGTATGAAGTGCTTATTGTTATGTTCCATGTCTTTCTTCTCCAACCATAAGATCTATCTAACAAAATGAAATTCAATTGTGAAAAAAGTAAAGTTCTACATTTAGGCAAGGAAAACAAAATGCACAGGTATAGTATATGTGGTACCTGGCTCAATAGTAGTAACTTTAATAGGGATCTTGGAGTCCTAATGGAGGATCATTTAAATATGAGCCAGCAGTGTGCTGCAGTTGCCAAAAAAAAGCCAACACAGTTCTAGGCTGCATTAACAGAGGAAATAGAATCAAGATCACAGGAAGCGTTACAACTACTTTATAATGCCTTGGTAAAGCCACACTTGGAATAGTG
Source organism: Laticauda colubrina (assembly GCA_015471245.1). NCBI lineage: Eukaryota > Metazoa > Chordata > Lepidosauria > Squamata > Elapidae > Laticauda > Laticauda colubrina. Next base: position 3,330,061 of record BLBF01000049.1, on the reverse strand, counting down.
CATCCAGTTTTGGTTGCCACAATGTAAACAAGATATTGAGACTCGAGAAAAAGTGCAGAGAAGAGCAACAAAGAGACTGGAGGTTAAAACATATAATGAACAGTAGCTGGAATGTCCAGTTGGGTATACGGTTGGGTATACCCATACGGTTGAGTATGTCTAGTTTGATGAAAAGAAGGACTAGGGGAGACATATTAACAGTCTTCCAATATCTCAGGGGCTGCCACAAAGAAGAGGGAGTCAAGCTATTCTCCAAAGCACCAGAAGGACAAGAAGCAATGGATGGAAACTCATCAAGGAGAGAAGCAATCTAGAACTATGAGAAATTCCTTGTTTGACAATTAGAACAAATAATCAGTGGAACAACTGGAAGTTTTTAAAGAAGAGATTGTTCAACCGGTTGTCTAAAATGCAATAAGGTTTCCTGCCTAAGCAGGGGGTTACTAGAAGACCTCCAAGGTCCCTTCCAACTCTGCTATTCTATACGTGTTCCACTGTGAAATGATTTCAATTACTGTTTTGGAGTGGAAGAACATGGATTGTTTAGCAATTACATTTAACATTTGTAGGAGGACCGTGGGGACATAGTGACCAAAATGTTAGTACAAAGTAGATCAAGCTTAGCAATGAGTAGAGTTATATTTTGGAAGTTGTTGTTTCAAAAAATTTATGAAGGCTCTCTCTGAGGGCATCTGGCACAGCTTCCTTTTCTTTCTCACCTCAAAAACAACTGAATCTTTCTTGCCAGTTTTTGAGCAACTGTAGTCAATGGATTGGAAAAAAGGAGTATAATTAGTGGCACATGGCCCTGGCATCTTAACTTATTCATTTAATCAATGAAAAATGACCTACAAGACACATGGAAAGTGCTAATGGTGTTTTGGGTTTGCTTTGTCCTGGTCCATTAACAGAAATTTCAGAAAGGATAACTATATGAAGAATGCACACAAATTTGGGATTAAAAACCTACTGACCACAGTAGAGTTAATACAGAAACAAAAGAGCAGAGGTCCAACAGCAACCCTAAAACAGAAATACACAACTAGGTATCCTAGTTCCACCTGATTTGGATTACAGTTCCCATTTTGCTTATCACTGCCCACAGTGTTTGCATTTTAGTCACAATTCAGATTAGAAATTTGGGTAATATTACTTTATATCTGCTCTAGCAGATAACCATGTAAATAATGGTTCTCTTTTTATATTTTATATCAGTGAAAAGGAACAGCACAATCCTTAGAAGCTAAAATATTGGGATGAGCAACCTAAAAAATATAAGCCACTTTAACATTAAAGAATTACAGTTGTTATATTCATTACTGGCCACTAGAAGGCTTGCTCTGAAGAAAATTCATACAGGATTCTAACTGCCTTGTTTTTAAAAGAAACAATCATTTAAAATAAAAGAAATACAGTCATTTTGGTAATACTATTTGAACCCCCACCCAGACTTCCTTTTAAATTTATCCCAACAAGCCATAAAAATATGATTTATGATATTACTGATTTAATTGATTGGTTTATTATTGTATCTTATGATTTATCACTTTCTTGCTTATATGCACACTGAGAGCATATGCACCAGAGACAAATTTCATGTGTGTTCAATCACACTTGGCCAATAAAGAATATTCTGTTCTATTTCTAATCTATTCTATTGTTTCTATTCTATTCCATTCCATACCACTCCACTCCATTCCATTCCATTCCATTATTATCAAGTTGGTTTTGATGCTCAATGACTATTTAGATAGAGATTCTGCAGGATGAACTGTCTCCAAGTAGGCCTTTAATAAACATGTTGCCTAATAGATTACCTTCACTTTACAAATATCATTCTGAGCAGAAATATTAAAGATGGAAGTTCAGAAATATTTATATTTGCTTTCAGAATTGCCTGTGCATATGTTTGAGTGTATGTAAATGAGAAGCAAGGGGAAGGTCTTGATTTTCAATTGTTTGATTTTCAACTACACTTTCTGGAGTTTTAATTTTAACTCTGTATTTCTTAATTTCTTGCATTCTACTTTTTGCTTTTCATTTATTTTCTGCCTTGGAAAAAATCCCATTGAGAGAGAAGGAGAGAGATTTAAATTTTATATTTGTAAGCCACCCAGAGTCTTTATGAAACTGGAGAGCCTTCAAAAATCTACTGAGTGAGAGAATTATCCATGGTAGGTAAACTTCAGGAAATGAGTTGGACTGTCCTGAACACAATATAATAATTAAAACAAAGAATGCACTATTGAAGCAATTCAGATGCTTGGCAGTTTAGCCATTAGAGGGCAGCTAATTCAGGGAACAGATGTTTTAAGGTTTTTCTTTACATTTCTTTTTGTGAGAATATTGTAGGGATTTTCCAAAAGCTATTTGGTACTCACAGTTTTTCAAAATCATTTCCAGTAAAATATGTACATTGATTCTCATATTTTTTCTAGGAAAGCATAAGATGTATACTTTTATGACAACTAGCTTTTGTTGCAATACACCCTGATACACTCCCTATATGAATATTTTATTTTTAATCATGGTGTATCTACTCGGAGCATATTTTAGTGTATCTACACAAGAGCAATGTACAGTGCAAATCACATTCAGTATTTGTGAAGGGAAAATATATGGCTTCGTGTGTCAAAATGCACAGCTGTTACAGACATACAGGCCAAATTGTCAGTCCTTTGACATGACTTCGTAACATCACTTATTGTTCCTCTGTTGAGAAGATTGCCAGCATTGTCAGGAGCTTTTTAATCACATCTCACACAGAACTGTGTTGTCATATTCATGTTTCCCTTTTTACAGTTCAGGTCCTTAAATTCTTTCACTGATCTCCAGTCCATTTCTGTATTATGTCAACCTCCATAGCTGAATGGTTTTTTGAGGAAGAAGATGAAGACAACTGATGAAGAAGACAACTGATGAAGCTTCTTCTTGGATGAAGAAGACAACTGATGAAGCTTCCTCTTGGATGAAGAAGACAACTGATAAAGCTTCTTTGATGAAGAAGACAACTGATAAAGCTTCATCCAAGAAACTTCATCAGTTGTGACAACTGATGAAGCTTCTTGGATGAGAAAGCAAACTTCTTTTTCGAAAACAAACAAATAAACAAAAAAGTCTAATTGCCTTTTTAAAAAAGCAACTTTGAGACAACTATGACCTGGATGACTGAGAATCTCCACAGACATTTCCCCATAGCTGAACTTCCCCCATGGCTTTTTTTCTTGCAGCTGAACTGAGTTTTCTTTTAAATGCAACCTACTTTTCATGGTAGGTCAAAATGCTCTCTGAGTTTTCCAGTGGGGTATCCCTACTTTCTCCTTCTTCTGCAAAGCTGAAAGGAGAATTTACATCAAAAATGTAAGGGTAATATTTTCTTATCCTCCCTCTTAATTTATTGATGTATTTGTTAGATTTTGATACAGGTGTCCTTGACTAACAACAGTTCATTTAGTGACCGTTCGAAGTTAAAACAACACTGAAAAAACTGACTTACGGTCATTTTCCCCACTTATAAATGCTGCAGCATCTCCATGGTCACATGATTCACATTCAGATGTTTGAGAACTGACTCACATTTATGATGGTTGCAGTGTCCCATGAGATCACCTTTTGTGATCTTCTGACATCTGGTTATCTGAGGAACCATCTCTTACTGGTCACATCTACCTGACCGACCAGAGTGGGGAGGTAAGGAATGTTATGGGTCCCACCAGAAGAAGGGCCTTCTCCATGGCAGCTCCCTCTCTCTGGAATATCACTCCCTCAGAAATTATAATGGCCCCCACTCTAACACTCTTCCAGAAGGCACTGAAGACCTAGTTCTGCCAGCAGGCCTGGGGAACCCAGAGTGAGATGGAGTCCATTCAATGGCTTGTATGATGTGTTGTCACCGAGGTGAGGGGTGGGGGGGTTATTTTATTACATTATTTTATTAATTTATTATAAGATTCTCTCTTTTATTAGTTTTATTATTTTTATATGAGATTTTTATATTCTTGTAAGCTGCCTTGAGTCGCCATGTGTGAATAAGTGGCAATATAAATTTCCCTAAACAAATAAATAAAAAATGAAGAAAGAAAGAAAGAAAGAAAGAAAGAAAGAAAGAAAGAAAGAAAGAAAG
>BLBF01000049.1:3311670-3325928 GCA_015471245.1 Laticauda colubrina | reverse complement strand
AAGAAAGAAAGAAAGAAAGAAAGAAAGAAAGAAAGAAAGAAAGAAAGTCAGTCAATGGGGAAATCAGAATCACTTAATAACTGTGTTACTAATTTAACAACTGCAGTGATTCACTTAACAAATGTGGCAAGGAAAGTCGTAAAATGGGGCAAAACTCAGTTAGCCAATTTCTCACAATCATCACCTAATTTTTGGGTTCCATTTTGGTCATAAGTTGAAGACTACCTGATTGCCTTTTCTCCAACTTAAATCAGCTTTCACAGCACTTCGTCATATTTTCCTCACAACAATACTCTTTGAGGTATGTTGGACTAAGCAAACTCATGTTTTAAGCAAGACGTTTTAAGCAAGGGTTCACTGGTTCGACCCTGTAACCTCCATAACATACTACACTGGCTCTGAGTGTATGATGGCTATGGAGATGTCCTGGAAAGACCATTCAGAATAAGGGCAAGAAAGAGCTTTGGCCATTGTCTGCTATGTTTCATTCCAGATGATCTCCAACACTACCATGATGCTCATTTTGGTGCTGTTATTCCCTTATTGACTAGAAATGGAACTGAGCAAAATGGGAACTGATTTCTTGAAAAGCAACAAGGCTGATACAACTATTTTTCTGACTACCAGAAAAAAATGGGAAAAAAAACATGAAACAAAGGAGGTTGAAAGTTATTTTAACCTCTCAAAAGCTATTTTCGTTTCAGCTGTTGGCAAAAAAAAGGGGAAATAGGAATGTCATAAACCAATTCATTGATCTCTCTAGACTGAACATAAGATGGAATATTCAGTACCGTATTTCTCCAAGTTTATCTGTTCAATAAATATTCACCAACCCAACTTGTGGTTCCTCTAGTTCAGGAGAACGATGGCCAGCTCAGGAATTCTGGGAGTCCAAAAGTCATAAAAAGACCATGGTTCCCCACCTCTGTCCCAGGTAGTCCTTATTCCTCAAGAAACTAAACCTTGAAGACACACATGGCATTTGTGCATATCCCTCCCTATTTCCTGTCTGCCTATCAATCTTCCTTTCTTTTATTATCTTTCATAAAACAGACTCTCTGAGAATTTTGGAACAGAATCCTGCTTTTTATTGGATTGTGAAAGTAGCATTGATACCACTCTTTGAACAATGACCATAGACTGATTATTTTAGTCAATTTATTGATCACATTACTACTCTAAATAAATCAAATAGCACATGTTTTCCACTTCCTTGTGAATTAATTAAGCCAACTTCTAACCATGGGAGTTCTCTTACAGCCATATGTCTATATAGGGTTTCCTGCCTGAGCAGGTGGTTGGACTAGAAGATCTCCAAGGTCCCTTCCAACTCTGTTATTCTGTTTTTCTTAGCCTGAGTACCAATTTTTCATCCATTAGAACAAGAGGTCTCCAATCCCTGGTCCGTGGCATGCCAGAAACTGGGCTGTGAAAACAAGTAAAGCTCCATCACCAGGATGCAAGCAGCACATGAAACCACACCTTCTCTGGTCTGTGGAAAAACCTCTCTCCATGCAACCAGTCTCAGGCAAAGATGGCATTCAGCAGGTTCTGACCAGTTCTGGAGAACCGGTAGCAGAATTTTTGAGTAGTTTGGAGAACCAGCAAATGCCACCTCTGACTCTCCCCACCTCCATCTATTCTCTGCCTCCCGAGTCCCAGCTGATTAGCTGGGTCTTCTTTTGTTGCCCTGCACAGGAGAATGGAGCTGGAAAGCAGGTTAGTGGGGTGGGGAGGGAATGGAGATTTTACACTATCCTTCCCCTGTCATGCCCACCAAGCCACACCACACCCACCAAAGGTTGGACACATAACCGGTAGTAAAAAAAATTGAATCCCACCACTGGTGTCTGGTACCCCAAAAGGTGCAGGCCAGCCGCTGCATTACAACACACCAACTTTTGACTGACTTTATGGAAGACAACACTTATACAAAATACAGTATATATTTCATATTCAATATTTGAATATGTCATATTCAACATTTAGCTTTTCCGTCTGTTCTAAGAAGGCTTCAAACAAGGATTCCACCATTTCCCATCATCCTATCTTACATTTACTACTATTTCTATCCCTTCAATGAAACACAGACATTCTTCAGATGCTTTCCAACTTGTAGTAATTAATTTCATGGAATTTCATTTTAATTAATTTCATCCTTGAAGTTCAGGCTTACAATTTACATTGTACAGGAAATTATTCTCTTCTTCTTCCATCCCACTAAAGACAAGGTTGCCTGGAAAGGGAGAAAGGGCCCAGAAATAAATCCTTCCATTCTCCAACATCCAGTCAGAGCTGAAGAAGTTTCTTGGATGAGAAGCAAAATATCTTCAAAGAAAAACCAGAAAGTCTAGTTGCCTCTTGAAAAAAGCACCTTTGGGACAACCATGACCTGGATAACTGAGAATCACCATAGACATGGCCCCAAAAACATTTAGTTGTCTTTTGAAAACAATTTTATGGAATATTACAAAAGATAAATGACAAGGGAGTGCAGGAATAGATAAAAATAATATTTAAAAAAAAACTTGAAGTAGATAACTCAATGTATTGACACAGAGTTTCAAGGAAAGAAAAAAGTCAAGGAAGTAGAAATCTTTCACCAACACAGTGCAATATAAACCCAATCAATGAAGCATTAAACTATCCTTTTAGGCATCCAATATCACAGTCTTCTTTGTGTATAATATCTTCAAGGCACTACAGTGATTTCACAGTAGTATCCATTGGTTTGCACTGCTTACTAATCAGGAGGAAAATGTGGATTTTGAAGACCCTCTGATTAGTTCTGAGAATTTACCCAGCAGCCCTTTCTTCAGAAAGTTGATAAGTTAAACTTTTATTTTTTAAAAAAAAACTTTGAAACATACCGTAGAAATTCATGCACAAATGATCTTTCAGATCAGTGATTTTATACCATAGTCCAATCTTGTTTCCTTTCATTCTCCTTTGTTGCTTCTCTCGGTCATTGCTATAAAATCCTTCCTTCTGAAGCCACTTCTCCAAATTTCAGCATGTTTACTTTTCTGAGAGTCATTTCATGTACCTTTTACTTGGATTTGGCACTCTGATCCCCTCTGTTGACTTTGCTTTAATTTTTTTTTAAAGCCATGTTGTTCTTTATTTGACTTTAAATTGATTTTTCTTTCCTTTCTTAGGTGCTTAGGAATAGGAACTTTAATGGCAAAACTTTACATACAAGTACTTAAATATATAGATATAGAAGAAGGGGATGGCAAAGAATGAGGTGGCTGGATGGAGTCACTGAAATAGTTGATGTCAGCTTAAATGGACTCTGGGGGATGGTAGAGGACAGGGAGGCCTGGAGAAATGTTGTCTATGGGGTCGTGATGGGTCAGACATGACTTCACGACTAACAACAACAACAACAACTTAAATATATATGACACTTCTGATGATAAATGCTTATTGCCAACTCTGGGTTATTCTTCTATGCCATTCAGTGGTTGCAGACTGTCTTTTTTAATATTTATATTTATGGTTATGTTTTTTAACCCTACCCTTTTTTAAAAAAAAGAAGCTCAACAGAATTACTGCTTTTAGATGGCAAATAGTTGAAAAAAATAATTCAGCATATATTTTTTCATGCTGGTAGATATTTTAAAAAGAATGTTATATACAGCTATTGAAAGGATTATTCTTCAGTCATGTACATGGGCAGCTACATCTGAATCAGCTACTGGAGATATTTTTATACTCCTTGATCTGCCAGAAAAGGATGAAAAAAAAAAAAATCCACATGCAGCTGAATTGCAAGTCTGACCAATCCTAAACTACCTGAAATTCTGGCCATTCATTGCTTAATTATTTATTTTATTAGATTTTGGCACTACCCAACTCCAGATTGTCTGTGGGTGGCTCACAATATCAAACAAATAACAAGATAAAAACACAATATTTTATAAACAAAATGGCATCTGACTAATCAATGATTTACACAGACCAAGCTTGATAGTTTAGCACAGGGGTGTCAAACTTGCGATTACACCTTGTCACGTGGCGTATTGCAACTTTTTCCCCCTTTGCTAAAATGGGGGTGGGCATGGCCAGCATGTGACATATCCAGCTTGCAGGGGGCAAGTTTGACACCCCTGGTTTAACACCACCTAGAACAGGGGTGGGGTACTATGGCCCCTTTTTGTGACTTGTGAATTTCAACTCCCAGAATTCCTGAACTACCCAGGCTGGCCTCAGGAATTCTGGGAGTTGAAGTCTATAAGTCATAAAAGAACCAGCATTCCCCACCTCTTTCCTAGAAGGTCTCAAATCCTAGTAGAAAATACAGGACTGAAGATTCGTGCATAATCTGCTAGCAACTGCAAGATGATTGCAATTTTAATTTCCACACGGAGGTATCTTCCCTTGATTTGGCAAATGTACTTACTATGGCAGACATTCCAATTTAAAACTGTTGATTCAACCAATCGCCACCTTCCTATAAACAAGCTTGGGATTTGATCTCATCAGTTGGCCTATTCAGCCTTTGAAACAGTGATGGGAAGATCCTGTGTATATTATCCATGCGATCACTTGTGCCAAGCAGAAATAACTCCAAGAAACCTAATGAGTATCCCTACCTCAAAATTCTACATGTTGGTTAGAATCGGCAATAAAATTATATCTACTATCATGCAAGGAAAATTATTTTATAAATAAAATATCCAGGAAAGCATGGTGCCTTCATGCACATACCTGCATGCTTGCAGGAAGCCTTATTCTAAAGAGGGCATGTTGAAATAACTCCAATTGTCTTAATAATAAAATAACTTCAGGACATTAAAACCATCAGCAATAACATGGAATTCAAAATATTAATAGCTCAATAATGGTGCAAACCTGTACAAAATCCTTAGTCTTACAAGCACATGAAATGAAGGCAGATTCTAATCATGTGCTTGCAAGACAAAGAATGCAAATTTCTTTATTATATTTAATCCAAATCGGACCTAATCTTCTTTATTATAAATTGCAGAGCCAAATGCAGTTCCCCTTTCAGGTCACTACTAGATCCTAACATCAATCAAGAAAAGTTTCTTTCAATTCCCTTCCCTCCACCCTTTGTCACTTGTATAAATAGTTTAATGGTGTTCTTAAATCACCTGAAGTTGTTTTATGATTAATTAATAACCAAGTCTCTGCAAAGAGCTTGGATCGTTCCCTATTGCAATCCTCTCTTGGCTTAAAGCCAGGGATCCCCAAACTTGACCACTTTAAGACTTGTGGACTTAGGGTATATGAACTCCTAGAATTCTCCAGCCAGCTATGAAGTTGAAGTCCGCAAGTCTTAAAGTGGCCAAGTTTGAAGATCTCTGCCTTAAGGTGACTCAGCTGAAGCTCAGTGGAAAGGAAAGGCGAATACCTGAATCTTCTCTCAGTTCTTCTGAGTGCAGCTCCTCGCCAAGTGAGGTTGCCTTGGTGGTGGCTGATCTATGTTCCTGTTGCATCTCTTCTGAGGTGAATGCCTGGCATGAGGGGGGTGAAGGGTCACTCAGCATTGTTCTGGTGGCACCATCAGCAGTGCATGCTTTCCCTTCAGAATCTAGGATACCATGACATTCTGGCATTAGTTCAACCATTCATGATGGCTTAAGCTCATGTTCCATACTATAATGTTGAATCAGAAGGGGGCCTCCCTTGAGAGGAGAGTTTAAAGGAAAACACTCAGGGGGAAGATTTGTTGCTCAGGGTTGCAATGAGGAGTCTTTGGTACTTCTGGTCTTGGTGGTTTTCTTGCAGATGTTTCATTACCCAAATTAGGTGGCATCAGTGCTAGTAAGGGGAATGTGGTTTGTTCTCAACTTATATTCTAGTGCAAGGGTCTTCAAACTTGGCAAGTTTAAGACTTGTGGACTTCAACTCCCAGAATTCCTGAGCTAGAAAAGGAATTCTGGGAGCGGAAGCCCACAAGTCTTAAAGCTGTCAAGTTTGGAGACCCCTGTTCTACTGGCTTCCTTTGACAGTATTGGTGGGAGTGGTCTTGGAGGTTCGTTGGTTGGATTGTTTACCGTTAGCTTGTTTTGTATTGTTAGCTTGATGTTACCTAGTTTGGGCAATGAAACACCTGCAAAAAAATCAACCAAACTCAGAGAGCACCAAGGACCCTCATTTCCTTGGGATCTATCACTTGAGATATAGTATAGCTCCTTCTGGAATAGACCAACACAGGGGTCTCCAACCTTGGCAATTTTAAGATTTGTGGACTTCAACTCCCAGAAATCCTCAGCCAGTTTTGGAGACCCCTGGACCAACATATAATCAGGCACTATTTATTGTGCTGGGTGAGAGGAGGCCTTCCAAATGTGTGAGATAATCACTCGCATCATCTCTAGTAAAAATGCCCACACATCACAAAGAAGGATTTTATTCTCCTAGTATTTGCTCTGAATTATGTTTTTGGGAGTAGTGGCATGCAAACTTCAGTGGAAGAGGCTATTAAAAGGCTATTAAAACACTTTTTTATATGCTACTAATGTGACAAAGAGAAAAACCCAGAGTTTTGCTATCTACATTGAGAGGCGCAAAAAAAACCAGAAGATTTCAACTCCAAGAGCCCATCTGATAAACCCAAAGCACTCCTAACCAAAACTGTGTGCTCCTTCATAATAACCCCTCTCAACCCCTCTCAAAGGGACCAAATTTTCAAGCAATTTTTCTTCCCACTCAGACACATTTCTGTCTTTATCTGGCCCCTTTCCTTTTCCCCAATAGAATCTGTCTTGATCAGAATGTACTGCTTTAACTTCCTTCTATAAACACATGCTTGCCATTTTATAGTTATTTGGGGGCTTGGCAGAGACAAAAGGAACTCTGATTATTATTATTATTATTTTTTTGTAAATTTTATTTGAGTTTTCACAAAAAAAATACAAATAAAACATCTTTTTTGAAAGTAGCGTAATCCAGGGTTACATTTCTTCGTACAGACACAAATTCATTTTCTTGCTCATTTTTATGTTCTATTCCATATCTTATTACTGTTTTACATTTTCTGCACAGCTTCTCCCCTCTTTTAATTTTCTCAATTTTATTTTAATTATCTCGTCTCAATTCAAATCATTATATTTATATTTTTTGTCTGTCCTGTTTCAATTATCTATTATCTTTTCTCATTAAACAAAGTTTCTCCTGTAGTTACTGATTGGAATATGACGCCTTTGTATCTTTTAAGTTTATCCATTTAACTCTTATTTAGGCTTCAGTATATACCCTAAAGTTATAACATTCAATATAATACATAACTTCCATTCAGATTCTGCTTGGTACATTCTTAAAATACACACTATATTCTTAAAAAAAGAAAAAATTATAAATATATGTAATTAAAACAACACATTCCATTCCAATTCAATTCTTTCATTAATATTAATATTCATTAAAATCTTAACTTCTTTAACATTACTTTTCAATTAAATATCATACTTCTATGGGAACAATTATAAGCTTTCCATAATTAATTCACCCCTTTTCACTTATATTTTATAAAATGATAACTAATTAAAATGTTCCCATCCCTTCCTAATTCAATTTTCTCATTTATTTTATTTCACTTATTTTATTAACAAACATTTCACTAAATTACACTATTTTATCCGTCATTTTAATCATACATTGTTTCCAATTTTTTAAAGTTATTTCTATTACTAATATAACAATACAATCTTATGTACCTTTACAGAATCCCTTTTTCAGTTAAATTTTCACCCATTATCTCTAAATAGGTCCTGTTTCTCTATATCTTGTTCCACTTCTTTGTAACTTTTTTTCCTTTTCTTTTTCCCTCTCTTTTTCTCTTCCCCTTTTTACCCCCTTGTCTCTCTACCTCTATTTCTCTCTTCTGTATTCCCTACTTCTGTTGCTTTCCAGTATTATACTTATTTTTCAAATTATTTTTCTTTTCTTTGGTTGTTTTTTTAAGTCTTAAATTCTCCATTCTCTTTCCTCCCTTTCCTTTTTCTTCCCCACATAGAATTATTTGTTCATTAAAGATGGCTTCTTCTTTATCCCAGTCTTCTTTTTTTGTAGGCGTTTCTTGTTGTTTCTCATAGTTCCAAATCTCCATTTCGAAGAATTGAAAAACGAAGCCAAAAGAACCCCTCCCTTCTTGTGCATCTTCTTTATACTTTTTAAGTTCCATTTTCAATTAATCCAGAAGTAGTGCCATTGTATAAATTTTTAAACAACCACCCGATTAATTGTAGTCATTCAATTGCAATAACCAAGAATCCAAAGATCACCAAGTAATCCAAATACACGCAAGCTCTTTCTTTTTGCTCTTTTTTTTTTCACTTTCTCTTCCTGGGGTTCTACTGTTTAGTTACAAGGTTTCAGTTAAAATGTATTTTTTAGAAGTCTTGTTGAAGTTTTACTGTAGATTCCTTTTAATTCCAGGCAGTCTCCTCCCTCTTTCCAGATCCCGCCCTTTTATTCTTTTTCTCTCCCTTCCTGCTTATATAAAAAAAAAGTGTCCAGAAATCTTTATAATCTCTTTGATATTTTGTTTTATTTTCAGCTTAATTGCCTGTTGATGTCAAAGTGGATTTTTCCAATTTCTTATTTAAGTCTCTTAGTTGCCAGTATAAGGAAAGGGAGAGAAGAAAAAAAAAAACATTTCCCTTTTCACTTTCCTTCGCTGCTTCCAACTCTTCTTTGGGAGTGATGTTATTTTTTTGTAAGTTTAAATTCCAGGGTACCTTAGTTGTTGCTTTTGCAATTTAACCTGGTCAGCCCAAACTTTCTCTTCTTATCTTCCTCCTGCACATTCTTTTCTGTTGAGTTCTTTTTTCTGGTGGCCATTTCTGACCACTGCTGCAACCGCCTTCGGGAAAGGGAGTAATGGCCAGCTGGAGAGGAGAGATGCAGCTCTCCTCAACCCTGCAGGCAGTCTCCCCCCTCTTCACCACCTCTATGGGGTGGCTTAGCCCCAAAACCAGCTGGCTCAGGGCACTCCAGCAGTGAGCCCAGACTGAAACCACTCATGATCACGGCTTTCTGTCTGTCGCCGAAGGAACTCAAACCACCTCTGACAAGGAACTCTGCATTTTTAAAGGCTGCAGTTGTGCTCTCAAAAAAAAAAAAAATGATTTCCAGACTGTGACACCTTATTATCACATGTGCTAGAGGGGGTTGTTATTTCTCTTTGTGTGTTCTAGATGACAAGGGGTTGTCTGATACACTGAGAAATGATAAGCATTGTGATTATTTGTAAATAATTACTTATGCCTATCAGATATATCCTTATCTTAAATGTAAGAAGCGCTTTGCCATCTATCTTCCTAGTAAATTTTAAAGAGGAAATTCATAAATATCTGATAGTCTCAGGCTTCTTTCACAGAAGAAAGGGCTACGTAAAGAAAAAGTGATTGTCTTGGAAACCATAGCTTTAAAAATATCTAGAGTTGTCAAAGAATGACATAAAGAACAGGAGTGGTTAAACTAGGAATGTTAATTCAATTATTTCTTTTATTATTCACAAGTTTTAGTATTTGTAGGGTTTTAGGTTCTGATTACTGGATTAAAGATAACCATTCCCCTGTAAAATGTATCCTGAACCCATGAAAAATACTCTGTGTCTGTTTTACAAGTTTAAGTTAATGTTACTAGCATTAGTAAAGCATATGCAATGATACGGAAGAGTTAGTTGTTTGTTAATAATAGATGATTTGTCAGCACCTGGGACAGCTCCCTTTAGCAGCTGTGTTCTTTCCTTCTTAGGCAACAATTAAAATGAAATTTTTCACAAAGCAGTGAAACTAACATATGTGACACTAATAAGATTAACCTTTCTGTACAGGCAGTAGAAACATCTGTATGTGTGTATATAAACTAAAAATAAAAAAGCTTACTCCTGGCACTTTTAAAAATAGCATGTAGGTGATATTCATTTCTATAGTTACATATGGTACTTACAAACAACTGGAAGACCTAATAATCCACAAAGAATTTAATATGCTGACAGGGGGAATTATCACTCTGTTCATCCAGAATGAGCTTCCCAAATTTTCTTAATATTATTCCTTTGTGGATTTTAAATGTTAAATAATATTTCAGATGTTAAAGAAGAGAAATATCTCCCATGGATCTTTTGTCACAATCAGTTAAAAATTGGCATGCTGCTCACAAATTTCTCAAATGTCTTCTTCTAATGCAGGTGCCTTTCTGGGAATCAATATTATACATTGATTGTAATGAATATCTTAGGAGTGTTCCAATATTTGAGGGGCTGCCACAAAGAGGGGGGAGCTGGGGCAAACTATTTTCCAAAGCACCAGAAGACAAGACAAGAGCCAATGGGTGGAAATTAATCAAGGAGAGAAGCAACCTAGAACTAAGGAGAAATTTCCTAATGGTGAGAACAATCAACCAGTGGAACGGCTTGATTTCAGATGTTGTGGGTGCTCCATTAAGCCCATGTCACACTGAACCAATGGATGCAAAGAGGATGTAAAACGGACAAAAAACCCTGCCATCCATTGGTTAACGCGATGTATCCGTTCTGTACTCACTGCCTCCGTTTTGCTTCCTCTCTATCCGTCCAGCATCCGTTTATGGACGTTTCATCCACTCCAAAAGTTTTGGGCTGCCTAAAACTTTTGTGCGGAAAATGTATCCAGTTCGTCCGTTCTCAATCCTCTACACATCCACTACGCATCCATTACGCATCCGCTATTTCTGCGAGGCATTCGCTGTGCATCCGCGCAACTCACATCTGCCCAGAGGCAGGGAGGAAGCGGAACAGACATGGTACGGATGCAGAATGGATGCAGAATGGAAACAAAGCGTTTAAAACGGAAAAAACGTTCGCAGACGGGACCTATCTCAGATATTAAGGATGTCTAGAGGATGCCTACAGGATGCCTAGCGGAAAACCTATACTGCCTATAAAAAGGGGGAGCAACTCGCCTGCATCTCACTTTCAGAACAGCAGCCCAGCGGTGCAGACCTCTGCAGCCTTCATCTGGCTCTTCCTCTTCCATAGCATCCAGTCATGTCCACCGTGGATTGTGACAAAGTCCTTTCGGCAGCCACCATCCTTCTGCAACAGTGCGAAACCATCTACAGGCTCTGTGAACTCTACTACGGGAAGAAAAGGAGGTACCCAAAAAAAGTCTGGGTCCAAAGATGGTTCACCAGAAGAGCAGAGGACGGACTGTACAACAAGCTGATGGTGGAGCTCAGGAGTGAAGACACTCGGGCGTTCCAGAACTTCATGAGAATGCCTCCAGCCATGTTTGACGAAGTTGTGCAGCGCCTGACACCCAGGTTGACCAAGACAAACACCAACTTCCCACTCAGCCTGGAACCTGGGCTCAAGGTGGCATTCACTCTGCGCCACCTGGCCTCAGGGACCACCTACAGGAGCATGCAGTACGGCTGGAGGGTGCCACCCAGCACCATCAGCTTAGTGGTCAGAGAAGTGGTGCAGGCCATCATTGAAGAATACATGGAGGAGCTCCTCCAGTGCCCCTCCACTGAAGAAGGATGGAAGAAAGTTGCAGAGTAGTGGTATCAGAGGTGGAACTTCCCCCACACCGTTGGAGCCATAGATGGCAAGCACGTGGCCTGCAAAGCGCCAGCCAAGTCGGGGGCCACTTATCACAACTACAAGGGCTTCTTCAGCATCATCCTCTTCGCCATGGTCGATGCTGACTACAAGTTCATGTACATCGATGCTTCAGGCAACGGCTCATCTTTAGATGCCCAGGTATACAACGCCAGTCACCTCAAGGAGGGGCTGGAAAGCAACCTCATGGTGGGCTTCCCAGATCCAGACCCGCTGCCCAACGACAAGCAAGATGTGCCCTACTTCATCGTGGGGGATGACGCCTTCTCCCTCACAACCTACCACATGAATCCCTACACCTCCAAATACCTCACCCGTGAAGAGAGGGTCTTCAACTACAGGCTGTTCAGGGCAAGACGGGTGGTGGAGAATGCCTTTGGCATCCTGGCCAACAGGTTCCAGGTACTTCTCACCAACATGGAGCATAGCCCAGAGACCATGAGGAGGATCGTGGAAGCTTGCTGCATCCTGCACAATCTCATGCGCACCCGCTACCCAGTCTTGCAGAATAGGCTTGTGGACTGTGAACAAGGCAATGGGGACATGGAGGCTGGGGAATGGAGGCAAGGGCAAAACCTGATCGACACTGAGGATGTGCAAGGCCCCAACAGAGCCTCATGTGAGGCGAAGAAGCAGCACAACCTCCTGAAACACTGGTGCAACTCCCCAGCTGGAGCGGTGGAGTGGCAAGACAGGATGGTAAATGCTTAATGGATGCTTCCTTCAGCCTGTCTCATCACACGGATGAGATTGGGCCATGTATGTTGAGTGGCCCTACAATGAACAGGGCATTTAATAAAGAGTTGTGTTTATGTTGACATGTGTGGATGATTGATTATATTGTTATTGATAATAAAGGGCCATAGGCGTGGCACCTGGGAGGGTGGATCATACAGTCCCACTATGCTTGCACTGGAGGTTTATCTATCCCACAGCTATTACCCATCCCAAAGGTATCCCTGCCCATCCCACTGCTATCCTTACCCATCCCACAAGCATGCAAAGGCTTAAACCATTTCTGAAAGTTTCCACCAAGTCTTTATTAAAAAAAAAAAATGAAGCAAGTGTGTGAATCATAAATAGACTTTATTAACAACAAGTTATAAGACAAAAATGAGTCTCTGGCACTCCTCTTGGTCGCTCAGTCTCAGGGGTGAAGGGTCCAGGTGCTGTGGAGGTGGCTGGTGCTGGAGTGCTTGTCATCAGCTCCTCCAGAAGCAGAAGCAGCAGATGCGGCAGCCCCAGAAGAGCGAGCACGTGCTGCAGAAGCCCCAACAGAACCAGAGTGAGGGCCAGGGGGTGGGATTGTAGCCCTGTCCCTCTTGCCAGGGCTGGCAGCAGATGGCTGAGGTTTGCTGTGCTTCTGCATGGTTGTGGGGTTGCTGGCTGGCAGGGAGGCTGGCAGGAACCAAGGCTGGCAGCAAGGCTGGCAGGGAGGCAGGCACCAAGGCAGACAGGGAGGCTGGCAGGAAGGCTGGCAGCAAGGCTGGCAGGCAGACATGCAGGCAGGGCAGGCAAGGCTGTCAATCCTTCCGGCAGCAGGTCTTTCCTCTGAATGGCGACCTGCTTACGAGCTGCTTCCATTATATCCACGGGGCTGACACAATGCATCCTCCCCGCATGCGCAATTAATGCCAGGCTTCCGCTGTGCATCCGCTGTGTATCCGCTTCATCCGTTCTGCGTCCGCTCTGCATCCGCTTGTTCCGTTCTGCGTCCGCTTCGCTGAGGCCCCCCAGAAGCCCTGCGGTTGCGCCATCTGATCCCATTCGCTTCCATTCGCTGGGCTTCCGTTCCGCATCCGCTTTGCATCCGCCCTGCGTCCTCCCCGTGTCCGTGTTATCCGCTCCGGTTATGCAAATTTTTGCCCCTTTTGAGAGCGGATAACAATGGATGGAACATTTTGCTCGTCCGCTGTGTCCTTTTTGCATCCGTTGGCCAGTGTGACATGGGCTTTACTGGAGGCTTTTAAGAAGAGCCTGGACAGCCATTTGTCCAGCATGGTATACGGTATCTTGCTCATGTAGAGGGTTGGACTAGGTGAGCTCCAAGGTATCTTCCAATTCTGTTTTTCTATGTTCCATGAGATAAATATTTATTGGGCTACAGGAAGCAAGCTCTTGAGAGTTGTTGATGCTTTTCTTATTTTGGATTAATCATATGTTTTTCTGAATGGACTTGATACCTGTTTCATTCTTTCTTTCCTCAAATATAACAAGCTGACCTCTGTGACCCAAGATTAAGCAAATTTGATCCAAAAATATAGGTCTCTAATTAGATTTCTTAAAAATATAGTTCTCTAGTTAAATTTGATCCAAAAATATAGGTCTCTAGTTAGATTTCTCCAACCCTGACATTTCTGCTCAAAACTCTTTACTCTGGCTGACCAGATTTTTTTTTAAAAAAAATACTTTTTCTGGAAAATCCAGATCAGTTTCTAATGTCTGTATGAGCATAGGACATGATGGGGTTTTTCAACAATTTTCGATGCAAGATTCCTTCACCCTTGTCATTACTTCAGCTAGAATTTCCGGAGAACTGAACATAAAGATTATTTTCAGAACAGCAATTCCTTTAAATCAATTCAAAATAATGGCTCTTCAGGAATCAGTGTTTATGCTCTGGCATTAAGGGTCTGCAAATTAAGCTCAGAATTGCTTCTAGCAATATGAGGACAGG
>BLBF01000049.1:3292235-3310389 GCA_015471245.1 Laticauda colubrina | reverse complement strand
AAGAAAGAAAGAAAGAAAGAAAGAAAGAAAGAAAGAAAGAAAGAAAGAAAGAAAGAAAGAAAGAAATTGGGTGTCTGCTGGATTGAGTCAGAAATATAAAAATGGTAGCCACAACAATGCAATCAACCTGCCAGAAGCACAACAAATAACTGAAGTGTTAACTGCACTGTCTTGAACAACCATCTTGATTTTTTTGACACACACACACCCAATTCCAGGATTTTGGAAAGTTTCAGGGAAAAATCCAAAATGTTGGAAAGTTTAAAGTTTAAGTTTATTTGTGGCTGCTCTTCCTTCCATTCCTTTTCAAGCCTCCCTACAATTACTCACATCTCAATGGAATGCCTTTAAGTGCAGTTTTGTTTTGGCCACTTCATAACTGCTCTGTTCCAAATAAATCAGGCCAGTAGGTCTCTTCCTTATTCCAGCTGGTGAAGTTTGTTTTTTTCTAACACTCAATCAAAGTTTCCCTTCAGGAACACAAGAACTTGAGCAATGTCCAGCTGCATCAGACCCATAACCTATCTAGAACAGCAGTCTGTTCTCTAAAAGGAACTGCCCAAAGAAATCTATTAGTTTTGCAGCAGAAGACTAAGTTTTCAGAGTCAGTCAAACTACCATAAAGGCTAATAGTCATTGAGCACAATGATTTTCATAATTGGTCCAGCCCTTTTTTGAAGGCAGCCAAGTTGGTATCCAGCACATCTTGTGGTAATCAAGTTCCAAAGTTCAATTACACATTGTGTCAGCAAAAATTCCTTTCTGTAACTAAAGCCCATGATTCCATGTTCTGTACTCTGGAATGTTAAAAAAAGAGTTCTTGGTGGCTTTTCTGCTGAGCATCCTCAAAGTATTTAAAAAATACCATCATATGTTCCTGTCAGTTGTCTTTTCTCAAGACTAAAGATACCCAGTTCCCTCAAACATTCCTTTTTAAGAGTTAGTTTCCAGGCTCCAGACCATCTTTTTCACATCTATTACAACTTGTCTAAATTGATAAAACATATGAAGAACAGTTGCAGTAATTAGGTTTGTCTAATCTAGTGAAAAGAAGGATTAGGGGTGACATGATAGCAATGTTCCAACATTGGAGGTGCTATTAAAGAAGAGGGGGTCAACCTATTTTCCAAAGCACCAGATAGTAAGACAAGAAAGGATGGAAACTAATCAAGGAGAAAACCAACCTAGAACTAAGGAGCAATTTCCTGATAATGAGAACAATAAACGAGTGGAATGGCTTGCCCTCAGAGGTTGTGGCTACTCCATCATTGGATGCTTTTAAAACATTTGTCTGAAATGGTATAGGGTCTCCTGCTTGAACAAAAGATTGGACTAGAAGACCTTCAAGGTCCCTTCCAACTCTGTGATTCTGATTTAAAGGATGCAATCCCAGAATTCGGTAGCAGCCAATAGGATCTAGATAGGGTTTGGCCATAAAGTTGTCAACTTCACTTTCAAGATCCTTTTCACATGACCAATTCCCATGTGGATTTGACATCTTTCTCTTCTTTGTCTATGCTAAACCATACTTCTTTTCCCAAAGCTCCACCTCTGGAGACAATCAAATTTGTTGAAGGGTATGGAGTTCAGAATCTGTTCCATCCTATATTTAAGTATCATTGTCTTTTTTTAGGATTCATTAAAAGCTAGGATGTACAAAATGCAAGGAACACACTCTGCCCTTTAAGCATTGTTTAAAAGGCAGATTTAAATTTAGAATTCACTGATTCTTCATTTGACCTACGTTCTCCAAAGCACACCCAACCATCAAGATACATGCATTACAAATATCAAAATTATGTAGTAGTGATGCTCAACCTCCACTTAATATAAGGTCAGTGCAAGGGCAAAGCACTGACATTTAAAACTGATGGGTCAATAACTCCTATGATCCACTTATTAAAACAATACCCTCATTAGAGCTAGGATCCAACTGGAAGTTAGGGAGAAGGAAGATGGATGGGGGCTACTCCTTTAGATAATTGCATAAGTCAATGTGATACAAAAGAAACTCAAGAGGCTTCAAGATTTAATGTACTATGCTTCATATAATATTGCAGATCTGAAAGACCCAAATTATTGCATTAAAGTACAATTTAATTGGGAAAGGTTAGGATGTAATTGCTGCCTATCTTGCTTTAATCAGAACAGGCTTATGAATAGTTATTAAAAGAGACACTGCAGGTGAATTTTTAAAAGGGGCTGTAAAATAAACACCTGAGATCCCAGTCATCTATTCTGTATTTGTTGTTTTCTATTAGACTGCTTGTTGCTTTGGGGAAACCCCAGCTCTTAGAGATTCTGTCATTACTATTAAAGACAAATACTTTTCCTAAGAACCTAATATATTGTCCAGGCAATATCCCTGATCTTTAAAGCAGCCATCCAGAAAAACAGTTCTGTCCTAAAACCAAATCTTAACTTTATCCTGAGTTGCTGAAATGAATGAACCGATGTATAAACTTCTCATCTAGTTTAGTTTGGTAGCCCAAAAACAAGGTATTTGATACCTAAAATCAGGCACAACAACATGACTTACAACAGTTAATTTAATGACCGAAATTACAGTAGTACTGAAAAAAAGTGACATGACCATTTTTCACATTTATGACCATTAGAGCATCCCTGCAGTTCCATAATCAAAATTCAGATGCTTGACAAGTGCTTCGTATTTATGATAGTTGTAGTACCGTGGGAGGGGTCATGTCATCACTATTTGTGGCCTTATGACAAGCAAAGTCAATGGGGAAGCCAGATTTGCTTTAACAACCATGTTACTAACACAATAACAGCACTGGTTCATTCAACAACTGGCAAGAAAAGTCCTAAACTGGGACAAAGCTCATTTAACAAATGTCTCGCTTAGCCACAGGAATTTTGGGCTCAATTGTGGACACAAGTGAAGAATACTACCTGTATTCTTGGACAGCTTTATAAAATACATATAAAAATACACTCCAAGTTTACGCACAGATCAAACTTCCTAGGAAGCATACAGGAATAAGAGGGGATGTAACTCAAGGCAAGATATCAAAGAAGGATTGAAAAAACTTTTGTCTGATGTCTACAAGAGTCATAACCCCTCAGGTAAAATGGGATAATATTTTTCACTGCAATGTCAGCCATAAAAATGAATTGATGTTAATGGTCTCTGGCCTCATTCCTAGAGTCATTTATCCCATTCCTTTATGGCCACGTATCCTTTTTCCTTTTTTAGCTTTAACATCACACAAGTGCAATGACATCCACAGAGCTAAAAGACACAAAATACACAAATTGGTAGGCATGCTGGGGAGCCACAAGCCATGTTCAGAAGTCAGATGGAAACAATAGTTCATCCACATTACCTATGACCATAATGAAAACAGGAAAATTGGTGGTGGAGGGGAAGACACAAAATAGGGAATGGCCAAGGACGTGAAGATGGTGAAAGGACTTGAATTTTCTCCCCCATTTCATCCCACTCTTGTTAATTTCTATTATGGAGCCAGAGACAGTCTAATTTGAAAAAAAAAACTGCTATCTATCAGGCTCAGCTAAGCCTCCTTCAAGAAAACATTTGCTAATATTCTACTTCTGATCCTTCATTATGAGATAACAGAATTTTACAATTGTCCGGTTACAGTCCAGCACAACCTGTGATTCAAGAAAGTAGGAAATAGACATCCTTTTTAAAACTACTTGTATATTATATCTGCATTCAAAGCACTAATAAGGATTGTCCAACTGATTTTGACCTCATTTGTCAAGTTTATACAATGGACAAGTATTTGGTATTCTTACAAAATGGAGTTTAAGTATCATATATGACAGGAGGTGAATCTGGAGTAGATCTCCAGGTGTTTTGGGTTTATAAAATTAAGGGGGCTTTTTCTAGAAAAAAATTAATCAAGGTTTGATAGCTATATTTGAAGAAAAAAGATTTCCAGGGGAAAATTAAAATATCCAAAACATGGAAGGTTGAAGAGAGGCAGAACTGCAATGGAAGTGAATCCTTGGGGTGTGAGTTGACAACGCAAGGCAACATGGGGAAAGTGGACAAAGATTGGAGTATTGAAAAATGAGGTTCCAAATATTATTCCAACAGAGTGAAATCATGTCTTCTAATTCCTACTGTCAGCTTCAGGTGATCTGATATCCAGCACTTGTTTTTATCAATTAAATATTGGCTTCCCAAAGCTCTCCTAGCAAAAGATGGCAAGCATTGTGATTATATCAAATCTAGAGCGTCCCGGTTTGAAGAAGGCTCTGTTACAGAAGGGAAAAAAAGAGGAGTAAGGGGTTTGTGGATAAACTGGACACCTTTTCACCTTCATTATGAACATAAAAAAGGCAATCATTTAAGATGGCAAGCAGAAGCCACTAATTCTAATACTGCTCATGATAAGCAAGTGATATATAGCCATTATGATTGCATATAGCTTTATTCTCTCCTCCATAAAATTTGTCTATTCCATTTTTAAAGTTAATGGAGTTGGCAGCTACCACTGTATTTTCTGAACCCGAATTCTCTAGTTTCACCGTGCACTGCTCTTCCTTTGAATCATCCTCAATTTCCCCCTGAGTAATCTTGTATGATAATGACGAGAAAGAAGCATTTATCTCTCCTCTCTCAAAAGCATGCAAAAGATTATTCACATCCATCTCTTCCTAGTTCACTCCACCTTTCCCCCTAATGTACGGGCTGCGGCAATTTCACCAAACCTTTAGGCAAAATAGAGCAATGGTCCGGTGCAGCAGATCCTGGACAGTGTAAATGAGATGAAAAGTATGTATGAGTATTACAGTTAAGACCCTACTCTCATAGACAAGACAATCATAAAATGCTGAAGCATTGATTGCATTTATTTATTAAATTTATATGTTAAGAGCAACTCCGGGCAGCTTCATAGAATCCTATGAAACACTGAAATGGGACAAGAAAGCCATTGAGGTGAGTCTTCTGTTTAGTGCAGGAAATGAAATAAAATTCAACTGCAGCATGACCAACAAGTGTATAATGGAATTTTAGTAAGTGCCATTTCTCTTCCTTTGCCTCAGGCAACACACTATATTGAATCAGTTCCGCATTCCTGCTGCCCTTTTCTGGACCTTCTCAATGTATGCTAAGCCATCTAGCATCATTATTTAACAGCAACGTTCTCTCCAGGTTCTTAGAGGAAGGAGGGGATACAATATCACAAATATTGCTTTCACTTGCCTTGTTCCATAATTTCCAGGAGGCCTTTCTTAATTAGCTCGTCCCGGCTTTGCCTTGTGGATGTCTTCTTCTCTAACACTGCAAAAAGGGGGGGGGGGTGAGTATGATCAACATGGAACATCAGAGTTGACAGTCAATGGAAATGAATCATCTAAGAAGACTGCATGAATGAATGAAGGATGTCCAGCTTGAAATATGGCATAGTGAATGGAAGATCACCAATAAAAGTATATTTTTTCCTCTGTTTTATGCAAACTGTATCAATGATTCCTGATTTTTGTATTCCATTCTTCATTAAGCAGTTCAGAGGACTATTTCAATCATTTAGGGCTAGCAGTCATTCTTAAACCCGCATCTTTCAGAAAAATTTGGATAGTACCACGTACAACCAGCATGTCAACATTGGCTGAAGGGAGTGGAAATTAAATAGAAGCAAGTCAGGTCAGGAAAGTCTTAGTTAGGATACAAGTCTAGTTTTTCCCAGCTGACTTTAAACATTACACCAAACTGGTTGTATTAATTAGGTCAGATATTTTGCTTTCTGTAATCAAATTGAACCCACACTTTTTTCCTAATCCTCCATGGACATCAAATCACATCTCTAAGGCTTTCAAGTCCCATTATTGCACTCAAGGAGAAGACCAAAAGCAAAGTTGCATATATCTTTTTTTTTCTGGGCCAAGGACTGGTTTATGCCTAGAATAGACTAAAGACCCTGGTATACCAGGCCATAATGTGGAGTAGAGGTAGGACAAAAATTAAATTTGATTTCATTTGCATTTAAATATAATTAAACTGAAACATAGTCACTGCAATTATTCCTCAAACATGGATTGAACAATTTTCTTCTTTTCTCACATTATTAATTACAACTTGCCAACATATTTTATTTCTTTATATCCCGTCTTTATTATTTTTACAAATAACTCAAGACAGAAATATACATACAACAACATACCTTACTCCTCCTATTTAGTCTACATCAACAATCCTGTGAGTTGGGCTGAAAGAGAATAACTGGCCCAGGAACACCCAGCTAGCTTCCATGGCTAAGGTGGGACTTGAACTCATAATTTCTTGATTTCTAGCTTAGTGCCTTAACCATTAGACCAAACTAAACCAAACTAGACCAAACCTTAACCGCTAGATCCATTTTGAAATCTCTCTCTCAAAGATTTTAGGGAATTAACAGATGCTCAAGTTGTCTATCTGTGTTCAATGCCAGGTCAGGTGCCTGTGTCATTCCTAGACTATCTTGAGTGATAGTATCACATCCCACCAATGTAAAGATTGGCAGTTTTAGAATGATTCAGAAGGAGAGGCAGCATTAATACCCCTGGCAAATAGCTACTTACCTTAGTCCAAAGTTGGCCCTTTTTGTGTCATCGTGGGAAATGCTTGGTTTATAGCTGAGCTAAAATAATTAATATATCATCTATTCCCAACCCATCTCTAAAAACTATTCCAAATGGTTAAAACCCCACTCTGTGAGCACTGGTTTTCCCACCTCCTATCACAGTTTTTAGCTTGACCAAGAGATAATAGGATGACTCCAACTTCAAACAATGTATAGTGAGCATATAGTAAGCATGAGATTATATCATAGTACTGTGGGATTTCTAAAATGCAGAGTATCTCACAGTTGTCTCCATGTGTTGAAGCACAACTATTGCTCAGTGGTGCAGTCAGTGCCAGAAAAACATACAAGTGGAGACCTTACAGAAGTTTAGGAGAAGCCAATAGATTTCCAAAAGCTCATTGGTCAGCATTTTGGGGTAGAGGATGATCGCTTCCTTCCGCTAAAATAGGAAGGATGATGAAAGAGGGATAAAGCTGGAGGGAACCAACAAGTCTTGCTGAGAGAAGTAAAGACTAAACTGCAAGCAGGAAATTTTTGTTTGGTTCATAGTTTGCCCCAAAGCCATATAATAAAGCACTGATGTGCCCTAAGTTCTCTATAGGAACACTGATCTTTTCCTTTGCTGGCCCAGGTGAAGCTGTTCCTTGGCTGTTGGCAGCTATCTGCAAAAGGGGTCACAAGAAGCAAGAATATTTTGGAGATGAGAGCGAGTTAGACTACATGTGATTCTTCCTCATTAATATCATTACAAATATAAAAGCATAAGCTACAAACTATTATGACAGAGTCACAAGAGAGAGAGAGAGAGACAGACAGAGATATCTAGATAGATGATGATGATGATATGATGAAGATAATGGAGACACAAAGGGAATAGATGACAAACAGATATAGATGATAGAAAGATAATAAATAAATAGTAGATAGATAGATAGATAGATAGATAGATAGATAGATAGATAGATAGATACAGAGAGAGAAAAATAGAAACTGAGACACAGAGAGAAAGGCTGACAGAGACAGACAGACAGACAGAAATTAGAGACAGAGATAGAGGTGATAGAGGAAGAGGTAGATTGAGATGGACTGGAGAGATAAAGAGATACAGAGATGGACAGATATGGAAATGGAGATGAAAAGTTATAGAGAAGGAGAAAAGATATGGAGGAAGAAGAGGAAGAGGATGGAGATGGAGAAAGGAGATGGAGATGGATAGAGTAGAGAGAGATCTAATCAAATCTGACATGTTTAGTTTTGTTTGAAATCATCCAAGCTGAACTAGATTGTGCCACCCATCATCCTTTGTCAGCCTAAAAATACTAAATGGTTGGAGTCGATCTGGGGACATATCCAAGACTTTTCTGAAGCTTCAGGCTCTGTTTTAAATGCTGTCAAATTTATTAGAATATTTTTTCCTGGACTACGAGATAATAAATTAGGCTTTTTAAAAAAAATGTCATAACTTTTTCTTTTTCTTTTTTGCTGTTTGGATCTTCCATTGGAAATATTGCTAGTTATTGTGGGCTATTTCTAACATTTTATTTTCTTTGATTTACCATAAACCTGAATACGGCCCATCAAAGCCATTTATCCCAAGTAGTTTGTCTATAGTCTCCTTCTGAAATCTCCTGCCTTGCCTTCAAATAGCACTTTGGGCAACCACATTACAGGTAATCCTCACTTAATGACCAGTCACTTAGCACTGCTTGAAGTTATGACTAACACCACCACCACCCCAAAAAAACAGGTACTTATCATCCAATTTCAAAGTGCCAATGGCCACATAAGCACATACCCTGCACCATCACTTGATCGCATTTTGGTTGCTTGTCAATCAGCTTGCATTTACAGCTGTTTCCAGCATCCTACAATCACCTGAGCACCATTTTTGACACTTTTTTGACACTTTCCGGATTTACTCCCAGTTTCTGGGGTGGGGAAACATCCACTGGATATAATGAATTCATTTGACTGTGGTGTTTACTTAGCAATAGCAATAGCACTTGGACTTATATACCATTTCACAGTGCTTCCCAGCCATCTCTAAGCAGTTTACAGAATCAGCCTATTGGCCCCCAACAATCTGGGCCCTCAATTTACCCACCTCAGAAGGATGGAAGGTTGAGTCAACCTTGAGCCAGTCAGGATCGAACTGCCAAACTGCTGGCAGCCGGCAATCAGTAGAATTAGCAGCAGTACTGCATTCTAACCACTGCGGCACCACGACCCTCTTAACAATGGCAGCATTTGCTTAATGATCATCACATATTCCATAAGATCATAAAATTGGGTTTGATTATATAGCAACCCACTTAATAGCTGCCATAACTTACAACAATAACTCTGGGCTCAAGTAAGTCGAGGATTACCTGTACCAATTTCTTTAGTGGAAGGATTGTTTCTGAAATCTAGAATGAAAAAAATTCCTGGGCTAATAGAATCAATGTGTGCAGAGAGGAATGCAACAACCCTGAGGTACCAGTGTGCCTGCAGACATATCTCTGTCACCAGATTTCTTTGATTTATTTTATTTCTAAGTCAGTTTTGACTCCTGGCAACTATATGAACAAGCCTGAGTGATGTCTATGGAGATTCTCAGTCATCCAAGTCATGGTTGTTGTCCCAAAGGTGCTTTTTCAAGAGGCAATTGGACTTTCTGGTTTTTCTTTGAAGATATGCTCTTGTTGTGTTGTCTTAGTTGTGCCTTCTTTATAAATTCTGTGACCTGTTCCAATGCTTCTGTTGGTAAAAGAAATGATTTCAGCTTTTGGACTTTGTGTTCCATAAGAAGAAGTATAAATCCTTCTATTCCCCACCATCCAGTCAGAGCTGAAGGAGCTTCTCGGATAAGAAGCAAAATGTCTTCCAAGAAAAAACAGAAAGTGCAGTTGCCTCTTGAAAAAGCACCTTAGGTCTGGGCGGTTTTCTTAGTATTTTGTGGGGGGGGGGAGTGCTTGCCATGTCTATCTTCTTCCTACTGTGAGAGAACTGGACTGGCCCAATGTCACTCAGTTGGCTTCACACCTCAGGCAGCACTAGAACTCATAGCTCTTTGTTTCTAACATGCTTTGATCACTACACCAAACTGGCTTTCCCTTATGCAATTGCTCACTTGTTTTACTGTATTTATATGCCACCTGGTAGAGTGTCTCTATTACCTGTAGCTAATTATTAAAAATGGGAAGGCTATGGAGCAAAGCACCAGCTTTTAGCACCAGTGTTCTTAGAAATGACCCCATGTAAGCTTCAGTAATTTTTCCAAAATAAAACACAAACAAATGTTGCCCAAAATTGTCTGCCGAGAATGAGAAAGAGAGAGAGAGAGAGCAAGAGAGAGTGCAAGAGAGAGAAAGAAAGAGAAAGAGAGAGAGGGACACAGAGAGAAAAAGAATGCTGGGATAAAAAGGAATCACACAGAAACGGGCATAGGAATCTGCATTCTTATAAATGAATATTCTGCACCCCCTAACATCCATGATGGAAGCCATTCATGAATAGGTGAATGATGTCCATGTGGGAAAGTGTCCATGAGATGTTCACAATACTCCTACCAGATCACTGGCTCTGACATATTGTCTGGCCAGCTTAGTTTTCTTGTTTTAAAATCAAATTCTGGGTTAGGGATCTTTTAGAAACTCAAAGAATTGTTGAAAATTGGAGTCAATAATGGTGCACAACTTAGTTTATCCTACTATAAGGCAGTTCCCAACAACATACTTTTGCTGAATGTTGCAGAATTGTGAAGAAACGTAGCAAATAAAGCTATATTAAAATGCAGCTTTCAAAATGTTTAATCTGCTAAAGGTCAATCTATCGGGCT
This sequence comes from Laticauda colubrina, assembly GCA_015471245.1. Taxonomy (NCBI): domain Eukaryota; kingdom Metazoa; phylum Chordata; class Lepidosauria; order Squamata; family Elapidae; genus Laticauda; species Laticauda colubrina. The sequence goes on along the minus strand of BLBF01000049.1, from coordinate 3,300,009 downwards.
AGCATAATAGATATAGAGACAGTAGAACAGTTACCGACCTTTATAATATAAGCTGTGAATCTTTACAAAATTAAGGTTGAAGAATTTTATCAATGTAGCTGAACATGGCTGAAGGCTACATTCTGAGATTAAGTCCCAAAATAATTGGGAGATGTTTATTTTAGACTCCTTTCTGGATTCATTTTGAACCAGAGGAGGCCATCTAACAGATTGAAAAGCAACCAGGACCATTGATCTTATTCTGTACTGAAGAGGAGGAACTTTAACATACAAGCTGGGTACGCCACTCATTTGCATTTGCCAATCCCTTGTCACACAGAAGAAACAAAGAAAAAAGAAAACCTTGCAGTCACATTTGAAATCGAGTGGGATGACAAGAAAAAAATAATAGAAAGGATGAGATTTCCTAATAAGAATTAATATGTAGGGGCACCAGCTCCTTGGCAGTTCTATGTTGAACTTTAAAACAAATTATATATGAAAAAAAGATGGATTCTAATATCTATCTACGTCTGTCCATCTATCCATTTATCCATCCATCCATCTATCCAGAGGTGGGATTCAACAGGGTTAACTACCAGTTCGATCATTTACGAGGTTTGGTGATTTACAATGTGCTGCCGGCGCATGCCTGTAAATCGACATCAGCATGCTGCATGCAGAGAAGCAGCCTTTCAAAATGTCCCTTTTTCATGCTTTTTTAACTGCAGCTGTGCCTCTCACGGCAGCTGAAGTTGAAAAAAATCAGGAAATAAAGGTCAGGTAAGAGCCCAGGTAGGCGGGTGGGCAAAAACATCAGCAGACATGGAACTGGTTCTATGTCTGCTGCTCTTCAGAGTTACTGTTCTATAGAGGTGGACAGAACTGGTAGAAATCCACCCCTGCATCTAACTATCTATATATCCATCCATCTCTATCTCTATCTCTATCTATCTCTCTTTATCTCTATCTCTCTCTATCTCTCTCTATCTACCATCCATCCATTTCTACTCCCCCCCCCATCTGTGTGTGCATGTGTGTATGTAAACATCATGGGAACTAGACTACACTCTTTACGATCCTAGACTTCCAAAATGTTTATCCAACTGTACTTCTGGAATTGTATCAACTTACTTCCCACGTAGTTTCCATTATGGCACCGCCTTTTGAAATTTGCTTCTTAAAGAATAAAAGTCACAATTCTCAGATCAGCTTTTTTTTGGAAACCTAGAGAATACTTTCTATTTTCTCCACATGTGAAAACAAATGTGTAATTTGTATGGTCCTGGCACTTTTTCAGAGGCAAACACTTCCAGCTGCCCACTTACAAGGAAATCCTGCCCTTAACTTTGCTCTGGCATATAGGTAATGCCTGCCACTTACCTGTAGATGACTGCTTCAGTTTCTCATTCTTCTTTTTCCTCCACTTCCATGGTTTGAAAATCCTGCCCAATGTGGCTAGCTTGCTATTCCTTCGGACAGGAGGAGTTCGGATCCCTGAGACCAGATATTCAGAACGCACTGCGGGGGACTGATCCATTTCCTCTGAGAAGGGGGTGAGAGAAAACAACATTAGTGGTGGAAGAAAGGAAAACATCTTAAAGAGATTGAAGTACAGTTAGGCTTGATGTTGCAAAGGATCAGTTGGTGTCAGGGTTTTTTGTTGTTTTGTAGAAAAATAATGCTTAATTGGGTTCCTATGTTGGAACACACAAAGGAGAAGAAGAAGAAGAAAAATGAGCTAACTCTCAATTCCATTTAACAAGTAAAAATAGCTCATTAGACATTAATGGGAACATTTATTTTCCCCTGTCAATAGCAGACACACTCAGCAATCTATCTCTGATTGAAGTTCCCCATTCTCTAATAAAGTCCCAGTTGGTCTACCAGGGCTCACACTGGATGAAAAACCAACCCTACTTTCCAGGGGAAACCCCATGATGTGAAAGCATGAAAGGAGTTTGACTCTTTCTTGGGCTTGATTCCTAGTGTAACAAAATTCCATGTCAACATTTTAATTTGGCATCTATTTGTTTGGAAGGATGCCCAAATCCATAAAAAACTCCAGGCAAGAAGGAAAAGAACAATTGGACTGTACATCTACAAGAGAAACATTTCAACTAACATAAAATCTTATCAAAGGCTTGGGTAGAGGGCAAGAAGGATGACATTGACAGAAACTGTTTTCTAGGCAAAAGGAGCTAAAGGGTTTTTAAAGTGGAGAACAAAATAACATTTGGAAAGGGCTCAGGCAGACACCTCCCTAATTTACTGAAGTATAAGAAGAAGGACAAAGAACAGTCAGCCAGATGTTCTATAATTATAGCTAATCTCAATAGAAGTCATTTTAGCCATCTTGCAGAGTTGATTTTGTGCTCTGCCCTATCTAATGCGGTTGGTAGCTCACCACCCATCCTAAACCCCAAGCTTGGAGAAACAGTCAGGTTATAACACTGTTAGAATAGGGGCACTTATAGATCTCTGGAGCAGGGGTTGCCAATCTTTTGGACCTCAGGGAGCACCAAACTCATAATTTTAGATCCCAGGGACCACTAACCGGTTCTGTGGGTGTGGCCTAATTTGTGGGTGTGGCTTGGTGGTCATGTGACTGACTGGGCATGGCTTGTATGTAAATATTATAAATATTTATATAAATATTGATTTTTTTTGTTAAAAAAGAGCAACTTTTATCCAAAATCAGGCAAAGCAGGCAGACTGAGTTGCTCACAGACTCATTCAGTGATCTATCTTTCTGCCATCAGCTAGCTCAGTCTCTCAAATTTGCTTGCGGTGAGTCTGCCCTGAATTTGCTTGCAAGCAAAGCCTTCAGTCCTAAGGGAGGTTCAGCTGTGCTGAGCCAAAGATCTAAAGACTAGCTAGAAAGCAAGAAATCAACAATTTCCTGCTTCCTCGCTAATCTAAAACTCCTGGCACAGCAGAACAGATGATGGTCAGAAAAAGGAAAAATATCAATTTAGCAGGCAAGTTTGCCAGGTAAGGAGTGAGTGGGCAGGGAGGGTTCCCGCAGGCCATGTGGGCGGCGCAGCCTTGAGTTTCTGTGCAGCCTGGATTAAATTGCTTTGGGGTGTTCTCTGGGGGTGAGATTTCTCTGAGGCCCACCAAAATTTTCTCATAGCCCACCGGTTGGCGACCGCTGCTCTGGAAGAATCCTGTTCCAGAGGACATATGTTGTGAACAGAAGATGCACCTCCCAAGTTCTGACAGTGATATTGATGGATTAATGGGACCCATAATATGCCCACTGTCTCCAGTTACATAGGACAAGGAGAACCTTTTGGAGGGATAACCCTCCAGGACTCTATGCCATGACAGCTTTATGGGTGATAACCAGCAACGTAGATCACACTTATAGAATATCATGTTATAGAATAACAGAGTTGGAAGGGACCTTGGAGGTCTTGTAGTCCAACCCTCTGCCTAGGCAGAACCCCCCCCCCCACTACTTCAGACAAATGGTTATCCACTCTCTTCTTAAAAACTTCCAGTGTTGGAGCATTCACAACTTCTGGAGGCAAGTTGTTCCATTGATTAATTGTTCTAACTGTCAATAAATTTCTCCTTAGTTCTAAGTTGCTCCTCTCCTTGATTAGTTTCCATCTATTGCTTCTTGTCCTGCCCTCAAGTGCTTTAGAAAATAGCTTGACTCCCTCTTCTTTGGAGCAGCCCCTGAGATATTGGAAGACTGCTATGATGTCACTCCTAGTCTTTCTTTTCATCATGCCCAGTTCCAGCAACTGTTCTTTATATGTTTTAACTTCCAGTCTCCTAAGACTAGGTTCCAGTCCACTTAGAAGCTAACTGGTGGAAGGGTGTCACATGGGCATATTGAGATGTGCCCATTGTTGTTCACAGTTGTGTTCTGGAATGTTGTAGCTTCTAAGTTGGGGTTCTCGAACCTTGGCAACTTTACCACTTGCTGATTGAGGAATTCTGGGAGTTGAAGTCCCAGTTGTAAAGTTGCCAAGGTTGGAAATCCCTGCTCTACGTGACTTTCAAGGGCCTCTCCCTTTAGAGTGTATTGCAGTAATCCAAACATAAGGTGATTGCAGCATGCATGACTCTCTGAACCAACATTCAGTGAATGGAATTGAAAAGAATGGCCATTTTCTGTCACCTTCCCTCAAAAGGACAAAAAGAAATTTTCAAACAAGAAAATTCTGGGGGAATGTTGTTAAAGAGAAGCAAAATGTACTGATTGACTGATTTGATTTGATTTGAGTTATTTAATTTGTATAGCCATTCATCTCACACTTGTGACTCTAAGAAGTTCATGGTAAAAACTAGAAAAACTACATGCAATACAAAACCTAAAAACATAGCCGTTGAGCATCATATCTGACATAAAACCTACCCTTACTATAATTAAAATATAGAGAAGGATATGTGCCTACATGTTTATCCTTTCTGTCATAGTACTGTTAGGTTTCCAAGTGATGAAATCCATTTAAAAAGAAAAGAGCAAAGTCCATCTTCCAAAACAGTTTCTTTTATTCAGGAAAGCATCAAATTGGCAAAGTCTGTTGTAATTCTGGATCTGACACAACCCGGAATTATATCACGTAATATTGGAAGTTAAAAACAGCCCCCCAAAAGCACATTCTCCAATAAAAGTAAATCAACATTTCCTGGTGTCATCAATCTCCACCTCCAGATATCAGCATGGTCAGCTTTTGTTCCCACAGGAAGAAGAACCACCTAGCCTAAACAACTCTCTCATCTCCACTCCTCCCACCTTAGGAATGTGGCAAGCCCAAAACCCTTCCCCCCATAACCAACAAAGAGAAAGAAAGAAAAGGAATATATAATAAGGCTAAATAAAATGGCTATGCATATGTCAATTTGGGGCTTGACAAGATTTTTAATAAAATCCCAGCGCATGGCATCAGAAGAAAGTTGCAATTACAGACATTTTTATTGTTTTCTTTTTCTTTTCTCTTTTTTGTGTTTTCTTGTTGCGTATTTTTTTTTCTCATTCTCTTTGGTGATTGATCATTTTTATGTTAGGCATGTTTGTTTAAAAATGGATTAATAAAACAGGGCAACATAGAAAAAAGAGAGAGAAAGTTTTTTTGTTTGTTTTTTATTTTTTTATTTTTTAAACAAATTGTTGAATATCCAACTAAAATAACGAACAAACACATACACAACATAGAAAAAAGTGGAAAAGAAAAAAAACACAAAAAATAAACAAATAAAAGCAAGCAATTCCGCTATCAGCAGTTTGTGGTTCCTTATTTGTTATCATTATTGGTGTCATATTTACAAGTAAGTCTTAATGTGAATATGTAATTACTACCTCCTTTACAAGTTTAACAAGAGAGAGAAAGCTTTTTTGATTGGGGTTTTTCTTCCAGATCAAGAAACCAGAGAGGCTGCCACAGGATAGAGACGTAAGAACAGGAAAAACAAAAACAGAACTGCATCTTGTGTAACTTGGCAAGAGCAAAAGAAAAGGAAAAATACCAAAATATTTCAAACCAATCCAAAAACTCTCTAATGTAATGAGGTAGAAAAACAAGAGCCACACTTTTGTAGGGTAGATTCAGCCCAATATTAGCACAAGTCCCATAAACTCTGTTATATTGAGCTATATTTCATACAAGTCCAGACACAGTATTAGGATAGAAGATATTTTTAAAATGTGCAAGGACACACAAATGCAACATCTTACAAATAAGTTGTCAGCTGAACAAAATCTCCACCTCAAAAAGCTACAGACCTTTCAAAATTACCTGTGCTCTGTGGGTCAAAATTGATTATTTATTTTTTAAAAAGCATATGATAGTCAAGCAAGAAAAAGTTAAGAGCTGTGACTAGGGGTGTACAAAACCTTCTTTGTAGAGTCCCAATGGTGCTTTGTCAAGATGCAACTGGACTTTCTTTGTTTTTCTGTTATGATGTTTTGCTTCTCATCCAAAAGGCTTCCACATAACTGAAAAAGTTTCTTGGATAAGAAGTGAGTGATTTTTAGGGAAAAACAAAGAATGTCCAGTTGCCTCTTGACAAAGGACCTTTGAGACAACCATGACCTGGATGATTGAGAATCTCCATAGACTTCTTTCCAGGGTCTTACCCAGAACTTTATTTATTATTATTTATTTGATGTCCATCTCATGTTCTAGGTGGGATAAATAACTCAGAGGTGGGATCTTCTCCATGGCCCACTATCTCAGGGGCTGCCACAAAGAAGAGGGTCAAGCCATTCTCCAAAGCACCTGAGGGCAGGACAAGAAGCAATGGGTGGAAAATAACCAAGGAGAGAAGCAACTTAGAACTAAGGAGAAATGTCCTGAGAGTTAGAACAATTAATCAGTGGGACAACTTGCATCCAGAAGGTTTAAATGTTCCAACACTGGAAGTTCACTAGGAAACCTCCAAGGTCCCTTCCAACTCTGTTATTCTAATTCTAATTCTAACCATCTCCAACATGGAGTGCCCCATCTGGAACCTGGCCATTTGGCAGAGTTAGGTTTTCTGTCATATCTAAATATATTCAAGGCAAGAAACAAACAAACAAAAAATCAAAAGATATCTCTGAACTCCTCCTGCCTTTCTCTCTCAACAGAAGCCATGTTGCTGGAGTCTGTGATGTTTCAGAAAAGGCTTGATGTGATGCTTCAAGCAAATTGTATTGTAGAATTCCGGATTCATGAATTTCAAAGATAAGCAATTTGCCAGGATATCTTCAGAAATCAGTTTGGTAATTGGGTCTCCTCTCATTTGTATGAAAACCTGTTAGGATAGGAAATACTGTTCTCTGGCTTAAATAAGGGACTGAACTGATGTTTGAAAAATTGTTTTCTCTTCAGTAGAGTTCATGGATGAAGGTGTCTCACTGCCTACCTGGACAATGAGACAGTTTGCTTTCTGGAGTGGATAAACCTATACGACCCCTGCTTTGCATTAAAGAATCCTAATCCTTTTGATAACTGTGCTTAAATTTTGATAGTCCTCGACTTACAACCACAATTGGGACCAAAATTCCTGTTGCTAAGCAAGGAAGTTGTTAAGTGAGTAGCATCTGATTTTATGATCTTTTACCATGGTTGTTAAGCAGTGAAGTGAATCACAGGTCATTAAGTGAACCCACCTTTACCCATTGAATTTAGTTGTCAAAGGTTGGCTGGGAAAGTCACAAATGGTGATCACATGATCCCAGGATGTGGTAAATAGATGCTGATTATCAAGCACACATATTTTGATCACATGACCATGGGGATGCTGCAATGGTCACAAATGCAAGGACCAGTTATAAACGGGTGGGATTCTAACGGTTCAGACTGGTTCTATAGAACTGGTTGTTATGATTCTGCACAGTTCAGAGAACCAGCAAATCATGACCCTGGTTGGCCCCAAAGGTCCTGCCCTTCCTGCCCAGTCAGTCCTTATTGTGCATGTGCAACATCACGTGCATGCCCAACATCACTGCGTTCTCCCCCGCCCAGTCACTCCTTAAGGTATTTCTTTTTTCCCCTTCCTGATGATCAGCTGTTCCAATGATCAGCTGTTCCAGGATCTTCAACGCTGTCTTACTGCTTCACCCAGGAGGCTTCTCTAAGGCCCAGGAGGCAAAAAGTGGTACGCAGGGTATGTTTATGGGTGCTGCACCCCCCCACTCTGTTTTTTTTGCTTTCCTGTGCTCCAGGAAAGCCTTCTGGGAGCAAAAACATACCCCAGGAGGCTTCCCTGAGGCCCAGGAGGCAAAAAATGTGTGTGGGGGGTGCTGCCAGAAGAAGAGAAGAAGAAGAAGAAGAAGAAGAAGAAGAAGAAGAAG
>BLBF01000049.1:3234821-3279571 GCA_015471245.1 Laticauda colubrina | reverse complement strand
TAGATAGATAGATAGATAGATAGATAGATAGATAGATAGATAGATAGATAGATAGATAGATAGACAGACAGACAGACAGAGACAGATGGATGATAGATAAGATAGATAGATAGATAAGATAGATAGATAGATAGATAGATAGATAGATAGATAGATAGATAGATAGATAGATAGACAGACAGATAGATAGATATAGTGGTGGATGGATGATAGAGATGGATGGATGGATGGGTGGATGGATGGATGGATATGTGTGTGTGTGTATATGTACATATATATATATGTGCTGTTCAGCTTTCTTCGGGTATTATCCCACGTCATTGTAGTGCTTTTAAAGTTGTAGCAACGTTTCAGCAGAATCTCATCTGCCATCATCAGGCTTCTGTATTGAGTTTGTATGTGGGTCAGGCTATCACAGCCGTTGGTTTTAAATTTGAGGGTAGCCATTGCTGTGCCAGGATGGTTTTTTCTACATCCTGATTGGTTGGGAGTCTTGGTCTGTTTTTATTGGACTTGGAGTTTGTTTGATTGGTGTTTCTGGTTTCTTCTGTCTGTTTTGTGGCTTTGATTGGCTGGCAACACTGTGTTCCTGTATTGGAGGCTTTCAGTGCAGCTTGGCTTCGCGTGAAAGGACGGCTATTATCTATGAGGAAGCTAGGTTTCATCTGGGTGCCTGGTTGGGGTGTGTTTGAGCTGGAGATATCAGGGGGAGTCTGTTTGTGTCCAGGTGTTTGCCTAGCTTGTGGTGTGGAGATCTTTCTATTTGAGAGTGCAGGCTTCCAAATGATTGACAGTCTGGTGGAATCATCTCTTCTATTCATGCTTTCAGGTCTTTTTTCAATCTCTATGGCTTCTCTGATGATTCTGTGGCTGGGGTTTTCTATAGTGGCTAGGGTTTTAGTGCCACTGAAGTTGATGTTGTGACCTGTGGTTTTCATGTGTTGGATTAGTGAGGAGGTGTGTTCCAGCTTTTTTACTGCATTTTTGTGTTCATCCAGGCGGGTACTTACTCTTCTATTGGTCTGTCCAATGTATATGGCCGGGCATGATGCACAGGGAACTTCGTATATTCCTTGGTTTTCCAGGTCAATTTTGTCTTTGGGGTTTTTAAGGATGGCTGCTATTTTTTTGTCTGTTTTGAAGGCAGTCTTGATGCGATGCCTGTGTAGTATCTTACTGATTTTGTCTGTAGTACCTCTTATGTAGGGCAGGACTGCTGTTCCATAGGTCTGTTGATCTTCTAGGTCTCTATTCTGTCTTAGTGTGTTTTTGTGGATCAAGCTAGTGATTTTGTTTTTGTGGAAGCCATTGGCTGTCAGTACTTCAGTCAGGGTGCATAGTTCAATCTTTATATGTGTCTTGTCTGATAGGCGTTTGGTTCTGGTGATTAGTGTTTTGGCCACAGAATTTATCTGTGCTGGGTGGTGGTGGGATTAGGCGTTGAGGTAGCGGTTGGTGTGTGTTTTCTTCTGGTATACGGTGTGTCCTCGTGTGCCATCTGTTCTTTTGTAGATTAGTACATCTAGGAATGGTAGTTGTTTGTTTATTTCCGTTTCCATGGTGAACTTGATTTTGGGGTGTGTGCTGTTTAGGTGTGTATTAGGAAATCGTTCAGGTTTTCTTTTCCATGGGGCCAAATCACAAATGTGTCATTGATGTATCTTAGCCATAGTTTGGGTTTGTGAGTGGCATTAGTCAGGGCTCTGGATTCGAATTCTTCCATGAACAGGTTTGCAATGACGGGTGACAGAGGTGATCCCATAGGGGCTCCTTCAATTTGCTTGCATCTTTGTCCTTTGTATATGAAATATGTGTTGGTTAAGCAGTGTTCTGTTAGTTCCATGAGGTGTTTAGCTGGTTGGTATTTATTTTTGATGATTTTGAGAGTTTCTTTTATCGGGACTTGAGTGAATAGTGAAACCACGTTGAAACTTACAAGCAGATCTTCTTGTTCCACATGTAGATCTTTGATCATTTCTAAGAAGTGGTATGAGTTTTGTACATATGAAGCTGCAGTTTCAGCATGGGGCTGTAGTTGTTTTGGTAAGTGTTTAGCTAGGTTTTGTAGTGGTGGTCCTTTGGAGCTGACTATTGGTCTGAGAGGTATGCCTTCTTTGTGTATTTTTGGGAGGCCATATAGTTTGGGGCATATGGAAGAGTTTTCTCTTGGGATGATCATCTGTTGGATTTCTTTGCTTATGTTGCTAGTTATAATTTTCTTCTTGGTTATTTTTTTTTTTTCAGATATGTGGTTGGGTCTTTGTTTATAGGTTTGTATGTGGAGTCTTGGAGTAGGTCTGTCAATTTTGTTTCATTGTCTTTTCTGTCCATTACTACTGTGGCATTTCCTTTTATCTGCTGGCAGTATGATTATGCTGTTATCATTTTTCAGGGTTTGTAGCGCTTTGAATTCATTTTTGTGCAAGTTGCTTTTGGGTGGTTTGCTTGTGCAGAGGATGTTGGTAATCTGGTGTCTTATTCTGTCAGCTTCATCTGTATTTAATTTGGTTAGGCTGGATTCTACTGCACATATCATGGATTCTGTGGGGATTTTTTTGGGTGCTATGGCATAATTGAATCCTTTGGTTAGGACATCTGTTTCTGTTTTGGTGAGTTCTCTATTGTTCTCTGTTTGATTGGTCTCCAGTCAATCAAAGCCACAAAACAGACATAACAAACCAGAAACACCAATCAAACAAACTCCAAGACCAATAAACACAGACCAAGACTCCCAACCAATCAGGATGTAGAAAAAAACATCCTGGGACAACAGTAGGCTAGCCTCAAATTTAAAACTAACGGCTGTGATAGCCTGACTCACATACGAACACAATACAGAAGCCTGATGATGACAGATGAGATTCTGCTGAAATGTTGCTACAACTTTAAAAGCATTACAATGACGTGGGATAATACCCGAAGGAAGCTGAACTGCATTCATGTAAGTACCCGCGAAAACTTAAAAAACACACACATATACATACGTATACACATACATACATATATACATACATACATATATGTATATACCAGACGAATTCAATACAGAAGCCTGATAATGGCAGATGAAATTCTGCCAAAACGTTGCTACAACCCTGAAATTCCCTGTGGTCTTCTGGTACTAACCAGACCCAACCCTTCTTATCTTTCAAATTCAGACAAGATGAGTTGCTATTAGTGGGGGAGAAAACTTCCACGAAAAAGGAGGAAGCAAGCCTTCGTGATTTAAATCAAGATTTCTCAAATTGATCAATATGGACCCATAAAATCAATGGCAATATCAGTGGTGGGATTCAAATTTTTTCATAACTGGTTCTCTGAGCATGGCTTGGTAGATGTGGCAGGGGAAGGATACTATAAAACCTCCAGTCAGAAAAGGGATTTGCTGGTTCTCTGAACTTCTCAAAATTCCTGCTACCAGTTCTCCAGAACTGGTCAGAACCTGTTGAATACCACCTCTGGATAGTATTCAAAGAGTTTATTATTTTTTCACAAGGAGGTAGCTTAATGTCTTTGCAGCCCAGAGCATATCTCCTTGGAAGGCCAGAAAACAAACAGACAAATTTGCAGTGTCCAGCTAAGGAATTATTGCCTCTCCCTGCAGTAAAGAGGGGTTGGAAGTATAAACACCCCTGTTTCTCTCTCCCTCGCCCTGTAAGAGTTCAATCAAGATAAATCATCAATTACTTCTCTTTATTTATTTTTTGAAAATTCAATCTGTTGCCTTGCCTACTCGATTCGCCCTTTTGTTTGCTAGCTTTCTCTGGCAGATTTAGGAGTAGTTGCTTGGGAAAATAGTTTCAATCACTCACTTCTGTAGTCCCAGGGAAAATTTTAGTGCCTCTCATGGCAATAATTTCTTTTATTGTACGACTTCAGGATGTTCACTATCAAAAATGTTCATGAGGACAAGATTCCTGTTGATTACACATTGTAAGTATATTATATGCATCATAATGCTTGTGTGTGTCTCATGCTTTATCCTGGCATGTGATGTTTCAAAGAAGATAGGACTTTCCCTGAGAGCAAAGTTAATGATAGAATTTGTCTGTTGCCTCAGTGTAAGAACTCTTGTAACAGATAAATCATGCTCAGCATGGTCCATTAAAATTAACCAGCTTTAAATACCTAAAATCAGATGTAAATTAACGCAGATAAAAATAACATGAATAAATAGTAACACCCCCACAAACGTTACTATCTTCACAGCCTTTCAAAAAGCCATGAAAATGGAGGCATTCTTTACATCACCAGAAAACTTTTATATACATATCATTTCATATATCATCATATCTAATTATAATTATAACATATAATTATAGTATATAATTATGGGCCTCAGTGGTGCAGTGGTTAGAGTGCAGTACTGCAAGGTACTCCTACTGCAATTTGGCAGATCGAATCCCACCAGGCTCAAGGTTGACTCAGCCTTCCATCCTTCAGAAGTCGGTAAAATTAGGACCCAAATTGTTGGGGGGCAAAATGCTGACTCTGTAAACTGCTTAGAGAGGGCTGTAAAGCACCATAAAGAGAAATGTAAATCTAAGTGCTATTGCCATATCATATCTCAGATACTCTGTGTGATTGGAGAGAAGAACAATCCATCTCAGACATGCTATGGTGAGTATGGTGTCCTTCAACATGTAAGGAGGAAGACCTCATGGCTGGCATGGGAAAATGCTGTTGACATGGCCCAATAGTGAGCGAATGTCATTTAGTTTTAAGCCTATTTATTCTACATATTTTTACATGTGCTATATTTCTATGACCTGTTTTATACCTACTTTATTCTCTCAGTGTTGAATGTTATATGTCTATAATTTGTAGGTGCTTCTGACACAAATAAAAAAATCATATTATAACAATCTCAATTTAATTAAAAAAAAAAAAAAACAGAGTCCACACTGTTATTAAGATTTATCTAAAGATTCCTAAACCCTGGTATGACTCCCAAAGCATCCCTTCTTGATTTAAATCAGGCTTTCCCAATTTGATCAATATGGACACATAAAGGTCTATGAGTATATCCAAAGAGTTTATGTTGTTGTTTTTATTATTGTATTTCAACAGAGACAAATTCCTTGTTTAATCTAATCACACTTAGTCAAATAAGGTATTCTATTCTATTCAACTCTACCCTACTCTACTGTTAGCTAAAGTATTTATTTTCATTTAATAAATATTTGGGGGGATGTCAGTGGACAATGTCCAACTTCATGAAGGGTTAGATAAACTGAAGGGTTTGGGGACCCTTGGATTAAATGCACAGAAGGGACTAGACTAGAAAAGATGGTCCTTTAAATATTGATGACCTGAGCCCTGAATGGCTTTGAAGGTTATTTTGAGTTACATATGTTAAGCACTTAGAATTGTTCTTGGAAATCCCCTGACAGCAAGTTCCATGACTCAACTTAATTGTTAATGTGCTCTGACAGCTCTCTGGTGAACAAGCAAGTATCACCATTTAAAACTAATTGCAATTTCCAAGTAGTCATCAAGGGCAGCACCAATTAGAATGTGTTACAGTAATCCAGGGTCATTAATAAAGAAAGCAGAAGTCTCTATTGTCCAGGCATATCATTCCGAAAAGGGCAACAGCTGCTATTCCAATATGACTGTGTAAAGCAGGGGTTGCCAACCTTTTGGACCTCAAGGACCACTAAACTCATAATTTTAAATCCCGAGGACCAGAGACTCTGGGAAAATCCCCCAAAAATCTGCAGGAAAATTCCCCACACCATTTTCCTACTGATCAATCATTCTTTATTTGGGATTGAAGGATACCATCTCCAGCTCTGTTCTCGGGGGGGGGGGGGGGGAGAGAGAGAGAGAAGAGAGAGAGAGAGAAAAGAGAGAGAGAGAGAGAGGGAGGGAGGGAGATGGAAAGCAACAGAAGTCTTTCTTTCTCTCCCCAAAATTCTGCCAAAAATGAGTTTTTGTGAGACTTGTCATACCAGCACAGCCTCTTGGAGCAGGATGCCTTGCAAGGTCCCAAAGACTCATTTCTAGCAGAGTTTGGGGTAAAGAAAGAAAGACTTTGGCTGCTCTCCTTGTATGCAGCCAAAAGCAGAAGGAGAAAGAAGTGGAAAGAAGCAGCTTGGTGACCAGATGGGGATGAATGGGGCAAGTTTCTCCTGTCCGCCATTCCCCCCTCCCCTCAATACCTCATGTTATTTGCAATGCAAGTGACACAAGCCTTGTGGTCCCATGGGCCATGTGGGAGGCACAGCCTTGTGTTCCCATGCAGCCTGGATTAATTGCTTTCGGGGTGACATTTCTCTGCAGACCATCAAAATTTTCTCGCAGACCACCAGTGGTCTCCGGCCCACTGATTGGCGACCACTGGTATAAAGGATCTCCTGACCTGGCCGTAGCCTCTAATATCTGATCAAGCAGACTTTCAGGAAAGAAATGGCAGACCAAAGACAACTCCATTAAAAGTGGAATCAGCAACTGAAATGGAATGCAGAGCTGGTGAATAGACCAGTTCTTTAATAATTCCTCCCTGGACAAAGAGAGGACTTGGGGTTGCCCACAACTGCTCCAACAGTTGCTCCTCACAAGGAGATCACAAGATAACAGTTACCTGGAAGTTGCTATCTTGTGGTATCCTAGTGAGGAGCAACTATTTCAAGGTTTAGAGGTCTGGGAGAGGAGAGGAATAGCCATCTTACTCAAAAAAAATTAAGAAAATAATAATAAAATAATGTGATTTGATAATAATGTGATATGAAGGTTTCCTTCTGTCATTCTACATGTTTCTGAAGAATGTCTCATGTGAGAATATAGAAAGGGTAAAAATAATATAGTTCTATCCCCTGGAATACCCAAATTCTGAAAGCTAAATCCAATGTGCAAGGGAGCAAGGGGTGGTGGCAATGAATCACTGAGCTCTCAGGAATGTAATTTAACTGAGGTCCAGTGCTAGAATGAATATGACTCAAGGCAGCAAACATACAGTACCAAATACTCCTGCCTCCTATTTTTTCCACAGTGACAATTCTACTGGGCAGAGAGAATAACTGACCCAAAGTCATTCAGCCAGATTTCATGCCTATGCAGGAGATGACCAAGATGAGCCTGAGGGAGGAGTCAAATGCATCATCAGTCATGAGTCCCCTCATACCCAAGAGATCAAAGTCCAGCCCACCTTGAATTCTTGTAACTTTTTTGTACCACCAATTTGCTTGGACTGTTAGTAAGTTAGATTCTTGTAGAAGGCTTCAGTTTGCAATAAATCTTTATACCCATTGGAACTGCCTGGATCTTCTGATTTCCCTGGCACTTGATAGCTTAGAACTCACAATCTCCCAGGTTCTAGGCCAGCACTTTAACTATTTCACTAAAATGTCTCCCTAATAATTACTGCTGAGTAGCTCTTTTTGTCTGTCTTCCCTTGTTCTTCTGTACCATTTCCAGTCTGCAAAATTCCAAACCAACAGTAGAGCACAGCAAAGAGACAGAAAATACTGAGTTTCTGCTGGCAAGATGCAGTATATGGAATAGAAGCTTTAGAGGGAAAGACAACAAACTTTTCACTTAGGAGCAGACCAATGTGCATCTGTACTACAGCAATAGTGTTTCTCAATCTTGGTGATTTTAAGACTTCAACTCCCAGAATTTTTCAGCGAGCATGCCAAGCTTGAGAAATACAATCTAAGATGTGAGATCATAAGATTATTCACATTGTTGTATGCTCTCTACTGATGACTTGGCCACAAATTAGAGAATAACGTTGGGAGATCTGTGCCGTATCAAACAGTCAACTAGAAGAGAGGCACAGGGCCAAAATTATTTTGGTGTCTACTTTTTCAGAAACAAATTCATCTCACTAAGCCCATTTGTTTTGTGCTGTCTCTCATTCATGCCAGCAGAATCCTTGTATGCCAGATTTATGGGCAATTGTTATTTTTGTCCTTGATGGCAAAAAAAAAAAGGGGGGGGGAGACACAGATACCTTGATGACAAGGTGAGCTTTCTGAACATCTTCAGGATTATTTCAGATGAATCTAATTCCCAACTTGAGTGAAACTCTTAGACCACAAAAGACACTAACTTTTCTGCTGTAGAAACATATTCCTGTTGCTACAAAGATTGTTCTGATCTGAGAAAGCCTATCATTAGTTAAAGCCCATGTCACACTGAACCAACGGATGCAAAGAGGATGTAAAACGGACAAAAAACCTTGTCATCCATTGGTTAATGCAATGTATCTGTTCTGTACTCACTGCCTCCATTTTGCTTCCTCTCTATCTGTCCAGCATCCATTTATGGACGTTTCATCCGCTCCAAAAGTTTTGGGCTGCCTAAAACTTTTGTGCGGAAAATGTATCCAGTTCGTCCATGCTGCATCCGCTACGCATCCGCTACGCATCCGTTACGCATCCGTTAAGCATCCGCTATATCCGCTAGGCATCCGTTCCGCATCCGCACAACTCACATCCGCTTGGACACAGGAAGGAAGCGGAACGGACACAGAAAGGATGCAGAACGGATGCAGAACGGATGCAGAACAGATGCAGAACGGATGCACAATGGATGCCAAGCGTTTAAAGCGGAAAAAACGTTCGCAGAGGGGATCTATCTCGGATATTAAGGATGTCTAGAGGATGCCTAGAGGATGCCTAGAGGATGCCTAGAGGATGCAAAGGGACACCTATACTGCCTATAAAAAGGGGGAGCAACTCGTCTGCATCTCACTTTCAGACCAGCAGCCCACTTGTGCAGACCTCTGCAGCCTTCATCTGACTCTTGCTCTTCCACAGGATCCAGTCATGTCCACCGTGGATCGTACCACAGTCCTTTTGGCAGCCACCATCCTTCTGCAACAGTACGAAGCCATCCACAGGCTCTGTGAACTCTACTATGGGAAGAAAAAGAGGCGGCCAAGAAGCGTCTGGGTCCGAAAATGGATCGGGAGAAGAGCAGAGTACGGACTGTACAACAAGCTGATGGTGGAGCTCAGGAACGAAGACACTCGGGCGTTCCAGAACTTCATGAGGATGCCTCCAGCCATGTTTGACGAAGTTGTGCAGCGCCTGACACCCAGGTTGACCAAGGCAAACACCAACTTCTGGCCCAGCCTGGAACCTGGGCTCAAGGTGGCACTCACTCTGCGCCACCTGGCCTCAGGGACCACCTACAAAAGCATGCAGTATGTCTGGAGGGTGCCACACAACACCATCAGCATTGTGGTCAGAGAAGTGGTGCAGGCCATCATTGAAGAATACCTGCAGGAGCTCCTCCAGTGCCCCTCCACTGAAGAAGGATGGAAGAAAGTTGCAGAGCAGTGGTATCAGAGGTGGAACTTCCCACACACTGTTGGAGCCATCGATGGCAAGCACGTGGCCTGCAAAGCGCCAGCCAAGTCGGGGTCCACTTATTTCAACTACAAGGGCTTCTTCAGCATCATCCTCTTCGCCATGGTCGATGCTGACTACAAGTTCATGTACATCGATGCTTCAGGCTACGGCTCATCTTCAGATGCCCAGGTATACGCCAGTCACCTCAAGGAGGGGCTGGAAGGCAACCTCATCATGGGCTTCCCAGATCCAGACTGCCTGCCCAACGACACGCAAGATGTGCCCTACTTCATCGTGGGGGATGACGCCTTCTCCCTCACAACCTACCTCATGAAGCCATACACTTCCAGACTCCTGACCCGTGAAGAGAGGATCTTCAACTACAGGCTGTCCACGGCAAGGCGGGTGGTGGAGAACGCCTTTGGCATCCTGGCCAACAGGTTCCAGGTACTTCTCACCACCATGCAGCATCGCCCAGAGACCATGAGGAGGATCGTGGAAGCTTGCTGCATCCTGCACAATCTCATGCGCACCTGCTACCCAGTCTTGCAGAACAGGCTCATGGACCATCAACAAGGCAATGGGGACATGGAGCCTGGGGAATGGAGGCAAGGGTGAAACCTGATCGACACTCAGGATGTGCAAGGCCACAACAGAGCCTCACGGGAAGGGAAGAAGCAGCGCAACCTCCTGAAACACTGGTGCAACTCCCCAGCTGGAGCAGTGGATTGGCAAGACAGGATGGTAGATGCTTAATGGATGCTTCCTTCAGCCTGTCTCATCACACGGATGAGATTGGGCCATGTATGTTGGGTGAGCCTACAATAAACAGGGCGTTTAATAAAGAGTTGTGTTTATGTTGACATGTGTGGATGATTGATTACATTATTATCGATAATAAATCAATAATAGGTGTGGCACCTGGGAGGGTGGACCATACAGTCCCACTATGCTTACACTGGAGGTTTATCTATCCCCACAGCTATTACCCATCCCAAAGGTATCCCTCCCCACCCCACTGCTACCTTAACCCATCCCACAAGCATGCAAAGGCTTAAACCAATTCTAAAAGTTTCCACCAAGACTTTATTAAAATAAAGAAATGAAGCAAGTGTGTGAATCAAAGATCAACTTTATTGAACAACAAGCTGTAAAAGAAAAATGACCCAAGTCAAGTGTCCAAATAAAGTCCACACCCAGTCTCTGGCAGTCTTCACGGTCACTCGGAGGTGTGCCCAGTCTCAGGGGTGAAGGGTCCAGGTGCTGTGGTGGTGGGTGGTGCTGGAGTGCCTGGCCTCGAGAGGACAACAAGGGACAGTGTGTTGAGAAAGGTCTCGGACAGCTGGCTCAGCCCCGTGATGCTGAGAGGTCCTTCCTCCATGCCATGGGGTGGCAGCCCCAGTACTGATGACAGATGTACTGAGGCCGGGCTTGGCTGTGGGGTGGAGGAAGGAGTAGTGTAGTGGGGCTGTCTGCTCTGCAGCTGGGTGAGGACTGGCATGGTTGGCATCGCTGTCGTCGGTGGCATCATTGGCGTGGGTGGTATCGCTGTCGTCAGTGGCATCATTGGTGTGGGTGGCATCGGTGGCATCATTGAAACAGTTGGCAACGGTGTCGCCCGATGACTCTGTGCCTGGACTGGGAAGGGCTGCTGCCTGTGCTGCTGAACCTCCTGGTAGCCGTAGCCCTGGTAGGTGAGGGGCTGTGGGAAGCCTTGGAATGGGAGGGACATCACCTGGGGTGGAGGAGCAGGCCTGGACTGGGTGGGAACAGGTTCCTCTGGGTCTGGAGGGTTGTGAAGCAGCTTGGTGATCCGGTCCTTCACCAGCTGGTACTGTGGATCCGCCATTTCCTTGAGGGTCTGGTTGACATAGGTGAGGAAGGGCTTGCGATTGGAGGAGGAGGAGTCAGTGTGGACCAGCTGAGAGAGGAGATCTATGCTGGTGCGGATGGTGTCCCTGATTTCCAGCATGACATTGTGGCTCTGCCCCTCCAGCTGTCTGGCTCTCTGCCTTTCTGCGGAGGCGGAGCTGGGGGGGGTGGATGCGGCTAGGATTGTGGTGGACTCGATGTCTCCTTTCTCCCACCGCACCAGGGAGTCCTCTACGCACTCCACCATGCTTACCACACCTGTCCACGGGTTCTCCGCCATGGCACGCTCCACAGAAACCTGCCTGGAGACAGGGACTGACTCTCGGCCGGAAGAGGACTGGAGAGAGAGGGTCATGAGAGGGGCTGCTGGTGCTCCTCGGTGGCAGATCTCACCCTCCAGGAAGCTGCACCTGGCCATGACGTAGGTCTCTCTGTCTGTCAGCTCCACAGTGGCCTGGCCAGATTTCTTCAGGTGCAGCTTCCCGTACCAGGTGTGCATGTGCTTCCACCAGCCGAGAAGCACCTCTGAAGTGTAACCCATACTCTCCGCCCTCTCTCTCCAAGCAGCCTGCTTCCGCTTGGTGTCCCTGTACAGCCGGTGTCCCTTCCGCCACAGATAGTCATTCTCTCTCAGCCACTCCAGCACCTCATTCTCGTGCCTCTCCTCAATATAGTATTGCCTCCTCTCCCATTGTCGCATATGCCTCTTCCTCCCTTTGGCAGGACCAGATGGGCCTTCATCAGAGGGGCTCCCAGGTAGTAGGGGCTGCCCCTCCACACCACCACCACCACCAGCAGCACCAGCAGAATCATCATCATCATCATCCTCACCAGTAGGATCATAATCAGCATCATCATCCTCACCAGCAGGATCATAATCAGCATCATCATCCTCACCAGCAGCAGCAGCAGCAACAGGACCAGCAGGACTAGGATCAGCAGCAGTAGAATAAGCACCAGCAGGGCCAGCAAGTCCAGGAGCACGAGCAGGACCAGGAGCACGAGCAGGACCAGGAACACGAGCAGGACGAGCAAGACCAGGAGCATGAGCAGGACGAGCAAGTCCAGGAGCACGAGCAGGTCGAGCAGGACCAGCAGGACCAGGAGCAGCTTCAACAGAGTAAGCAACAGCAGAAGCCCCAGCACCAGCAGAAGCACCACCGCCAGGAGCGGCTTCAGCAGAAGCCCCAGCACCAGCCGAGTCAGGGGCAAGGGGTGGGAGGTTGGCCCTGTCCCTCTTGCCAGGGATGGCGGCAGGTTGCTGAGGCTTTCGCTTCCTCCCCATGGTTGTGGGGTTGCTGGCTGGCAGGGAGGCTGGCAGGCACCAAGGCTGGCAAGAAGCCTGGCAGGAAGGCTGGCAGAAAGCCTGGCAGGAAGGCAGGCAGGCAGGCACCAAGGCTGGCAGGAAGGCAGGCTGGCAGGGCAGGCAAGGAACTCGAAGTGTCCAGCAGCAGGTCTTTCCTCGGAATGCTGACCACATGCGAGCTGCTTCCCTTTATATCCAGGGGGGCTTACATAATACTTCCCCCCCGCATGTGCAATTAACGCTTGACATCCGTTCAGCTTCCGCTGTGCATCCACTAGGCTTCCGCTGTGCATCCGCTTTATCCGCTAGGCTTCCGCTCTGCATCCGCTTCATCCGCTCGGCGTCCGTTCTGCATCCACTGTATCCGTTCCGCGTCTGCTTCGCTGAGGCCCCCCGGAAGCCCTGCGGATGCGCCATCCGCTCCATCCGCTTCCATCCACTGTGCTTCCGTTCCGCATCTGCTTTGCATCCGCCCTGCGTCCTCCCCGCATCCGTGTTATCCGCTCCGGTTATGCAAATTTTTGCCCCTTTTGGGAGTGGATAACAATGGATGGAACATTTTGCTCATCCGTTGTGTCCATTTTGCATCCGCTGGCCAGTGTGACATGGGCTTTAGATTGATGGATACAGTTCACACTTGTTTTTCTGTCAATTTGGAGTCAATTTTTCCATCAATCAAATTGTTAAGAAGCACTGGATTTCAAAGTAAGAATTTCAATCTTGTACAAATATATGTCCAAATAATTATGTACAGAGAGAGAAATACATACACAGACATACATACACACACATACATAGACATACACTGTCCAAGAAGTTCATCGAATCCAGTATCAATAAAGTAATTAAAAAGCCATCAGATCAGTCTTACATGCCTAAACCAACAATCCTTATATATTAAAAGCTTTGGGGAACAGGTCCATCTTAACTTTGTACATAGATATTGGCAGGGAAGCTACCATCCCAAAGTCTGGGGAAAGGCTATTCCAAAAGATAACAATGGAAAAATATCTTCTCAACTAAATTTAATAACATAAGGACATAAGCTATGCCCTGATGGACTGGATCCCTGATCCAACTAGCCGAGCAGCCTTTTCTCCTTTAAGCCAACCAATTGCATGAAGGAACCCATTAGACTCCCAGCAGATGGCCTTCAGAGGCACTCACACTGTCATCAAAGCTGATAGCTGCTGATTCTCATGACTTCCATGAATGGTCCAAACTCTTCTTGAAGCCAATCAATCTGGGAGCCAACACAACCATAAGAAGACTTCTGAATCAGGCCCACCTGGTCCAGTAATCTGTTCTCATGGTGGCCAACCAAAAGCACAAGGAGGATTAATGCCACAACAGATGGCCTTCAGAGATGACCACAGTGCCACCAAGGCTGATAGCCACTGATTCCCATATGTTTCATGTGCTTTTCCTCTTCAAACTTCCTCCCAACTCTCTACCTATAGATCAGTCATTTGTCCTACAGCTTGATGGGGTGGACAGTGGATTTCCAGGGCCAAGAACCTAAAGATATTACACATCTATAGACTGAAGAGTTCAGAAGAGGTGAGACCAATGTCAACAAACAACAATTCCCAAAGCTGGAATATAGACCCTGGTGATGCATAATGTAGTAGGACTTCTGAGTGTGATGTTATGATGTTAAAAGCCAACCCCACTAAAACTGTCAAATTCTGTCATGAAAAGGTTTCATTATTTCTAAGAATACCCCATATACAGGCAGTCTGTTACTTAAATTCCACGTTTATTTTTAAGAAACAGCATCCTCCCTTATCTCTGAAAAACAATAGAGGAAGAACACTTGTCTAAAAATCGACATCAACCCAGTAGACAGCTATCCCAAGTCCAGGGAATCAATGGTGTCTGTTATCTCCAGCTACAAATTAGGCTAAATGTCATATATGAATAAAGATGCTCTTTAAAAAACAAAAGCTACATTCCTCATTGGGATTGAACTCAAAGGAAAAGACCAGTGAAATGGAAACCTGAAGTTTTTATTTTGGGAATGGCAGATAAATAGTTGGAAAGAAAACATGGGATTCATTTTTATATATGAAATCTACTGCAAGGTTGCTATACGCCGAAAGGCGGAAAGAAGGATATATACAGTTTGTATCCACAATGGAAAACTTGATTTTGAAACCAAAAGACCTAGCTGAGAGGGCCAAATTCACTGCTTTGCTTAGAGGCAATAATTTGACAAAAATTTATTGTGACTTGGAGACCAAATTCCAAATTCCACTGATTTCTTCCAAGACAAGGAGAAAAATAATCTTTTGATTTTGGAATTCAAGGACTACACCTGAATTGACCAGATAAATATTATTCATACTTGGCAAATTATTAGGTATTATATTAACACTAAAGGGGAAATTGTATTATAATTTTTTCTTCATTTTTTTTTAGAATGTAGATTATTCATATTTTAAGGTATTTAAAGTATTGATTATTTATTTAAACCTGGAGGTTGTTGCATCGTTATTATGATCTCTGTACTGAAAAAAAATTGGAGTTTATTTTTTTTATATATTTGATGTATTTTTGATCTTTCTAACTTGCCTTATTCCCTTTTTTCTTTTTTTAATATTAGTTTGTATTTTAATGTTTATTTTGGAAATTTAGAAATATTTTTTTTTTAAAAAGGAACTGAAAACCAGACACAGCCATAAAACCTGGATATGGTTTGTGTTTTTTCCACCACTCTGGGGAACAGACCATGATTGCAATGGTTATTCTCACCTTACAGACTGTTTACCAATCACAAGTCAGTGTTCTGATAAGTCACAGTGTTCCGATATCTCAGGGGCTGCCACAAAGAAAAGGGAGTCAAGCTGTTCTCCAAAGACCTGAGGGCAGGACAAGAAACAATGGATGGAAACTAATCAAGGAGAGAAACAGCCTGGAACTAAGGAGAAATATCCTGACAGTTAACACAGCTATTAAGTGGAACAACTTGCCTCCTGAAGTTGTGGGTGCTGTTATTTCAGTTTTAGGTTTCCTGCCTAAGCAAAGGGTTGGACTAGAAGACCTCCAAGGTCCCTTCCAACTCTGTTGTTCTATTCTAAACTAGAAACAGAACCAAAACAACCAAACCTAGAGGGGACCAAGGAACCCAACAGAACCTAAACAATAAGATAAATATCATCCTTAGCCCTGCTGAAAGGATTTTAGCCATGCCACTACTAACCATCCCAAGCGAACCAAAAGAGAAATGGTATGGAGATAATAATAACACAATGCTTATTCGCTGTCTCACTTCACATATAACCAGCAGCTCTATAACAAAGCCTTGGGTTGTCAAAGGAAAAACAGCAACATTCTGTTGCCATTATTTTCCACGTTACCTGCCAACCAAGTCCAGGCAGCAGCTGCCAGAGCAGCAGGCTATGACAGACACACAGTTTCTCTTCTAACTTGATCCCTTTTCCATTTTGTAATGGCATATACTGATGGTAGAGCCACAGCCAAAAAAGGTACTGCTACACCAAGGCTGGTTTCAGTCTTTGGTGCATCCAGTTCCCTTTGGCTTCTTTTCTTTTTTTAATGATGCTCATGAATTTACAAGCCCACAAAATGTGGACTACTTGATCTTGCAATTTATCCACAGGGCTTAGAATATGTTAGGGGTTTTCTTTCATAACTGAACAATAAGTTAAATTTAGCTATGGAGCTGCACACGGCAGGAAAAAGAAGTGCCTATTCAACCTGATGCAATTGGAGAGTAGGCAACCGGGGGGGGGGGGGGGACAACGACAATGGCTTATTAGGAGTATATGTCAGCTTTGGGGGCCAAACATCTTTCAAGACGTCTTTAACAAAACGCTGCAAAAAAATCGCCATCTACCATGAGCCAGCTTACAAAAATAAGGGAGAAAAAAAGCAGCCGTTAACTAATTCAGCAACCACGGCAAATGATCTACAGACAAACTGCAGACAAGCAAATTGAAATAAACCAAATGAGGCAACAAATTAAATCGGTCCCCTAGGAAATTGGGGGAGGGCAGGGATTAGGCAACAATATGTATAATGCTTCCTTTTGTAAGCCTGTTCTTCTGAAAGGCGTCTTCTCAACCCGATTCTAGGAAAAACAGAAACAAAATTCGATGTATATATCTCCCAAGGACTTGAGCCATGCATTATTCATTCTTATTCCTTGCAGACCTGTGTCAGACAGCAAGCATAACAACAATCTCAGGCACTATAGTGAGGAAAAACTGGAATTGGAGTTCATAACCCTTCAATCAATGGACCAAGTAATTAAACACTAGACACCAGTGGTGAAGCTCCCACAAGGCAAGCTGTCTGAAGGTAAGCTATACCACTGGTTTATTGTCCTCAATGTTAGGAAGTGTCTCCTTAATACAGGTTGCTTCTCTCCTTCATTTAGTCTCCATCCAAAGTCTCAACATCCTTTTTGTAATGGAGTGACCAAAACTGAATACTGCATCCAGCTTTGATCATAACATTACAAAAAAGATGTTGAGACTCTGGAAAAAGTGCAGAGAAGAACTAAGATGATTAGAAGCCTGGAGACTAAAACATATGAAGAACTGTTACAGGATTTGGGTTTGGCTAGTCTAGAGAAAAGAAAGACTAGGGGGGACTTGATAGCAGTATTCCAGTGTTTGAGAGGCTGCCACAAAACCTGTACATGGTTTGTCGCTCCCACCACTCTGGGGAACAGACCACGATTGTAATGGTTATCCTCACCTTATAGGCTGTTAACCAATCACAAATCAGTGTTTCGATATGTCACAGTGTTCTGATATCTCAGGGGTTGCCACAAAGAAGAGGAAGTCCATTTATTTTCTGAAACACCAGAGGGCAGGACAAGAAACAATGGATGGAAACTAATCAAGGAGAGAAGCAACCTGGAATTGAGGAGAAACTTTCTAACAGTGAGGACAATTAACCAGTGGAACAGCTTGACTTGTGGGAGGTTGTGGGTACTTCATCACTGGAGGCTTTTAAGAAGAGACTGGATAGCCACTTGTCTGGAATGGTATAGGGTCATAGGAGTTTGGACTAGAGGACCTCCAAGGTCCCTTTCAACTCTGCTATTCTGTTATTCTTTTAAACAATATATAAAAGACCTGGAAACCCAACAGATCAGCCTTCTCTACCTAAGAACATTTTTTTGAACAGTCATGCCCCTTTTTACAAACTGAGATACTTATACTACATAAGTATTTACAAATTCTGAAAAGCATCCATTCTAGCACACTTCACTACTGTTTTGGAAGAGTGATACAAAAAAGGTAGTGTCCCTGGGAGACACGTTGCTGTTGAAGCTACGGTTTATGTCATACTAAATTATATCTTCTCATCTATAAGGACTGAAGGACCCACCACATAATTCTTTATCTGGTAAAACATTTGGAAAATTCTGGTTGTTTTTATGTAGAGTTATCAGATCGCCATAATTCAGTCTCCTTGAATGTAGCTAAATTTTGTTATTCTGGCTGAAAAATTGAACTTTTATTATCCACTGACAAACCTACCAGTCTGTTTTGTTTTCATTTCAGTTTTATTTTTAATGTGTTTCTCTTTGCAACTCTGGTCAGTGACCATAATAAAATATTCATTTATTTAAGTCCTACATTTATTCTTCTGTTGCTTTCCAAACCTCTGAAACCATGCTAATAGAATAGCTAATGTTGTAGTAAGATCTATGAAATGATCTTTAACTTTGAAACTTAAATTTCATAATTGGAAATCATATCTCCAAACAATGGAGGCCAAATTTTATTTGCTAATCCTACCCCACAAGACATATATTAACAGTCATTTAGGTGAGATGGGTGTTGAGGAAATGTGACAAATAAATAAATATTTTTTGTCCATGTAAAATCTGGATATTAGTATGTAACTGGAGTGTCAAACTCAAGGCCTGTGGGCCAGGTCATGTGCACAGGGTTCTTAGATCTGGCCTGTCGGGCTGACCTGGAAACAGTGAAGGACCAGTCCATGGTGCCTCTGCCACTGAAAATGGAGCTCCAGAGGTCCTTCAGAACTCTGTTTTTGCTGACAGAGAGTTGCAGGAGGCCACTGCAGCCTAAAATGGAGTTTGGGAGCCTGTTTTCACTGGCAGAGCACTTGGGCCACAACACATGCCCCAGACATGAGCTGGCAATGCCCATCCTGCCTGCTCCCCTCCCGGAGATCACAGCCCTCAATGAAATTGAATTTGACACCCCTACCCTACAGAATCAAAGCTCTTAAGCTAGATCCAAGTTCTCAATAGATTGAAGACAATCACTTTTATGGTAGAGCTGACAGATGGAAGAATAACAAAAAGACTGTATTTGTATAATTTAAAACAAGAGAAAGAGAAAAAAACATATACCAGTGAAGATGGCAAAATGCTAAGCGGTGAAAAGGAACATTTTGCTTGGTCTTCACAGAAAAGGACACATGTGTCCCACTAAGCAATTGTGAAGAACAATATGATAAATGAAGTCTAATAGAAATATGTGCTGCTAATTTCTATTTACTCGGAAAGAATTTGAAGTTCCAAAGCCAATGAATTGCATCCTAGGATCCTGAAGGAATTATGATATTCTTAATGAACCTTTATGTATTGTTTTAATCCTGAAGAGTGGATGGATGGGCAAATGAGAACAAGAATGATGGGGGGAAAGGGGGATGTTGGGAATTACAAGCCAGTCAGCTGCATGCTGATCTTGAAAAGATTCTATGGGAGATAATCACAAATTCAATCTATACACCATTTGAAAACAAAGCAAAAATTACTAGAAGTCAGCATGGATTTCTCAAGAACAAATTTTGCCAGATTATCTCATTTTTGATTGGGCATATTTCTTAGTAGATAATGGAAAAGCTGTAAATGAAGTATTTGGATTTCAGGAAAACATTTAACTAAGTATCCAGTGATATCACAATTAGGAAGTTAATTTGCTGTGGGCTGGATTGCATGACAAAATCAGTGCTCACCAACAGTTCCTCATCAAATTGAAGTGAGATGAAATACCACAAAATTCAGTTCTGGGCCATGAATTCAGTCTCCTTTTTCTTTTCTTTTTGGGCAAAGAGATTAACTGGGTTTAACTCCGGTCATGTCCAAAGGACAGGAAGGAAAATGGAGTGGACTAGAGTGGAGTGGAATGGAATGGAATAGGATAGAATAGAATAGAATAGAATAGAATAGAATAGAATAGAATAGAATAGAATAGAATAGAATAGAATAGAATAGAATAGAATAGAAAACAGAATAACAGAATTGGAAGAAAGCAGGAGACCCTAAGCCATTTTAGACAAATGGTTATCCAATTTCTTCTTGAAAACCTCCAGTGATGAAGCACCCGCAACTTCTGGAGGCAAACTGTTCCACCGATTAATTGTTCTCATTGTCAGGAAATTTCTCCTTAATTCAAGGTTGCATCTCTGCATTTTGTTTGTTAATTTTCTCCACCATATTGTGATGTTTTTGAAAGGTGAACTTGGTGTAGCTTAATAACACACTCTATCTCAAAAACATTTCATTATCTGTCAGAAAAGAGCCACATGGTTTCGGTAAGTCACTTTTCTCACTAAACCAGATGGCAGCCCAAGATGTCATAGGGCTGAAAGTCAGAGGCATTATTGTTCATTTTCAGCAGGACAATTATCCCCGATTTTATTTTTGAAAATTAGAAATAGGAAGGAAGGGAAATGTCTCTGGGAAACAAAGCCTCCAAGTTTCCCCTTAAATCAATGTTCACAAATAATCCGAAAGCATGCTATCAAAGTTTGGTCATTTTGCCTTTGCATTTGGCCAGTACAATTTTAAACTTTTTGGAGGGAAGCTAAAAGCTAAATATAGCTTTCAGTTGTTCAGTGTTTCTCCGTCTCTTGTCAAGCCTTCCTTCTCCCCCCACATCAAGAGAGATCAACAGAAAATTGTAAATATTTCAAGGATCTCATATGAAGTATTTTGAAATGCTTTAAAATGCTCTAAAGAAATTAGGGCATCCTCTGGTTTGTATTTGGTTTCCAGCGAGCTGTTCATATCCTTGAATTTAATTCATTTAAAATGAAATTATATGCAATTCTCCACAGATTTATCTTTTTTTCCTTTTTCTGTGTCATTAAAATTTCCAATCTGGAAGTTTGGGAAACTCTGGGAGCTGCAGTTCAGGTTTTGAGGGTTAACATGCAACTGTGTTAACCCTCAAAACCGAGCTCTGTATCTGATATAGAGCCTGAACCCCATTTTGCACTAATGAATAATGCAAGAAGTACCCAGTAAATTTGGTTTCAAAACTAGCATACAAGAATCATTGCCTGGATTAGCTAAAAACAAGTTTCGGATGTTTCCATATTTATTCCTGTCTGTTGAATATATTTAGCCTCTCCATCCCATTTGAGAGGACAAGAAGAGCAAGCAATAATAATCAATTTTAACAAGAATAGCGAAGGGAGAGAAGATAAGGGTTTCAATAAATCAAAATCACCTTTCAACAGAATGGCAAGGAATAAACAATACACTCTAATTCCTGCTAAAGTAAGGACTGGTGGCCCAGAGGCCGAGCAAAAGCTGCTTCCCTGAATATATTTTTTTTCTAGTTTCCTGCAGAGGCTGCTAAATCTTTTGGCTCAGGAATAAATGAATGAATGAAGAATGGACAGCAGAGAGATCCATGGGGTGAAAAAAAAAAATCAATATGGCCCCTGCAATTATACAATCAAGTGGGCATCACTTCACATGGCTGCCACTGCTCTCTCGACTTTTTTGACCTCCACAAATTTTTACCTCAGGATTTCCCCGACCAGTGGTGTTTATGAAGTGAGGGAGGTGTATCAAAAATCAGCAAAATAGAGACCTCAAGACTCCATAATCCAAAAAGAATTTGCCTGAAATGCTGCATTCTAACCATTGCAGATATGAAAACATGGGCTGTGAGAGTGATCTGAGTGTGACATCTATCACCCCATTGATTGGCAGAGTTGTTTCAGCTGATTTAGCTGACTATGTAGGTGTCTTCTTCCTCCCTCACTGCTATGTGTGTCCCTCCTAAACCTGCATGCATGGTGGAAGGGGACAACCATCCTCGATAGGATGTGTACACAGATCTTTGGTCAAGGAGGTACAACACATACATAGGGGGAGGGGAATGCAGTATCAATTCTGATTGGTCTTAATCCCTATCTGAAATAGACCAATGATAGCCCTTTTTGTATCACCTTTATAGGCCCCACCATTCTCCAATTTCTCAACAAGTCATGATGAGAATCCCATCAACTGCACAGGGTCCCCCGTACAGCAAGCTGGGGATGAATAGAGAGATAATGGGGCCATGCAATTTTTCCTCATCAAAATCACTGCAGAGACAGTAGAAAGCAAACAAGAAAAGCAATCACCACCCTCCCCTATCAGTGCTCACAAAGACAAAGAAGTGCTGATGTTTCCCATTCCATGAAGCCTGACTCTGTGCTGGGTCTTTTGTACAGCTGGCCATTCCTTGCAGCAATTTGAATAGTTTAAAACTGTACAATTACAGTTCTAAATTACAACCACAGCAAAACAATTACACCACGCACAAGAAAAACGCTGGTACAGTCCAGCTCCGTTGGAAAGGGTGCATGCAAAATGAATGGGGTGGGATGGGGGAGTGGGGAGGACTTGTTGTTCCAGCTCAGAAGAAGAAAAGCAGCCACAAAAACTTAAAATGTTCTGTTGGAAGGTTTTGAGTGGGCTATGTTTTAACACCTGAAATCTTGCAGGATTTCAAGCATTGTAACATGGGGTGGGGAGTCAATTAAGTCATAGTATGTGGAGTACTCAGCATCTCCCATCATTCCTCATAGAGTTTTTCCCCCTTTCTTTCTAGGGTCATGGGCTGCCCCACTCTCCCCACCCCCAGACACACATGGCAAGACTTCTGCAGGCATTAATTCCCCCCAAACAGATCCTCAAAAAGCACCCCCATTGCACAAGTCTGGATTCCAAGCTTGGTACGGCAAAAGTCACTGAGTATCTGAGTCCAACAGGCCTACACAAAGTCCAGGAAAGCAGTCCACGATATGAATGGGTCAGGGTACATGGCACGAGCACACAAGGCATGGAACCAGGCAAATTGCTCCAGCAATGCTCAAGTCTTCAGGATGGGCTTAAGTTGGCAATGCCAGTGCAGCCCTTCATAAGAGGCAAGGATGCCTCCTCATGAGTAGTTTAGCTGACTAGCTTTGTGCCTGTCTCCTCTCTGTTCTACATGTCCTTTGCTCAAGATGAGTTGTGGCCTCCATCTCCTCATAACTAACAGTTGGCAGCTTCTCCTGGTCCATGCCTGGAGCCTCCTGGCCAACTTGCTACAGCTGTGGCTTGTCTCACTCAGCCTGCAGCTGAGGCTGCTCTGTCAGGCTAGCACCCTCTGAGCCTCAATCCTGACCAACACTCAGTTCTGCTCTTTCCTCTGCTGACTCAATCTTACCCTCCTCCTCTGAATTCGTATCTGGAGAGAGGTCTGGGGGTGGATCCATGACAGGCCACAATCATTTTTGCTGCTTTCTTCTGGATATTTTCTAGTTTGTCAGTATCTTTCTGGATGTGGCATCCAGAATGGGATGCAATATTCCAGATATAGTCTGAACAATGCATAAGCAATTGTTTCTCATGATCTTAACACTGTATTTCTGCTACTGCAACCCACGACTGCATTTGGTTCTTTGACAGTTATATCACACTTGGTCATGCTTAGTTTGTGATCCACCAAGAACCCCAAGAGCAGAGGTGTCAAACTGGTAGCCAGCTGCCCAGATGCATCATGCGCCCGCCATGCCCACCTGTTCCACAAAGGGAAAAAACATTGTGAAACGTCACATAACGGCAACGTGACACCATGACTTTGACTTCCATGCCCTAGAGTTTTCTTTTTAATGAACTACTACAATCCCTTCTTTTATCCAATATTCATGTCTTTGTTTTTTTCCTACTCAGATGCAGGATTTCACACCTGTCCCAGTTGAAAATCATCAGGATGATTTTTGCGTACTTTTGCCAAGAAGTTGGACTTCTTGCTTTCTAGCTAATCTAAAAGCAGAGCTGAGCCTGAAGCTTCTATTATTCAGTGCAGACTCAGGTAACATGCCAGAAACACAGATCTCTAAGTGAATCTGTGATTCTGTGAGCAACTCAATCTGCCTGCCTGCTTAGTCTGATTTTGGGTAAAAATTGCTCTTTTTTTATAAAAGATTCAATATTTACATGCATAGCATGTTGCAAATTAATTTTGTGAGTTTGTTTGCGAGTGTATTCAATATTTACATAAATATTTATACTATTTACATACAAGCCATGCCTAGCCAGTCACATGACCACCAAGCCACACCCACAAACTAGGCCACACCCATAGAACCAGTTGTTAAGAAATGTGAATCCCACCCCTGGATAGTACCCTCTCTTGGAAGGAATAGTACAACCTACCAATAGTACAACCAAGTGAAGTGTTTGAACAAGTTTTGTTTTGCTACTCAGAATGTCTCCATCCAATGGAAACATACAAATAGTCCTCGATTTACAGCAGTCCATTTAGCCACTGTTTGAAGTTACCATTGCACTGTAAACAAGTGACTTATGATCTTTTTTCACACTTACAATCATTGCAGCATTCTGATGCACATATGATCAGAATTCAGATGCCTGGCCACTGATTCATATTTATGACAGCTGCAGTTTCCCAGGGTCAGGAGATCTCCTTTGGTGACCTTCTGAGAAGCAAAGTCAATTGGGAAGCCAGATTCACTTAACAACCATGTTGCTAACTTAACAACTGCTTCAAGAAAGGTTGTATAATGGAGCAAAACCCCACTTAACTGTCTCATTTAGCAATAGAAATTTTGGGCTGAATTGTGTTCGTGTCAAGGTCTATTTATACAGAAAGCAGTTGTCACCAGATTAATTTTTAGACTTGCAATAACAATAGCACTTAGACTTATATGCCACTTTACAGCCCACTCTAAGTGGTTTACAGAGTCAGCCTATTGCCCTCAGCAATCTGGATCCTCATTTTACCCACCTTGGAAGGATGGAAGGCTGAGTCAACCTTGAGCCTGGTGGGATTTGATCTGCCAAATTGCAGGCAGCCAGCAATAACATTAGAATCCACATTGATTTAAACCCAACCAGCCTATTGGCTGAAGAACTTTAGTTTATGCAGTTCCTATAAAAAGCACAGTCAATCATCCATTTCATCCCACCACCCAGGGCAGCCAAGTGTTGTTAGCTGAAGACAAAAGTCAGAACCTACAATAGGATAAAGGCCTGATAGCAGTGAAGATGATTTTAAAGACCGGAGAGACATAGTTTATGCAAATTGGGGAACAAGCCAAAAAGACAGGCTGCTGGGGAGGAGAGGGGGTGGGCAGGC
This sequence comes from Laticauda colubrina, assembly GCA_015471245.1. Taxonomy (NCBI): domain Eukaryota; kingdom Metazoa; phylum Chordata; class Lepidosauria; order Squamata; family Elapidae; genus Laticauda; species Laticauda colubrina. Next base: position 3,254,711 of record BLBF01000049.1, on the reverse strand, counting down.
CTTTATTAATTTATGAATCTGGTGTTAGAAAGTGTTGCATCTGGCTTCAATTTTTGAAAACCTTTTCATTCAAGTGTGCATATGCTCATGAAAATTGCATGGGGCTTGATAGCTTTGTGTTCTTGAATTCACCATTTTCCCAGCCTGCTGAACTGCCCTTGACAGAAGCCCCTAATGGAGGAGTGGCTCTCTCATGAGCCATTGCAGACTGGATGGTCTGCCAGCATCTATAATTTACATTTATAGTATAAAAAATTTCCTTCGTTTTTAAAGCTCTGTATTCATTATTACTGTGGTGGTGTTTTGTGTTTTTTTTAATGTGGGGAAGAACTGAACGAATTCGTCACAGATTCACAGTGGCTACCCCTAACTAAATTTTAGCTCATCTTTTAAAAACTGCGCAAGGTTGGAGCTGATTAAAACTTGGAGGCCACCAAGAAGTTTCAAGGTTGTAGGCCGGGGTCTTTAAACTTGATATCTTTAAGACTTGTGGACTTCAACTCCCAGAATTGCTCCTCTGGTCATGTCAGCTCAGGAATTCTGGGAGTTGAAGTCCACGAGTCTTAAACTTGCTAAGAAGAGATTGGACAATTATTCATCTGAAATGGTATAGGGTTTTCTGCCTAAGCAGGGGGTTGGACTCGAAGACCTCCAAGGTCCCTTCCAACTCTTTCTATTCTATTCTATCACAGGACTGTATCCAATTTTACAATGTTTGTTGTGGCAGTCATCAAGCCAATGCCATTGTCATTAAGCAAATGCCACGATCATTAAGCAAACCCATTGTTTGCTATGGGGCATTTTTTACCCCCAGAAAGCAGTAGTAAATAGTTTCCAGAAAAAAATGTTGGAAATCATGGTTATTTTAGCATGGGATGCTGTAAACAGTTGTAAATATGGGCCAGTTGCCAAATGTTCAACGTGCAGAAACATGACCATGGAATAGAGTGGATATCGGAACTTCAAATTTGGATTATATGTAACTTTCTCCAGGTTTGTCATAACTTCAAATGGTCACTAAGCAACCCATCAGAACTGAAGAACTAACATTATCTTACGGTTTTTGACTGATCAAGAAAAGCATCATTGATTAGCATAAAAAACATGTTTGGAGACCACTAAAATCTCCTAGTAGGCAAGATGGATAAATTGAAAAAACATCCCAGAAGAAATCAGTGATGAAGTCAGTGAGTACCCGGATTGTGGAAGGCAATATGCTGACTCTGTAAACTGCTTAGAGAGGGCTGTAAAGCTCTGTGAAACGGTATATAAGTCTAAATGCTATTGCTATTATTTTTACAGGCTGTCCAAGGTGATGAAGAATCCAACACACCTTCCTCCTCCTATTTTCCCCACAATAACAACTCTTGAGGTGGGTTGGGTTGATAGACAATGACTGACCGAAAGTCACCCAGCTGGCTTTATGGCTAAGGTGGGACTAGAACTCTCAATCACCCTGCTGATTGGCCCAAAGTCACCCAATCAGCTTTCATGCCAAAGGCATGAAAGATGGATGGATGGATGGATGGATGGATGGATAGATAGATAGATAGATAGATAGATAGATAGATAGATAGATAGATAGATAGAGACATAAAGGCATAGAGACATAGAGAGATACATATATATATAGATGTAGTTTTACACACACACACACAAACACACACACACACACACACACACATCTGTCTTATAAGGAATATCTATCCTTATATGGGTTGGGGAAATATTTTATTTTGGAAAAGCTAATAGAAAGCTAACACACACACACACACACACACACCTGTTCAGGATCAAGTACTTGTGTGGCACTTTTGAGATTTGGTTAGTCTAATTGAGTATCATTTTTAAAAAAGAACCCACAACAGTTATGGAATTCTTTTTAATTGGTGATTTTATTTTCAGTCTCTGTTCAAGTGATTCTAAACATGGAAATCACCTACTTCACACCTGCTGAAGTCAATGTTTTTAAACAAGCCATTCACCTAAATCTCAAAATCACAATATCTTCTAATCAGTCCATTCACCTGTCAGACTGATTGGTGTGTCAAGTGTAAATATTGCATTAATTTAAAAACAAAATACGTTCATTGTACTTTAATTCTAATTGTCTTGTTTGCTCTTTGAATAGACTATAAGTAGAGAAGAGGGAGAAAAACACCTCAGCAGCAAAACAGGCTTGGTTCCTCCTCAATGGCTGCTAGCTCTCATCTTCATCAAGCTCTGACAGGAAATTAGTCTCTTTTCCCCTTCGTATAAGATCATTTAACTGAAATACGAAACATGCATCTTGACATATGAAGAAAAATCTTGTTTTGAGGCCATGTTGTGCTTTTCACAAATCACTGTCCTCAGCAGGAGGCTATCCAAGGTTTATTTGAACAGGATTTATTCAACTGAGATGACTTCTTTTTGTGGCTCTAAGGTTGGTCAAACTTTTTCAAACTACTTTCTTTTTTCTTTTTTTCAAAGAAAGGCAGAAAGTTTCTCCTACTCAAGGAGAACACTAGCTATTGCTTTCACTTACAACCGTTCAATCAGTGACCATTTGAAGCAAGAGTCTTCAAACTTGGCAAGGTTTAAGACTTGTGGATTTTAACTCCCAGAATTTCTGCACTAACATGACTGGAGGAGGAATTCTGGGAGTTTAAGTCCACACATTTTAAAGCTGTCAAGTTTAAAGACCCCTGATTTAAAGTTGCAAAGGCAATGAAAAATTGTGGACTTATGATCTTTTTCAGACAATTGCTGCAGCATCCCCAGCTAGGGCATGTCAAATTTTTCAACTTTCAATATCCATGTCAGCCCTGATGCCATTTTGGGCTGAAGCCATTTTGGGAGCATCTTCAGGGCTGCTACAGCAAGGCCAATTGGAGCTGTAGGAACTGAGGGGAGAGATAGAGATAGCTGGGGGATGTGTAGCTGAAATAACCTTCTTTCCCGTGGGAGCCAAGGACGCTCTACCAGGTGTTAGAGAGGCATGGACAAAAGCCAGCCAGAGCTGGGACTGCAACTTGATTGGACCATGTGATGGAATGTGACCTGGGGAGGAGAGAATTTGGGGTTTTGATTTGGGTGGGGAAAACCTCGGGTCCTTCAGATTTGGGTTTTCACCAGCTATGCCAATATGACAGTCCTAATAAATTCATACTATGAGGAAACTCTAGGCCTCAGAGCAGTGGTGGGATTCAAAAAATTTTATTACTAGTTCTGTGGGTGTGGCTTGGAGGGCATGGTTTGGGAGGCATGGCAGGGGAAGGTTACTGTAAAATCTTCATTTTCATCCCACTAACCTGCTTTCCAGCTCCGTTCTCCTGTGCAGGGCAACAAAAGAAGACCCAGCCGATCAACTGGGACTAGGGAGGCAGAGAATAGATGGGGACGGGGCCAGTCAGAGGTGGGATTTGCTGGTTCTCCGAACTACTCAAAATTTCCGCTACCGGTTCTCCAGAACTGGTCAGAACCTATTGAATGTCACCTCTGCCTCAGAGTCTCGATTGCTTTGGATCTGTTTCTCAGAACCCTGATATTCCAAACATTAGGGGTGCTCAAAAGTTGTGACATGCCTTGGGGATTGGAAAGATGTTTTGGTTACTTCAATACAATTTAATTATGCTTGGTGTGTTCTGTACAACTTGGAAGGTTCCAAGTAGTCAATTCTGATTGGCCAAAAAGGCCAGTAGTGGATTGGTTTATTAGGAACCAATCCAAGAAGCCGCTCAAAGGCGGCAAGATTAAATCAGTGTCATTGGCTACAAGCCAGCAGGCAAGCCTCTATATAAAGGGCTGCCGCGGCTTAAGCCAATGTTCCGTTACTGTTGCTGTTAACCGAATAAAGACAAAACGAACTCAAAAAACAAAAATTAATTCTCAAAGACTACCACGGAAATAGGATTCCCGTGGTAGGTCTGGGACACTTCAAAGTAACTTACAAACAACACGCTGAAGTCCTGCCATTGACTATAGTCGACCGAGACCATCCCAGCCTTCTGGGCATTGAATGGTTCGCACCATTGGGCATCGGGATGACCGGAGTGAGCCAAATAGTCGCGAGTGATTGGGAAGAGAACCTGCTACACGAATTCCAGGACGTCTTCGACAGAACTCTTGGCAGATACTGGGGAACCCCAATATCCTTTAGCCTAGATCCCCAAATAGCACTGAGAAGACTAAAAGCCAGACGGGTCCCGTTTGCAACCCAAAATAGATGAGCAATTAAATAAATTGATTGCACAAGGGGTCATAGAACCAATTGACCATGCCAGGTGGGAGACACCAATAGTAACACCTGTAAAACCAGATGGGTCTGTGCGCATCTGTGGAGATTACAAGGCTACCCTGAACCATGCACTACAGCAAAGCGCATACCCGGTACCAGTAATGCAGCACTTACTGCATTCACTTGGGGGAGGAAAATTTTTTGCTAAACTCGATTTGGCCCAGGCGTATCAGCAACTTCCAGTAGACCCCATATCGGCCGAGGCACAAACAATAGTAACGCATAGAGGGGCGTTTAATGTAACAGACTTCAATTCAGAGTGAGCGTTGCCCCAGGCGTCTTCCAAAGCCTCATGGAACGCCTATTAAATAGAATAAAAGGGGTCGTTCCATACTTTGATGATGTCCTAATTTCACTGAAAAACGCAACCCAATTAGAAGCTAGACTAAAGGAAGTGCTAACGAAATTCAGAGAATCTGGCCTGAAAGTTAAAAAAGAAAAATGCTGCCTGGCCACTGACCGAGTCGAATTTTTAGGATATTTGATTGATGAACAAGGTATTCACCCATCAGAAAAAAAAGTCAAAGCAATTAAAGATGCACCCAGACCTAGAAATAAAACTGACTTACAGGCATTCTTGGGTCTGATCAATTTTTATAATGTATTCCTCCCCCAGAAAACAACAATAGCAGAACCATTGCACCGGTTGCTAGATAAAAAAACTGTCTGGACTTGGGGTCACAAAGAACAAAGAGCCTTTCAAAATATAAAAGACTTGTTAACCTCAGACACCATACTTTTTCAGTTTAGTAATACTCTACCCTTGACGGTCACCTGCGATGCCTCACCATTCGGAGTCAGTGCTATCCTAAGCCACCAATTACCTGACGGGAGAGAGGCACCCATCGCTTTTTATTCAAAAACACTCTCCAAAGTGGAACGCAACTATAGCCAACTAGACAGAGAAGCCTTGGCAATCATCGCCAGAGTAAAACGCTTTCATGAATACCTATATGGTAGAACATTCTCCATTGTTACTGACCATAAAACTTTACTAGGGATTTTGGCTGGGAATAAACCCACACCGAACATTCTATCCCCACGGATGACAAGGTGGTCAGAATTCCTGGCTGCCTATTCATATACATTGCTGCATCGACCTGGGAAACAAATCGCCCATGCAGACGCATGAAGCCGAACACCTTTACCAATCTTACAGGACGATCCGGCTCCAGCCACCGCCACCCTACAACTAGAAACCTGCCCTGAACTTCCATTGACTGCAGATGATGTCGCCAGAGCCATGGCAAAAGACTCATTGACTGCCCGTGTTTTGACTTGGGTAGATAAAGGCTGGCCGGAAAGCCAAAATACTGAAAACTTAAAACCTTTCCGGACTAGTCAAACTGAACTGTCAATACAAAAGGGGTGTTTGTTGTGGGGAGATCGAGTGGTGATTCCATCCACACTACAAGAAGAGGTGTTAGGCATGTTACATGAGGGCCACCCAGGCATAGTTAAAATGAAAAGCCTGGCCAGGAGCTATGTCTGGTGGCCTGGCTTAGACAAGGACATTGAACGCTGGGTTGCAACATGCCACAAGTGTCAGAGAGCAAGACCCACACCACCACAAGCCCCCATATGGGACTGGGAGACCCCAAGAGGCCCTTGGTCTCAAATCCATATTGATTATGCGGGACCAACTAGGGGCAATACGTTTTTTATAGTTTTGGATGCATATTCAAATTGGCTTGAAGTCATCTTAATGTCATCCACAACAACCGACGCTGTTATAAAACAGCTAAACAAATTATTTGCAACTCATGGGTTACCTGATTTGTTGGTATCTGACAATGGGCCACAACTAACAGCAATACAATTCGAACAATACTTAGCCTCTTTGGGTATACGTCATGCACTAACCGCGCCGGCCCACCCAGCGACGAATGGTAGGGCCGAGCAAATGGTCCGGTTCACAAAAGAAGGCCTTGAGAAAATGGACCATGGGGATGTCCAAGACAAGCTAAACCGCTTACTTACACTACAACACATCACTCCCAGTAGCACAACTAACAAGAGCCCGGCAGAATTATTAATGGGGAAAAAACTCAGATCCCATTTAGATAGGTTGCACCCCAATTATACTTGCGAGAACCCCCCTGACTCTTCCAGCCAATACCGCACTTTTGAAATTGGCGACCTGGTCTATGCAAAGAATTTTACCAGGGACCCCCTTTGGCTTCCAGCCACAATCACACAAGTAACAGGCTCCCAGTCCTACCGATGAACCGTGGACGATGGAAGAGAGTGTAAGCAGCACATAGACCAGCTTCATTCCTGAAACATCGAGCGCAAAACAACCGTGCAACCTCAAATAATAAATTTCAACAAAAACAAAACCAAAGAGGGGGAGGAAATACAAATAAATAAAAAAGGGTGTGAAAATGAACCATTAAAATTACAACCAGAAAATCTAACCAATCAAAAAGAGCACTTACGGTTAGATGAGACCATCAGAAGAAGTCCTGGCGAAAGGGAAGCCGACCTGGAAGGTGCCAGCCAGGCCAGCTCAACCAGCTCGGTGGAACCGGGAGGGAACGGCAGAACCACTTCGACCGGCCTGAGAAACTCAGGCAGGAGCGGCAGTGCTGACTCACCCTTCCAGGCGGTTCCATGGAGAAAAGCCGGAGAGACAGCGATTCCGACCGAACCGCTTGAAGTCCTAGGCAAGAATGAGCCGCGTAGGTCAACTAGTACCAGAAAAAGGCCCACCTACCTGTGCGACTACGTCACTCACGTAAGACTGAACTAAAGGGGGAGGGGTATTCTGTATAACTTGGAAGGTTCCAAGTAGTCAATTCTGATTGGCCAAAAAGGCCAGTAGTGGATTGGTTCATTAGGAACCAATCCAAGAAGCCGCTCAAAGGTGGCAAGATTAAATCAGTGTCATTGGCTACAAGCCGGCAGGCAAGCCTCTATATAAAGGGCTGCCGTGGCTTGACCCAATGTTCCGTTACTGTTGCTGTTAACCGAATAAAGAGTTGTTAGTTGGAACCCGGTCTCACGTGCTTCTTTTCCAGACGGTACATGGTGAATAACTCCATCAATATCACGTAACTTTTTGTTTGTTTCATTCCCCATAATCACATGATCAAAAATCCAGATCTTTGGCAACTGGTTCATATTTATGACCGTTGCTGTGTTTAGGGATCACCCTTTGTGACCTTCTGACATGCAAAGTCAGAGGGAAGCCAGATTCACTTAACAACCATGTTACTAATTTAACAACTGCACTGATTCACTTAACAAATGGGGAAAGAAAAGCCATAAAATGAACCAAAACTCATTTAACAACTTGTCTTGTTACCAAGAGAACTTTTGGGCTCAGTTGTGGTTGCAGGTCAAGGAATACCTGTCCTATAGTGTATAAGAATAGCCAGAGATGGGCTTCAAAAATTTTAGCAACAGGTTCTCTGCCTGGTTGCTGGAATGGATGGGTGCAATTTTGTCCTCTCCAGGCTCTGGAGGCTTTCCTCGTGCCTCTGGGAGGGCGAAAACCACCTTCCCAGGCTCTGGAGGTTCTCTGGAAGCCAGAAATGGACCCATTTCTGGCCTTCCCAAACTTCTGGGAGACCCGTTTTTCACCCTCCCTGAGCTTTTGTGTGTGCCCTGCACTTACCTGCATCCAAAACAGGCCACGTGGGGACTCCTGAGAGGGGAGAGGAGGGCTGGGTGGGGCCAGCCAGGAGTGGGATTTGGGGGTCCTCTGAACTGCACAGAATCTTACCTAGGGGGTCTCCTAATCCCCTGTGAACCCCCAGCAGCCCACCCCTGAGAATAGCCCAGTAATATTCCGTGCTCTCACTAAACACACAAGGTCTCGCTTGCAAATAAGTGAATAACTGCTAGTAGTGAATCAATTTAGCCTGAAGTACTGCATTGTAACCTCTGCACCACCACAGCTCTTATAATAGAGAATAATCACTCTCTTATTTATAATTTAGGACACATGCAAAATAAAACTCCTTGCCACTTGAAAATTTGGTTGCGTAATTATTCGTCATGGAATATCAGTTTCCAGAAAAACCCTTCAACGGGATCTTTTTCTTATCAAATAATCTATTTTTTTTACCTTCATTGAAGGCAATTCTTATTCTTTCCTTACCAGAGCTAGAGAAGACCATTTAGAGACATAATGATAATATCAACAGATATTGTCTTCTTGTTTGTCTCCTTTTATCAGGACTGTAAATAAAAGTCTATGGAGTCTACAGGGAGATAATACAGTCTTTTTTCTGCCATTCAAACCCTTCCAAGAGGAAATAAGTCTTCCAAATTGGCCAGAAAACACAGGTTGTATACATGGTTTTCTGTTATGTCCATGTGTTAATAGTAAAATTTGCCTCCTCAATGTCTCCTGCACATCTTTAATTTATCCTGTCTTTAGTTTGGGGGGGAGGGGGAACAAACAGTGCCAGGAAAAAAAATCTGGCTGATCTGTGCATGCAATAGCACTAGCAACGACATTTAGACTTATATACTGCTTCATAGTGCTTTACAGGACTCTCCAAGCAGTTTACAAAATCAGCATATTGCCCTAACAATCTGGGTCCTCATTTTATCAACCTTGGAAGGATGAAGGGCTGAATCAACCTTGAACTGGTCAGGATTGAACTTCAGACTGCAGGCAGAGTTGCCTGCAATACTGCATTCTAACCATTGCACCATAGGTTATACATACCTGGATTACCTTCTCAGTTAATACAACTTCCAACTGTCAGAATGCTGACATTTATTATAGTTTGCAAGTGTGGTTGCACATAGATTCAGAAAGACAATTCCAATATGTTATGTTCCATAATGGAAACACTAGATTTTTTCCAAAGTGATAAAATGTTAATGGGTAGATAATGGGTTATAGAACATATAACTTATAACATAGAATAATGGATGGTGGATGGATGGATAGATGTGGATGAAGATGAGGAGGATTACTTGTAAATAGATTTCCATGTTGTAGCAATTTTGCCTAGATCCAATAAAATGTTTAAATATCACATGAATGTCCAAAAAGATATTTATACTTTCCAATATTCATAGAGATAGGGTTGCAAGATCAAGGGATTAATGAAAGGAAATCTTCATATCCCTCCATCATGAATGCTTTCTGATTTGCAAAATAGGAGAATTAACCTGAGCCCCCTTCTAACAAGTGCAGTAAAAAAATTACCATCAAATACATCAAATATTTGAAAATGCTGAAGAAAATATTTATTGGTCCGCTCACATAGTCATGGGTGCTGAATGCTAAGCATAAACTCGCAGGAGTACCTGGTTGCTTAATTCACTTATTTTTTGGGAATATACCAAATCATTACCTAACAACACAATATAGGCTCATGCCCCAGACTAAATAAAAACAAAAAAAGTAGTTAAAATTAACCAGTCTTAACATATTGTACCAGTGCAGACAGTGTATTGGCTTTTAGTTTTAGTAACCAAGATAACCTGTTGAATGAATCAAACCTTTTGGTTAATTTGGATCTTCTCAGCTATTAATGCCTAAGGGATTTTTGATAATTTGTTAGGAATGTAAGTCACCTAACAATTGGGTTGGAAATATATAAACCAGGATAGACATTTAATACTGTCTCTTTAAGGGAATGCTAAAATGGTAATTGGGTGTGGTTCCTCAAACAGCCATAAGATGGAGCCAGAAACCCTGGTTGTTTAGTCCTGTTGTTGAGAGTGCTGACGTTCCTGCATTTCCCTATTGACTGTTGCTGACCATAGTTCTTCTTGAATTTGATGTGAGTCTTTTACTGAACTGTTAATGATACTAGACTTTGTTATTGGATTATCCCTGGACTGAAAACTGACTGCTTTAACCATGAATGACTTGGACTGTTTGTTGGACTTTGCTTAAACGTTTATTGGAAGTAAAAACCTACATTTTACTATATAGTATATCTGTGTGCTGGTTGTGTTATTCTTCACCACTCTCACTACGTCTCCCTGTGTGTGCTCATTCTCCTAATGGGGAATTACCTCAACATAATCCAATCATGTTGGATAAAACCAAGAGGGAATCCATAATCCCATTCCAATGCAGAGACAGGCAGACAGACACCCTGCCAAAGAATGACACAAATGACCCTTGGGGAAGAAATGGATGGACCATTGAGGAGGAGAAACAGCCACTCCGTACTGGGAAAATGGAATATGTGAGGAAGAGACTCCAATAATCCTACCTGGATCCTGTTTTGTATAAAAGAGGGCCAGGAGAAACTCTGACAGGCTTTCAAGAATCTGTTATGAAACCTCTTCATTTTTAAAAGGGACTGGGCTGTGTGACAGGCTGATATTCTAAATTTTGCAAACTGACCATTAAGTCTGCTGATGCCCACCAATACTTCCTCAGTCTGTAGCTATTTATGACTGTCTTATAAAATTTCTGTCTTTTGGGGTTTTTTTTCCACTGAACAATCTGCCTCAGAGAGCCAGGAATTGCCCTACAGTAAATGCCAACTTATTTTAAGGTCACAGCCATCTGAGTAGAAGCCCTAGAACCACATGTCCATGTTCAAAGCTGTCTGTTGTAGAAGGGGAGAAGAAGAAGAAAAAAAAACCAGGCATTTGTCTCTTCTATATTCCAGATTTTTGACTACAGCCACATGAGCGGCAATAGAGAGAGGAGATAAAATAACCATTGCTCATATTTCATCCTTCTCACATCAAAGCGCCATTCCTTGATCCAAAGGCAGAAATTGCTCAGTCATCAGAATACAGATCCCTAAACTATTTGGCAGGAGTTCTTACAACAACACCTACAAAGTTAAATGGATAAACAAAACTGGGAAGAAGAAAAAACTATTTATTGAAACATGATCTGGAGCTTCGTGTCTACTTTGTTTATTAAAAGCCCAAAGGCTTTCAGATATATCTGTGGACTTTGTGCAACTAAGCAAGGACGCCATGAAATTCATATTTTGGTGCTGTCACTGAAGTACTCATAAGTCATGCTTTGCCTACAGTGTGTATCTACAGGCAGTCAACATCAGATCCAAGCCATTTCTAGGCATAATAAAACAGAAACATAGGGCATCCTTCTTGATCTATGTTGAGATGTTTTTCCTTGTCAAAATGGACTAGGGAAGGGTGTCAGAGAAATATACTTAGTGATCTATTGAGGATTTGCATTTTTGGTCTGTCTGTTTCTCTTTCATCCATCCATCCACAGATCTATATATCTGTCTATCTGTTTGGCTGTCATCTGCCATCTATCATCTATTTGTCTGTCTGTCTGTCCATATATCCAACCAACCAACCATGTGCAGTGTTAAGCCTGGGTTCCCCAACCAGGGTTAGGTAGACAAGCTAAACAGAATGTGCAGCGTTAGTCAGATAGGCACACAGATAAATGAGTGAGCTAAGCTTGTATGTTTATTAACATACAGTAAAAATAACAGATACGCTTGTGCTATCAAGAATATATTTTATTCCAGTATAAGTTTATAGCATAGTCAAAAACAGTCCAATATTCATTTACCATGTAGTCAGTCCATTCAGGGATATTCAGTTAGCAAAGTCCATGTAGAATATCCTATTGTCAGTTCCCATAAATCAGTCCGTTGTTGTCTCTCCCGTTCGAGCAATGCAGTCTTGCTTCCAAGCAGTAATCAGGGATCATCAAAGCCAGAGAGAGAGAGAGCAAGCTGTAGCCTTGCTACTTTTATATGGTTTTCATAACCACACCCACAGTTGCCATTTTACATTTAAAGCTGCATACACTAACTATGATTTATAGTTAGTACTTCACCTAAAACAGTTAGGGTGAACAATGTTATCCCTAACATGCAGCCCTCCTGAGCTCCATTTTTGCTGGCAGAGGCACTGTGGGCCAGTCCTTCACTGTTTCCAGGATGGCCTCATGGGCCAGATCTAGGCACCCCATGGGCTGGATCCAGCCCCCCAACCTTGAATTTGACACCCCTGCTATAGTCAAATGGTGGCCTTCTGACTCTCTTGTTCTCCCAATCTTCAGCTTTAGCAGGGGCAAATCAACCAAAAAAGATGAAGCAGGATCTGCTATTAATAGAACCAAACACAATATCGGTACATGGAGGAAAAGTGCAGAAATTGTATTCTGTTTTCGTTTTTCTTTTTCATATACAGCCCTATTGTTAAGTGGTATTTGCACTTTCATTCAGAGATCTAAGTGTCGTTGTACAAAGGAGAATTCACCTCCCTTGTTCCTCTCTGCCTTCCATTCTTCAAGTTGTAATAAGGAACTGCTGTGCTCGGCTTGACATTCAATTATGCCTGATAAACTTCAAAAGTGTTCTGAGCTCATTTTTAAGCTTAATCAGATCTGGCATCACCAGCTAGCATAACAGATAAAATCTAGGGCCCATTGTAGCTATCCACTTGTTTTATTGTTTTTAAAAAGAAAATGGAAAATTTGTTTTTGTTCTTCCATACCCAACATTTTGCAGAAATGTGCCAAGAGACATAGCTTAGAGACTTCATTTAATTTCATTGTTTCTAGGCCAGTGAAAATGGTTGTAGTGATGCTATTAATTAACCTATCACTTCTCTTATAATCACTACAATTCTTTCCAATGACAATTATTATGGTAATTGCTAGAGGGGTCCTGCCCCCACAGGATGTTGAGGGTCTCCAGAGACCTTCTTCACCAATTAGGTACCAACTTAAAGGATGATGCAATATAAGACACCAAGAGAAAGAGATCAATTGTACTTGCCATATGGTGCAAGAATCAGATCCAAACACATACATGCAGAAGTTTTTCAAAACTTGATCAATCAAGTGGTCTTAATCAAGGGTAGAACTCTGGGGATCTGGGCCTGAGATCATAACACTCCAAATCAATAAAATATTGAATATTTTATTAAAATAATAAAATAAAATAAAATAAAAAAATCAATAAAAAGATAATCTATGTGTGGGCAAGATGAATTAACTGTGTAAATAAATTGGGGATATTTTTATAAATCCAGTGGAATGTCCTTCTGTCTAGAGCAGGGGTGGGGAACCATGGCCTTTTTATGACTTGTGGACTTCAACTCCCAGAATTCCTCAGCCAGTCATGCTTGGTGGTTCTTTACCCCTGCTCTAGTGAAACCAAAAAATGTGAATTTATGAAGAGTGTTTATTTTTTACTTAGAACACTTCTCTCTGTCTAGGTTATTTCAGTCTACTCTGTCAACACTGTCCTTGCCTTATTTTGGACTAGGTTCTGCTTTCTATATTTATTCTCTGGATTTTGTCCAGATATGTTGATCTGCATATTTCCATTCTAAATAATGGCATCTAACCTCAAAGCCATAGCAGTGAAAGCAATAGAAATACTTCAAATGAATAATAGGGGAAACTACTTATGTAAAAAAATGACCCATTCAACCAATATGGGTCTTTGAGACTTTGAGACCAAGTCTTTGAGACTTTTTCCCCAGCTCTGAAACAATATTTCAGTCACAAAAACAATAGCATACAACATTACACAAAGCCACTGTCTTTGACAAAAGAAAATCAACATTAATTTTTGCACCACTGGGAAATTTTCAGCAGGATTAAGACAACATTTTGGGTTTCAACCCAAAAATATGCTTCAGAACTTGTAGTAATGAGGAAAGGGATTTTTTTCTGCAAGTCAGTGTTTAGGATTTAATACAAAACATTGTAGGGTCTTAATACTCTATTCTGTGAAGCTACTGAGTCTGCTCCTAGTTATGCTCTCTGTAGGGTGAAATTTGTTCAGTTCATATAATAATTTCACCTCTTCCATTTCACAAGCTTATATCCAAAATCCAATCCAAAATGTAATCATCTATTAAAAGCTACACTTTCCTGAATGTTGTGATGCAGTTCACAGCTGAAAAAAATCTCAAAAAGTGATCTATTGGAAAATATGGACTGTACACCCAAATGTGTGTGATAGGAAAAGTTACATAAATATTCATGCCATTAAAAAAATAAAGACAGAAATGGGACACAATATATTTAAAACTGGCAAAGCAAGAAATGAAATAAAGTCAAGCTTAACCATTTCAAATATTCCTCAATCTGTGAAGCATTTTATTTTTATTAAAAAAATTAACTTGAAGCCATGCTGAGAAACAGAAAGAGGGAGAAATTGAAATTAATGCATGATATTTTTTTTCTGTGTGCCCAAAAAAAATCAGCCAGATGCAATTAACTGATCAGCTTTTTAGCTCAAGAAAGGATGGAAGCTAGCAATATGTTAACTCAAAACTAGCTTACCTAAAACCAGTAACAACTTATGATAGCAACACTTTCTTAGCTAATCAAGATTATGGCTTTGAAATTCCATCAATTACATCCAACAATTCAATAAAATATCATCCTTGCATTTTCCAATTCTATCCTGGAAATCTATTTTTTTTCTGAAAAGATTAGAAAATCAGGAGAATGGTTTGTTGTTGTAACAATAGGAACATCCAGATGCTATTAGATTCAAGAAAAGAACCTAGAAATGAAGACATTAATGCCATCTCGTTGATTGTCCAGATTTTCTGCAATTTAGCCTTGCTAGCCCAAAGCTCAATAAACCCAACCCAATGCAATGCAAATTAGCCTAACCTTGGCTCATCTTGAAAAAAAAGCTAAGCAGGATCTGACTTAATATGAGGATTGGACACCACCAGGAAATAAAACAGGAAAGCTGATAAAACTGGGATGCTGAAAAATCATTAGGAATTTAATTTGACAAGTTTTCATCTTTTCCTTCTAAATCTACAGTTTAGCAAGTTAATGATAATTTCATGAAGAAATAACAAGTTCCATGTTCCATGTTATACAAATGGTTGTCCAATCTCTTTTTAAAAACTTTTAGTGTTGGAGTATTCACAATTTCTGGAGGCAAGTTGTTCCACTGATTTTAATTGTTCTGTCATGGAATTTCTTCTTGGTTCTAGATTGTTTCTCTCCTTGATTAGTTTCCATCCATTGCTTCTTGTCCTGCTTTTAAGTGCTTTGGAGAATAACTTGACCTCCCTCTTCTTTGTGGCAGCCTCTTAGATACTGGAACACTGCTATCATGTTACTCTTAGTCCTTCTTTTCATTAAAGTAGCTCAGATTATAGATCTTGATTTTATCCTTCTGTTAATGCAGCCTAGGACTGCATGGGCTGCTAGCTCATATTGAAGTGATTGTCCACTAGGACTTCAAGATTCCTATCATGATTACTACTATTGAGCCAGGTACCACCTATACCAAGCGTCTTCAATCAAACTTGGCAAGTTTAAGACTTGTGGACGTCAACTCCCAGAATTCCTGAGCTAACATGATTGGGGGAGGAATTCTGGGACTTGAAGTCCACAACTCTTAAAGACCTATACGATACTGTGCGTTTGATTTTTCTTACCTACCGTAAATGCAGAGCCTTACTTTTTTCAGCATTAAATTTCATTTTGTTGGATAGAGCCTGTCCGTCATGCCTGTCAACATTCTAATGTATCTTAAGCCTATCTTCTGGAGTATTGGCTATTCCTGCCAACTTGGTGTCATGTGCAAATTTTGTTTGAATTTTTTTGAACCAAGTTGGCAGTCTACCATAGTTCATTGTGATCCTCATGAAATTATCATTTTTACCACTGAGACCCAATACAGTGAATACATTAATTCCAAATGCACATATTTAATTAGGGATAAGTTCCATGAAACACATTGGGATTGACATCAGCATAGTAATAATTTGTTCCATTAGAGTTTAACAGAAATAGAGTTAATAGTTCAGTTTAACAGAACAAGTGACCTGCAGGCTTACAAGTGGATCCTCTTATTATTGCAGTATTGCTGCAAAAATCAATTCATTTTGTGTCTCTGCTTTCTCAATCCACCTGTACCAAGAGGCCCAGGATCAGACTCACATTCCAGTTTTCTTCCTTCTTTTCTTGTGACCTTCAGTTATTAAAAGCATCATCACAGTGAGCCCTTTTAGCTGTTAAGTTATACAAAAGATTAAGGATTAGGTCATTTCCTCACTCTGATCAATGAATGGGAAATAGTTTGTAATATTGCAATGAGACAGATTGGTGATATGACTGCAGCTGGAGTATGAGACAGGTCTACAGAGAAACGACTTAAAATAACCATAGCCAAAATTACCAGACAAAGTTTGGTAGATCTATGCTAAGAATCTTCCATCAAACCACATCATAAAGTGATCACCTGTTTCTGAATAATTGCAAAGCACTGCACTGTAATATCAGAATTTAATTAAAATACCCTTTACTTTCAAAGTAGTTGATCTTCTTTTTCTTTTTCATCAAAACAAATGAGTAGAAGAATACAGGATACATTTGCTGCCTATAAAAGAGTAATGGAGGTTATTGCTCCATTATAAAGAACCGTGGTGGCGCAGTGGTTAGAATGCAATATTGCAGGATGGCTCACTGATGACTGCCAGGAGTTTGATCCCAACTGGTTCAGGGTTGACTCAGCCTTCCATCCTCCCAAGGTAGTTAAAATAAGGCCCCAGATTGTTGGGGGCAATATGATGACTCTGTAAATCACTTAGAGATTGCCGTAAAGCACTACGAAGCAGGATGTATGTCTATGTGCTATTGCTAGTGAAAATGGAGGTTGAAAATGCTAGGGTTTCACTAAATCTAACCGTGATAGTGCTGTTGCACTCTTGTGTGTGCAAGCTAGATGAGGGTTGAATGCATATAAGGAATGCTGTTTACCCAATTCATGGGAAAAAATAAAGAATTTGGACACTTTGATGATGGAAATAGGGGACTATCCATGCTAACTAGTACCAATCTTCATTAACTGATGCTGCAAAATATGAATGACTTGCACAGGTAAATTGCTTAATTGGTGTGTACCATCTACAGGGAATACTAGAATTAGTATCCTGAAAGGCAAAGAGGATCAAGAATACTATGCGACATGGGAGAGGTGGTACGAATGGATGAAGGATAAGGATAAAAATAATGTATAGTCACAAAATAAGAAACATGTATATACAATGACACAATAACTGTTAACGGAAATGAGATTTTTGTACTTTTCGTTTTTAAAGAATAAATTTTTTTTTAAAAATGGTATCCTTCCTGTTTTATGTATTAATTTTTAATTAATTTGTGCTTTTTGCCTGTTCATTCCTGTTCAAGTGGCTAATAAAGATTGACACTGTCTGTCAATATCCTTCAGTATCACTTACAAATTAAGCCAATTTTCCCGAATGTGTTGATGGAATTATGAGTCAATGGGAACATAACTTCATGGTGAATGGTAATGCCCAAGTAATCGTTTTTGTCAAGTTCTTCGAATTAATCAGGAAATCTCTCAGCAATCTTTGACAGTGAATTGTGAATTGAACTGTAAATTGTGCAAGGAAAGTTTCAGTATAGAAACAAATAGAAACAGATTTTGTTCCCGTTACAGAATAACAAAATAACAGAAGAACTATAGGGATTCCTGCTTGAGCAGGGGGTTGGACTAGAAGATCTCCAAAGTCCCTTCCAACTCTGTAATTCTGATGTGCAGTAGGTACATGTTTTGAAAGATTAATGTCAGGTTCCAAATTGTTCTACATCTATAGATAGAATCTTACCAAATTAAAACAATCTATTACCTTTGCTACATCAAGCATAAACTTTGAGGACTATCAGGAAGGGGCTGTCTTCAACCACTTTCTCCCACACAAGCTATCTAAACTTACTTGCCTCTTATTCATCTAGAACACACCTGCTCCCTTGCATTCCCAAAGGCGCCCACTGCATTCCATTACAATTTTCCATTTACACTCAGTTGCATCATGGACCAGGAGCAACCATGGCAGAAAGTGTAGGGAAGAGCAATGGGGGTCAGAGTGATGAAAGCAGTGTTGCAACATCCTAATGTAAGCCCTGCCCCTTTTCTTCATGCATGGCAAATTCATATGCACTTTCAAAACAGATTAAGCCTGTAGATACCATTCCCCAGAAAAAAGCACTTTAAATATCCTACTGAATGTCCATTTACACCTCCTTTCTCCTTATTCCCTCAACAGGACCCATCATTTATTTACAGTAGCATGGGATGTCACAGCTACTAAATGCTCAGAGTGGCTTTATCAAATATTCATCACTGTCTTCAACATGACTCTTGGATTAACAGAATTTCATAAATTATTGCAAAGTAAGGTTAGACATTTCAGAGGGTTGATGTTCCTCATTACCTCTAAGAAGAAATATGAATTTTAAATCATGTGCTTAACAGGAGGCAAATACAGGAAGGAGGGACTCTTTCTTTTTCTTTCTTTCTTTCTTTCTTTCTTTCTTTCTTTCTTTCTTTTTCTTTTCTTTCTTGGTGGTGAGATTCAAACTGCTAAATTGCAGTCAACCGACAGTCAGCAGAAGTAGTACTGCATTATAATCACTGCACCACTGTGGCTCTTATCAACAATAAGTTCTTATTGATGGAGCAGAATATATCCAACTTCATCACAGACATTCCCATTTGTGCATCTCTGCTTTCCCTTAATATTAGGGTTTTAAAATAAAATAAAATCCTTCGATTTAAGATTCATGTATTACTTCCTATGTAGGGAAAAAACTGATGTCAATGCTCTCAGACATCCAGCGCTGAGGATTTCAAACCCAGCTATGCATTAGAAACTTGAAATGTTCCAATATTTGACTCCAAGTAGACCATCATGTGGAAGGTACATAACAAAATTCACAGGGGGTGTGGCAGAGGTTTCATTTTTAACATAACATGCAAATATTGTGAGATGAAAGCAGGGGGAGTAAATGAAATCATAGGAAATATTCAATGGAGTCATTTCTAGTACATTTCTGTACTAATACCTCTCTATAAAGCCTTAGTAAGACCACACCTAGAGTACTGCATCCAGTTTTGGTCACCACATTATCAAAAAGATGTTGAGGCTCTAGAAAAAGTACACAGAAGAGCAACCAGGATGATTAGAGGAGTGGAGACTTAAAACATATGAAGAACGGTTACAAGAACTGGGCATGGCTAGTCTAGTGAAGAGAAGGACCAGGGGTGACATGATAGCGGTCTTCCAATGTTTGAGGGGCTGCCACAGAGAAGAAGGGGTTAAGCTATGTTCCAAAGCACCTGTAGGTCAGACAAGGAATAATGGGTGGAAACTGAACAAGGAGAGATTTAACCTGGAAATAAGGAGAAACTTTCTGACAGTGAGAACAATCAACTATGGAACAGTTTGCCCTCGGAAGTTGTGAAAGCATCATAACTTGAGACTTTCAAGAAGAGATTGGTTGCCATTTGTCAGAAATGGTGTAGGATCTCCCGTTTGGGTGGAGGGTTGGACTAGATGACCTACAAGGTCCCTTCCAACTCTGATTATCTGTTAATCTGTAGAAGAAGAGCAGGCAGAGCTGAGTGGGAGCAGAGTTAAGTGTATCAATAGCTTAAAATCATTATGCTACCACAAATGGTGCAAGTCCAACCTCCCTTGAATTCCATGGACCCTCATCTGGTGCCAATTTAGTGCTGAATTTCAGTTGACTACATTCTTGAGTAATAAACCCTCGAACTGCAACTCAGCATATGGTCCTGATCTTTTCACCTGACAATTTTACTCCTTTATATGCTAACATTGTTTCCTTTCCTTTCCTTTCCTTTCCTTTCCTTTCCTTTCCTTTCCTT
>BLBF01000049.1:3211835-3223519 GCA_015471245.1 Laticauda colubrina | reverse complement strand
TATCTATCTATCTATCTATCTATCTATCTATCTATCTATCTATCTATCTATCTATATAATCTACAGTATCTATCTACCTACCTACCTTCCTACAGTATCTATTTATCTATTTATTATCTATCTATGGTAATTCAACATGAGTATGCTTGGTTTAAACTTGACACTGGTTGTGATCAGGGCTATTCTTAACACGAGCAGAGAATGCTGTTGATGGCAAAGATCTGAAAGTGAAAAACTAGCCTCCATCAATCTAATTAAAAAATCCTATATAAATGCATTATGCTTAACTAGGTTATTGAATTAATTCATTTTCTCAGATTGCACAATTCATTGGTCCACATATGAACCAAAATGGTTGGGTTTGCACAACGTGCACAAACATACAAATCCTCCTCAAGATTCAAGTTCTCTTCGCTTAGCCTGCCCTGCTATGCAAATATACTTGCTGTGTTTTTACTTAACCTTTTAAGGTTTTTTTATACTTTTAATACTTAACCAATTAAGCATGTCATATGACCCCCACTGATTTTTATTTGGGGTCACACTTCAAAGAAAATTCATTTGGAATCTTGTTAGCCTGCTATAAGATTTGTACTTCTCTTGGAACATAGATAACTACTAGTCTATTTTACTGGCTTGTTTTATATCAATATTGTTCTTCCCCAAAGAGCTGAGAATGGTTTACTGGAGAACAATAAATATATTCTTAAATAAAGACCATCACAATGAACCAACAATGCTTAAATCAACACACACACAAATAAAATCAAATATAGTTCTGTTGGTGGAAAAGCAAAAAGGAAGGCAATAAACAAATTATCTAAAGACACTCTGGTCTTGGAACATGCCTGATTGAAAAGGCTTTTTTCAGTTATTTACTGGGAGAAGGAAATTTGAGAGGGAGAACAAACTAAACATCTTATTCGCCACTTATACAACTCTTATATTCCTGGTTACTTCCGAACAAAGGATTTCTGGGTGGGGTCAATTCAAGATTGCAGCTACAACTATCTAATTGAAGCTGCCATCTTGGCTTTGTTGAGTACCCTCCTACTTGAGAATTCCCCTATCCTGAGTTGACCCCACTGGTAGTGTTATGAGTTGGATAAGAGGGAACTCTGAGAAATTATAGAAAGTATAGAAAGCCTCAGGATGATACCATAAAGATTGAATGATCATCCAGATTTTTGCACCCCATATCAGTTAGTTCTAGATAAAGAGACAACTGAATAGCAGGCTTCACCATACTTTTAACTAACATTTTCAGCCTAATTTTCCATCAAGGCTGGTTTTAAATTGCAGGCATCTCTATAGAAGTACACAGCCTTTTTTTTTTTTTTATTGTCCTGTTTCTTTCCCCAACCTGTATTCCTAGAACATCTAATCCAATGAAAATCTCTGAAGGTGTTAAAAGTATGCACATTCTTTGGTGCTATATTGGTTGATCTTAGAATTGCCTATTATAGATACTGATTTTCTTCATATAACCCAACATGATTTACATGGTGTATTTATTTAGAAGTAAGTTTTTGCACTGAACTCTAGACCCTAAAAATGAGCCTAAACAAACAAATAGAAAGTTTATTGAAGAAAAATTCAGATGAAGTAGAAACACATAAATTAATTTTAAGAATAATATAAAATCTGAGGGGTCCTTGGTGCTCCCCGAGATTGGTTGTTTATTTGCAGATGTTTCATTACCCAAACTAGGTAAAGCCCCTATCAAACTGCACCAACGGATGCAAAGAGGATGTAAAACGGACAAAAAAGCTTGCCATCCGTTGGTTAACGCGATGTATCCGTTCTGTACTCACTGTATACGTTTTGCTTCCTCTCTCTCCGTCCAGCATCCGTTTATGGACGTTTCATCTGCTCAGAAAGTTTTGAGCTGCTCAAAACTTTTGCATGGAAAATGTATCCAATTCGTCCGTTCTGCATCCGCTACGCATCCGCTAGGCATCCGTTCTGCATCCATTACGCATCCGCTATATCCGCTAGGCATCCGTTCCGCATCCGTGCAACTCGCATCCACTCAGACGCAGGGAGGAAGCAGAACGGATGCAGAACAGATGCAGAACGGATGCCTAGCGGATGCAGCACGGAAACAAAGCATTTAAAACGGAAAAAATGTTTGCAGAGGGGACCTATCTCGGCTATTAAGGATGTCTAGAGGATGCCTAGAGGATGCAAAGGGACACATAGGGGAAAACCTATACTGCCCATAAAAAGGGGGAGCAACTCATCTGGATCTCACTTTCAGAACAGCAGCCCTGCGGTGCAGACCTCTGCAGCCTTCATCTGACTCTTCCTCTTCCACAGCATCCAGTCATGTCCACCGTGGATCATAACAAAGTCCTTTTGGCAGCCACCATCATTCTGCAACAGTGCGAAGCCATCTACAGGCTCTGTGAACTCTACTACGGGAAGAAAAAGAGGCAGCCAAGAAGCGTCTGGGTACGAAGATGGCTCGCAAGAAGAGCAGAGGACAGACTGTACAACAAGCTGATGGTGAAGCTCAGGAACGAAGAAACTCGGGCGTTCCAGAACTTCATGAGGATGCCTCCAGCCATGTTTGATGAAGTTGTGCAGTGCCTGACATCCAGGTTGACCAAGGCAAACACCAACTGCCAGCCCAGCCTGGAACCTGGGCTCAAGGTGGCACTCACTCTGTGCCACCTGGCCTCAGGGACCACCTACAGGAGCATGCAGTATGACTGGAGGGTGCCACACAACACCATCAGCATTGTGGTCAGAGAAGTGGTGCAGGCCATCATCGAAGAATACATGGAGAAGCTCCTCCAGTGCCCATCCACTGAAGAAGGATGGAAGAAAGTTGCAGAGCAGTGGTATTAGAGGTGGAACTTTCCCCACACCGTTGGAGCCATCGATGGGAAGCACGTGGCTTGCAAAGCACCAGCCAACTCAGGGTCTTCTTATCACAACTACAAGGGCTTCTTCAGCATCATCCTCTTCGCCATGGTCGATGCTGATTACAAGTTCATGTACATCGATGCTACAGGCAACGGGTCAGCTTCAGATGCCCAGGTATGCAACGCCAGTCACCTCAAGGAGTGGCTGGAATGCAACCTCATCATGGGCTTCCCAGATCCAGACCCCCTGCCCAACGACATGCAAGATGTGCCCTACTTCATTGTGGGGGATGACGCCTTCTCCCTCACAACCTACCTCATGAAGCCCTACACCTCCAAATGCCTCACCCATGAAGAGAGGATCTTTAACTACAGGCTGTCCAGGGCAAGGCGGGTGGTGGAGAACACCTTTGGCATCCTGGCCAACAGGTTCCAGGTACTTCTCACCACCATGCAGCATTACCCAGAGACTGTGAGGTGCATCGTGAAACTTGCTGCATCCTGCACAATCTCATGCGCACCTGCTACCCAGTCTTGCAGAACAGGCTCGTGGACCTCCAGCAAGGCAATGGGGACATGGAGCCTGGGGAATGGAGGCAAGGGCGAAACCTGATAGACACTGAGGATGTGCAAGGTCCCAACAGAGCCTCACGTGAAGGGAAGAAGCAGCGCAACCTCCTGAAACACTGGTGCAACTCCCCAGCTGGAGCAGTGGAGTGGCAAGACAGGATGGTAGATGCTTAATGGATGCTTCCTTCAGCCTGTCTCATCACACGGACTTTATTAACAACAAGCTATAAAACAAAAATGAGTCTCTGGCACTCCTCTTGGTCGCTCAGTCTCAGGGGTGAAGGGTCCAGGTGCTGTGGAGGTGGCTGGTGCTGGAGTGCTTGTCATTCAGCTCCTCCAGAAGCAGAAGCAGCAGAAGCCCCAGCCCCAGAAGAGTGAGCCCGTGTTGCAGAAGCCCCAGCAGAACCAGAGTGAGGGCCAGGGGGCGGGATGGTAGCCCTGTCCCTCTTGCAAGGGCTGGCAGCAGATGGCTGAGCTTGCTGTTCTTCCGCATGGTTGTGGGGTTGCTGGCTGGCAGGGAGGCTGGCAGGCACCAAGGCTGGCAGGAAGGCTGGCAGGCAGGCAGGCACCAAGGCTGGCAGGCAGGCATGAACCAAGGCTGGCAGGAAGGCAGGCAGCAAGGCTGGCAGGCAGACTGGCTGGCAGCAAGGATGGCAGGCAGGCAGACAGCAAGGCTGGCAGGGAGGCTGGCAGCAAGGCTTGCAGGCAGACAGACAGCAAGGCTGGCAGGGAGGCTGGCAGCAAGGCTTGCAGTAAGGCTGCCAGCAAGGCTTGCAGGCAGGGTAGGGAAGACTGTCAATCCGTCCGGCAGCAGGTCTTTCCTCTGAATGGTGACCTGCTTCTGAGCTGCGGGGCTTCTTATCTGTGGGGTGTACGCAATGCATCCTCCCCGCATGCGCAATTAACGCTAGGCATCCCTTAGGCTTCCGCTGTGCATCCGCTAGGCTTCCTCTGTGCATCTGCTTCATCCGCTCGGCGTCTGCTCTGCATCCGCTCTTTCCATTCCACGTCCGCTTTGCTGCGGTCCCCCGGAAACCTTGCGGATGTGCCATCCGCTCCCATGTGCTTCCATCCACTGGGCTTCCGTTCCGCATCCGCTTTCCATTCGCTCTGCATCCTCCCCGCGTCCGTTCCTTTCCGTGTTATCCGCTCCGGTTATGCAAATTTTCACCCCTTCTGAGAGCGGATAACAACGGATCGAACATTTTTCTCATCCATTGTGTCCTTTTTAGTAACGTTTTGCATCCGTTGGGCAGTGTGACAGGGCCTTAACATCATCAGTGCTGGCAATGTTGCCTAGTTGGGTATTGAACATCTGCAAGAAAACAACCAACCTTAGAGAGCATCAAGGATCCCACATTTCAACACAAGCTACAAATATACTCCTTTATTGGAGTCTAAAGTCTAATATCTTTAACTTATATTATATCTAGCCTTATATTATACATCCTTTATATTGCTACAAGTTGGATTTCTAAAACTTACCCAATATTCAGATATCTCTGTGCATATGTCTTAAATAGACTTGGTTGGAGTTGGGCAACATCAATATTATATTAATAATAATAAGTACAAATGCATTCAAAGACAGAAATTGAGAAGAATTGAGAAGACAGAAACAGCTGAACTTCTGCACAGAAGTTGGAACAGTAGTACCGAGTTAGTTACGACATGAAGATCACACAGACTGACTATTAGCAATAGCATGACAAAGTAGCAATAATGAGTGCATTGGAATTATCTGCAAGAAATAGGATTTGCTTATATAGCAATAACACTTAGACTTATATACTGCTTTACAGCCCTCTCTAAGCGGTTCAAAGAGTCAGCATAACACCCCCAACAATCTGGGTCCTCATTTTAGCCACCTCAGAAGGATCGAAGGCTGAGTTAACCTTGAGCCTGGTGGGATTTGAACTGCCAAATTGTAGGCAGCTGGCTGCAGAGATAGCTTGCAGTACTGCACTTTAACCACTGCACCACAGAAGCTCCAAACAATACTTTTAACACCATGAAATAACAACTTCTGTCTATCCCAGGTGCTTTGGAAGGATGGATAAAAATGCCAAATTCAGTCTAAACATCTGGCTGCTCTGTCTAAACATCTATGCGACCAACCATAGAAATAAAAGAATGTGCCAGCTAGACAAGTCCTCCCCCCTCCAATCCAGCCATTGGCAACATTTTTCCACACCGTAGCAATGGTCTTATTTTCACTCATGGCAATGATACAGTGGCCAGCTGGTACATTCATTGAACACATTGTTTTAACGCCTCTTGGATAGTAATTCATCGCGGCAAACACTTCACTGAATATTCATCAATCCTTTGCATTCAGAAAAATAACTCTTTTTCTCTTGCATCCTAAAGAACACCATCAGTTCTACCATCCAATCCTTCTCCAACTAACAGTTTATAGTAGTCTAAGAATATGAAACTAGGTCTTCTTTCTACTGTGGTACTTCCTTTTTTGAGCATAGCAGATGTAATAATTGCAATTTTTAGGATAATCATATCTGTACTTACTCAGTTGAAGTAAATTGACCTCATCTGGCATTCTTCTGGTCTGGCAAAAATGTGAATTCCAAAACTAACTATATACCATACTAGCTAGGAATTCTGGAAGTTGCAACATAAGATACAGGTAATCCTTGACTTACAACCACAATTCAGCCCAAAGTTTCCATAGCTAAGTAAGACAGTTGTTAAGTGAGTTCTGCCGCATTTTACAACCTTTTTGCCACTGTTGTTAAGTGAACCACTGTAGTTAAGTTCTTTTTCTCTTTTTCCTTTTATTTTTTTCGAGTTTCTATTTAATGCTTCAAAAAAAATGGCAAAAATTTAAAATAGTTTGACATTAAGATGCTCGTATTCATTCGTCAGAACACACATGTATATTCTGAGGCCTGCTAGAAAGATCCAATAGAGGAAATATCTTTAGGATAATAGTATCTGTACTTATTACATATCTGTACTCTTATCCTTGTGGTTCTCAAATCTGCCCAGAGCTAGAAAAAATAAACTTTATTTATTAAAAAATGTTCCTTTACACAGATGGCTGTCATGTCAATATCTAATATAAAGTAGCTGCAAAGGAAAAGGAAGGTGAAGAATGAAAAAAAAAAAAAAACTGGCATACATTTGAATGATTTTGACATTAACCATCTCTATTGTCTGAAATAAAAGCACACTTGGTGGAGCTTTATTTGTCTAACATGTCCTGGTAAAATGTCACCATTCAGCCCAAACAAACATTTACAGATCTTCCCCTTGCATAACTCTTCAATGCGGCAGAACTGAGGTGGGGGAAGGGGAAAACCCACAATTCGTTCCCTTGTGGGTTCCCGTACGATAAATGTTTAAAAAGCCATTTTCTTTTCAAAGCCTGATTACATTTTCTGGAGTCTAGACATTTTTTATTGACTGTCTGGACAGACAATGGCTGCACCATCTTCCCATTTAAGCTAGGAAGATTGGAGAGCTGTGGAGGGCCTGTTGCAATGTGGACAGTAAGATGATTTCCATCCTGCTTAAGAGGCAGGTACTCTGTCTTGAAAACCCATGACAAATAGTCATCGACTTACGACCACAATGCTAGGTGAGACAGCTGTGTAAGTGAGTTGCGCCCCATTTTACAACCTTTCTTACCACAGTTGTTAGATTAGTAACATGGTTGTTAAGTGAATTGGACTTCCCCATTGATTTGGCTTGTCAGAAGGTCACCAAAGCCATGATCCCAGGGACACTGCAACTGCCATAAATACGAGTCAGTTGCCAAGTGTTTAAATTTGGACAATATGATCATAGAGATGCTATGAGGGCCGTAAATGTGAAATATAGTCATAAGTTGCTTTTTCAGGGTCACTGTAATGGTCACTAAACAAACTCTTGTAACTCAAGGACTAGATGACCAACAAGGTCCCTTCCGACTCTGTTAATCTAGACCAGTGGCTGTGAGAAAATTTTGATGGTCCGCAGAGAAATGTCACCCCCAAAGTAATTAATCCAGGCTGCCAGGAACACAAGGCTGTGCTGCCCACATGGCCCGCAGGAACACAAGGCTTGTGTCGCTTGCATTGTGAACAACATGAGGTAGTGAGGGAAGGGGGGAAAGGATGGAGGGGGGAATTGCACCACGCGCCCCATGTGCCTGGCCTGGCTGCTTCTTTCAGCTTCTTTTTTCTCCTGCTTTTGGCTGCACACAAGGACAGCAGCCAAAATCTTTCTTTCCCTCCCCCAAACTCCACCAGAAATGAGTCTTTGGGACCCTGCAAGGCATCCTGCTCCAAGAGGCTGCGCCAGCATGACAAGTCTCACAAAGACTCATTTCTGGCAGAGTTTGGGGGAGAGAATGGAAGGCTTCTGCTGCTTTCCTTGCATGAAGCCAAAAGTCTCTCTCTCTCTCCCTCCCCTTGAGAATAGAGCTGGAGACTGTATCCTGCGATCCCAAATAAAGAATGATTGATCAGTAGGAAAGCGAGGTGAGGAATTTTCCTGCAGACTTTTTTGGGGATTTTCCCACGATCTCTGCTTTCTGCAGAGAACCTGGGAAAATGTGAGCAAGCCACTGTCAGTCAAAATTCATATTAGTGGGCTGCGGTATTTAAAATTATGAATTTGGTGGTCCCTGGGGTCCAAAAGGTTGGCAACCCCTGACATAAACTACTGTAATTCTTCCTAAAGTCTATCCAGGAATACCTCACTGCCACCTATATTTCTACAAAATCTTCAGTTCCTGTAGCAAGAATATATTTTTTCTGCTATTTTTTTTTTCCACCAGATGGGGAAAAGAAGGAAACGGAAGGGGGAAAAACTGGGATAGAAAGTCCCTGAGTCATCTTAAGTGCTGACGCCAAACCCACTTCAAAATTATAATTCATTCTAGTATTTTATATAGCAGAGGTATCACTGCCATTTCTCCCATATAATCTATTTAGAGTCCCCTTCTCAACTAGTGACGGATTTTTTCCGCTACCAGCAACAAATTGCAGCTGCCTGCTGTAAAGAAATGTCAAAAAATATGTGCCACAGCTGTGGATCAGTGCCGTTTATTGATTTTTATCCCTCCTCTATTATTTTTATAAATAATTCAGGGAGGCACAGATAACCAATACTCCTCCTTCCTCCTATTTTCCCAATGACAACAACCCTCTGAAGTGAGTTGGGCTGAGAGAGACAGAGAGACTGGCCTGAAATCACCCAGCCGGCTTTCATGCCTAAAATGGGATTATAACTCATCATCTCCTAGTGATTGGCCCAAACTTACCTATTTGGCTTTTATCCCTAATGAATTTGATGCCCATCAAAACAACTCTTGCATTCCTGCAGGGCCTTAAGCCATATCTGAGCTGCAGTGGCACAGTGATTAGATTACAGTACTGCAGGCTACTTCTGCTGACTGCTGGCTGACTGCAATTTTGCAGATCGAATCTCACCAGGCTCAAGGTTGACTCAGCCTTCCATCCTTCTGAGGTGGGTAAAATGAGGACCCAGATTGTTGGGGGCAATAGGCTGACTCTGTAAACTGCTTAGAGAGGGCTGTCAAAAGCACTGTGAAGCAGTGTATAAGTCTAAGTGCCATTACTATTGCTATCTTCTGGAGAATTTTCTACATCCCACCTAGCCATTGCACAGAGCACCTTTAGAAGTAGTTCTCCATAAACAGTCTGCAGCCATGCTTGGCAATGCATTTTATCGATCTATCATCTATCTATCTATCTATCTATCTATCTATCTGTCTGTCTGTCTGTCTGTCTGTCTGTCTGTCTGTCTGTCTGTCTGTCTATCTATCTATCTATCTTCTACCTATCTATCTATTCGCCCTCCCTTACCTCCCTTTCCTTCCCCTGCCTGCCTTTTGCCACCTATGCAATGTAGGCACCCAACCTAAGCTGAATCAGGGGAGTTCATTCTTGAATAGGGCACCACTACAATACTCCCAGGCAAATCTAGAAAATGAAACAACCTTCCATGACTTTTAATCTGTTGCCAAACAAAATACATCATCCTGTCCATTTCACAACCACAAATCAAACTCCACTTGAGGGAGCCTTCATCTTCATTTAAAATAATTGGTTCCTCTCTGCAGAAGACCCAGACAACTTCCTAGAACCAGTCATTTCAACCTTAGCAACTTTAAGATGCATGGACGACTGCTGTGGCATGTCGTCTGGATTCCCAGGAGGAAGAGACTTCATTCCAGAGAAAGCAAGAGAAAGCAAAGTTTAGATACTTCGGTTGGGATAAAGAGAATCAAGACAGTTCCTCCTTAGAAGTTCCCTTCTTCATTGATGCTAGTAGTTTGCTTTAATAGGGCAAGACTTCTGTCTATAGTTGAGGAACAATAAAGGGAACTTCTGTGATGTTGACTCAATGTATCTTTCTTGGTTTTGCAGCCTCACAGCTTCAACTTCCGGAATTCCCCAGGTAGCACACTTAGTCCATGCATTTTAAATTTGTCCCTATTTCCCCAGTGCAGCAGAGAAGAATTTCACCACTTTCTTCAAGGTATCAAATGCTTTTGATAAGCATCACCTGGAACTAAGCTAAGAAGGAGCTGCTAGTACATGCTGTACTCTTTGAGATTAATCAATATGCTCCAATGTTCTGCTGAGAGATAAGATTTCACCAGCAATTGAATCTCCATGCTGTTTGCCTTAAAAAAATATGTCCCTTCTAATGAGATCCTTTCTTTCTTCTCTTTCATTTTTTTTTAATGTTATGGTCCTCAGCAGGGTTAGGAACTGCTAGGTACTTGTATTGAGGTAAGAGGTTAGCAGAGCATATTATTTTTGGATAGCCTTTTTGTATGATTAATGCTACTATCTCCTGACCTGAAATTCCTTTCTAATTCCTGTCCCAGGGAAGTGTCTTTTGAAACAGAGATAAGAACAGTACAACAGGTTCGTAGGCTTTTTATAGATGAAATAGTAAGGGAGAAGTCCATTTTTATCCCCAAGATGAACTGAAATGGTTCCCCAAATGTTTGATGTCAAATATTTTCCACATTCAATCAAACAGGTTTAATCTAAGGCTAGGGGAACATTTTGGTGCTGTAATTGATCCAATACATTGACCTACTTGTAATGGTAATTCACTTGACTTTTCTTTCCATGCAGGACTGTATAGTATCTAATATTATTATTTATTCTTATTTATTTATTAATTCAATTTTTATCCCATGTTTTATGACTTTATATAACTCAAGGTGGCAAAACATACTAAAATATGCCTTCTTTCTCCTATTGTTCCCACAACAACAATCCTGTAAGGTGAGTTGGGCTGAGTCAGGATGACTGGCCCTAACTCACCCAACTGACTGTGATGCCTAAGGCAGGATTAAAATTCATTATCTTCTGGTTTCTTGGCCACAACTTTAAGCATTACACCAAACTGACTCTATTAACTAAATGGCATGGGATGATCATTCCTATGATTGTTAACAGGCAAAAGTGTTGAATGTTTGTTAAACTGTGTCGTTGCAATGTTTTAATATTTTAATTAGTTTTTTCTATTTTATAACTTGCAAGCTGCCGAGAGAGAGAGAGAGAGAGAGAGAGAGAGAGAGAGAGAGAGAGAGAGGATAGATAGATAGATAGATAGATAGATAGATAGATAGATAGATAGATAGATAGATAGATAGATAGATAGGACAGATAGATAGGATAGATCGATAGGATAGTTAGACAGACAGACAAGAGATAGACAAGAGAGGGAGAGAGATACATACATACAGACAGACAGACAGACTGACTGACTGACTGATTGACAGACAGGAGAGAGAGAGAGAGACAGACAGACAGGATAGGTAGGTAGCTAGGTAGGTAGATGAGATGAGATAGTAAGCAGGGGTGGGTTTCTACCGGTTCTGTCCACCTCTGTGGAACCGGTAGCTCTGAAGAGCAGCAGACATAGAACCGGTTCTATGTCTGCTGATGTTTTTGCCCACCTATCCACCCAGGCTCTTACCTGATCTTTATTTCCTGATTTTTCAACTTCAGCTGCCAAACAAGGCACAGCTGCAGTTAAAAAAACAAGAAAAGAGGGCTGTTTCAAAGTCTGCTTCTCAGCACACAGTGTGCTAATGACAATTAACAGGCACGCAGCTCACAGTGGGCAGAGAAGCTTGTAAATCCCGAACCAGTAGTTAACCCTGTCATATCCCACCCCTGATAGCAAGGCAAGGCAAAGCAAGGCAAGGCAAGGCAAGGCAAGGCAAGGCAAGGCAAGGCAAGGCAAGGCAAG
>BLBF01000049.1:3193243-3211825 GCA_015471245.1 Laticauda colubrina | reverse complement strand
AGGCAAGGCAAGGCAAGGCAAGGCAAGGCAAGGCAAGGCAAGGCAAGACAAGGCAAGACAAGGCAAGACAAGGCAAGACAAAATAAATATTCAGTCATCAGTTTTCAGACAACTCTTTCTCATAACTTATGGCCAATGGAACAGATTGCCACATCAAGTGGCAATCAATCCATTTTTATTATGGTCATGGACCAGCACCTAAAGAGGCAAATTCTTTCCAAACCAAGTCGGGATGTTAATCTGCCCATCAAACACTAAAGGATCCTGCACCAAGCAATTGATTGGACTAGATAGCTTCTAAGTTCCCTTTCAACTCTAGGATTCGATGATGATGATAATGATGATGATGACAATTCTGTTTGACAATTTTGAGTGCAATTGCATCTGTGACAGTTGAAAGTTTACAAGATCTTCTGTTAGCTGCCTAAGAAAAATAAAGGCAAACAACAGTTTAGCAAGGTCTCTATCACATCTTATAGGATCTTATTACATATTTTCCATTTCAGTTGTAAATATGACAATTTGGGAAAAATATTTTCTTCTAAAGCATGGCTCTGCTTTAAAGGGTAGTGCAGAAAGCAGTGATTGGGGCAAAAAGGAAACCTCAATTTCAACGCATTAAATTTGTATTCACATGCTGTTGAAATTAATTATAATTAATGCAATTTTTCTCCAGTCATGTATTTAATAATTGGTTCAAATAATTGTTAACAATGTCTAGAGGTTTCTAAGGGCCATGTAGATGCTGAGCACTCAGACTGCACAAACCTCATTAAAAAATATAACTTTCAAATGCCAAACTGATCTGTTCAAACTGCATCAGCCTATGTGTTAACTGGTTCTAGGCATCACAAGCCTATGATACCTCTGCCATGGGTGGCAGCCAACAAACTTCTAAATTCAATTTAAATCCTTTTTAAAAAGTTATTAAAAATCCTAACTGTATGCAGTGGTCTGGGAGAATGACCTTGGAAGAAAGAAGGAAGAACTGCAGTCTAGACAATGGTCAGAGTAGAATACAGAAGGAATGGGGGTAGAGAAAACATCTTAGAAGGGACCCTACCAAGAGGAGAGGGGAGGAGGGCAGGGAAGAGGAGAGGAGACAGGAGGGGAGGGGAGTGGAGAGGAGAGGGGAAGGGGGAGGGGAGGGGATAAGGGAGGGGAGGGGAGAAGAGGAGGGGAAGGGAGAGGAGGAGGGGAGGAGGGGAGGAGGGGAGAGGAGGGGAGGGAGAGGAAAGAAGTAGAGAGGAGAAACTAAACTAAACTAAACTAATAAAATAAATAAAATAAAATAAAATGGGGAAAAGGCTTTCAGACTTGCAAAAATTCTCTTACTGTAACCTATCTTCAAAAAAAAGGTACAGGTATGACTTAACATACAACCATTCATTTAGTGACTGTTCAAAGTTGCAATAACACTGAAAAAAGCTGCAACTGGTCCTCACACTTGTGATATCACAGCATCCCCACAGTCAGGTGTGCAAAATCCATGTGCTTGGCAACCGACATATATTTTGACAGTTGCAACATCCTGGACTCATGTTGATCACCATATGCCAGCTTCCAAAAGAAAAATCAATGGGGGAAGCCAGGTTAATAACTGACGATTCACTTAACAATCATGGCAGACAAAAAAGTCATAAAATCAGGCACAACACACTTAACAACTTCCCTGCTTAGCAATGGAAATTCTGGCCCCCGCTGAGGGTGTAAGTTCTGGAGAACCAGTAGCGGAAATTTTAAGTAGTTTGGAGAACCAGCAAATCCCACCTCTGACTGGCCCCACCCCCATCTATTCTCTGCCTCCTGAGTCCCAGCTGATTGGCTGGGTCTTTTTTGGTTGCCCTGCACAGGAGAACAGAGCTGGAAAGCAGGTTAGTGGGGTGGGGAGGGAATGGGGATTTTTCAGTAACCTTCCCCTATCATGCCCACCAAGCCAAGCATGACCAAGCCACGCCCACCAAGCCACACCCACAGAACTGGTAGTAAAAAAAATTGAATCCCACCACTGCCTTGCAGGGCTGATTTTATAACCCTTATGACTTGATAACAAAGTGAGTGGTGTGGTGGCCTAGAGATAAAGCTCTCACCTCACAATCAGAAGGCTGTGAGTTCAATCACAAAAGAAGAGGCAGATATTTCTCTATCTAGACACAATGAGAAAATATCTGCTGAACAAAATTCCATACTGGCGACAGGAAGGGCATCCAGCCAATAAACACTCAGCTCCATTCAGTTGCCCAGACTCTACCCTGCAAGGGATTATGGGATCATTAAAAATGATGACTTGATAACAAAGCAACCTCAGGATCACCTTCTTCAACGAGAATCAATCTGTCCAACCTCCTAGGAAAAAAAACTTTAAGTCCCGAATGAAATGAGGGGAATCAAGTCATTTCTCCAGAATGGTTCCATATTATGCGGTAGCTCTTTCCTTGGAGCTAACCATTCTCCATCTCACCTTCCAGGAGCAGATTAAACGCAGTGCTTCCATAGGGCTTTTAAAATTAATTATGCAGTGCCATAGGAGTATTTTATAGTACTCCAATTAGCTTTCTGGGTGTCATTTTAAAATGTTTGAACTCTTGTTTTATTTATGTCACAATTAAAGGTCCAAAAGCAGGCAAGAATTCCAGGAATGTTCTTTATTATAGTAAGGGGGAATAACAAAACCGCAACAGCCTGACCAAGTGTCTCCTTGTCTATCTTTTATATCAATGTTCCACAATGGTGGCCACATTAAGATGCATAGAATTCAATTCCCAGAATTCTTTTGGCCACTATGCTGGCTGGGGAATTCTGGGAGTTGAAGTCCACATATATTAAAGTTGCCACAATTGAGAAATACTGCTATATTTACGAAACAAAATCAAGGTGGACTTGTTTTGAACTTCTTTCTTAGGTTTTCCTTTTTCTATGGATTATGTAACCTCTTCTGCAAGTCTCTCTTGTTTACATCTTCCTTATTCTCAAGGCCACTTCTAAATTTATTTCTACATTATTGTTATATGATGGAACAAGATCAGCCATAGGAACAGATGCTTTCAAGCAAAATGACCAAATTTATGTCTACTGTAAGCAGATCCCCGCTTTTGGATCCACATGCAATGGAAGCCCCTATGATCTTTATGGCTTTATCTCTGTTTAGTACGCTACCAAGAATTGTATGATTGTGGCAGTTTAAAAATTGTGTGTCTGTCTGTCTGTCTATCTAATCGATAGATAAACTGTGAGATTCTCAATCTTTTCCGAGCTCAGCAATTTATAAAAGCAAGGGGGGAGAAGTAAAATTGAATGCAATTCATAAAACATTTGTAGTAGGAAATATGATGTTAATCAAAGCAAGCAAAAGCAAACACATTACTCATGCCTCAAATGCACTTTCCCAGGGAAAATAAAGTGTCAGCAGAAGCATAGAAACATTTAGACATAAAGAACGGTGATTAAGAGACTAGGAACAAGAACCTATGCTGGGAAGAGAGGCCATTTAATGATTACACCTAGCAAAAACACCACGGCAATCGTAACTGTTGTTGAAAGTTGTTGATTTGGTCTAATTCAGGGTTTCCCAACCTTGGCAATTTTAAGATGCATGGACTTCAATTCCCAGAAATTCCCAGCCAGCAAAGAATTCTGGGAGTTGAAGTCTGCGTGTGTTAAAGTTGCCACGGTTGTGAAATCTTGATGTAATTTAATAAACTGAAGTCTTTTCATCGCTACCCTCATTATCGCACAGAACAACTGACATCCAATCAAATCGCTTCCTGCAGTATCCCAATTTGCAATTTTTATATAACGGGCATATAGCATTTTAGATGTTTTCTGGTACTACAAGTAAACCATTTTTTTTTGCTTCAGTGAAAGAGTGTCTCTGATACCCATTGTGAAAAAAAGAGAAAATGATTTTATTATTATTGATTAGATTTTTATCTCTCCTTTTTAAATAACCTAAGGTGGCAAACATACATAATACTCCTTCCTCCTGTGGGGTCCTTGATGTTCTCCAAGTTTGGTTGTCTTGTTCCAGATTTTTCATTAACCAATTAGGTAACATCAGCAGTGCTTCCTCCTCCTATTTTCCCTACAACAACCACTCTGGGTGGAGACGGAGTCACTGTCCCAAAGTCACCCAGCCAGCTTTGATGCCTAAGTGAGACTAGAACTCATATTCTCCTGGTTTCTAATCTGGTGTCTTAACCACTAGACCAAACTATTCTTATGCCACTGCCAGAACTTCAGAGCTAGGGAGATACAATCAGAAAATGTGTCCGTTTGCCTTAAAAAGAAAAACAAAAGAAAATGAACTTCAATTATGATTCTTTCCCACTAATCCGTCATACTACGATTAGGGGCTCTGCTGATCTCAACTATGTATATTATTTCCTTCAATTAAGGTACAGGAAAAGTATTCCTGTTAAAGCCATTTACAAGTCAGAAATGGTGTAGGGAAGGGGTTGTCAAACTCAATTTCATTGAGGGCCGCATCAGAGTTGTGTTTGGCCTCGGAGGGCTGGGGGCTGGGGGTGGCTAGGGTGAGGGCGGCCACCTTGACATTACTCATGTCGGGGCCAACTGTACAGACCTGTACAGTGCTCTGCCAATGAAAATGGGCTCCCGAGCTCCATTTTTGGCTAGGACAGCCTCCTTCAACTCTCTGCCAGTGAAAACGGAGCTCAGGGGCACACGTGGTCCTTTTGAGCTCTGTTTTCAGCTAGGACAGCCTCCTGAAACTCTCTGCCAGTGAAAACGGAGCTCCAGGGGCACACATGGTCCTCTTGAACTCTTTTTTTGTGCTGGGACAGCCTCCTGCAACCCTCTGCCAGCAAAAACAGAGCACGCTGCCCTGAACTCCAATTTTGCTGCGAGAGGCACCGTGGCCCACTCCTTTGCTATTTCCAGGGCAGCCCCACAGGCCCGATCTAAGCA
This sequence comes from Laticauda colubrina, assembly GCA_015471245.1. Taxonomy (NCBI): domain Eukaryota; kingdom Metazoa; phylum Chordata; class Lepidosauria; order Squamata; family Elapidae; genus Laticauda; species Laticauda colubrina. Next base: position 3,206,899 of record BLBF01000049.1, on the reverse strand, counting down.
CCCCATGGCTTGGATCCAGCCCTCAAGCCTTGAGTTTGACACCCTGGTGTAGGGTGCTTGGATGGGGTGTTGGTGTTGGACTAGATGATTTACAAGGTCTCTTCCAACCCTGTTAATCTAAAGCCCATGTCACACTGGGCAACAGATGCAAAAAGGACACAGCGGATGAGCAAAATGTTCCATCCGTTGTTATCCGCTCTCAAAAGGGGCAAAAAATTGCATAACCGGAGCAGATAACACGGACGCGGGGAGGACGCAGGGCGGATGCAAAGCGGATGCGGAACAGAAGCCCAGCGGATGGGAGTAGATGGGAGTGGGTGGCACATCCGCAGGGCTTCCGGGGGGGCTCAGTGAAGCGGACGCGGAACGGAAAGAGCGGATGCAGAGCAGACGCCGAACGGATGAAGCGGATGCAGAGCGGAAGCCTAGCGGATGCACAGCGGAAGCCTAATGGATGCCTGGTGTTCATTGCGCATGCGGGGAGGATGCATTGCGTCAGCCCCGCGGATACAACGGAAGCAGCTCGGAAGCAGGTCGCCATTCAGAGGAAAGACCTGCTGCCGGACACATCGACTGCCTTGCCTACCCTGCCTGCATGTCTGCCTTCCAGCCTTGCTGCCAGCCTCCCTGCCAACCTTGCTGCCAGCCAGTCTGCCTGCCAGCCTTGCTGCCTGCCTTCCTGCCAGCCTTGGTTCATGTCTGCCTGCCAGCCTTGGTTCATGTCTGCCTGCCAGCCTGCCTGCCAGCCTTCCTGCCAGCCTTGGTGCCTGCCTTCCTGCCAGCCTTCCTGCCAGCCTTGGTGCTAGCCTGCCTGCCAGCCTTCATGCCTGCCTTGGTGCCAGCCTCCCTGCCAGCCTTCCTGCCAGCCTCCCTGCCAGCCAGCAACCCCACAACCATGCGGAAGCACAGCAAGCCTCAGCCATCCCGCCCCCTGGCCCTCACTCTGGTTCTGCTGGGGCTTCTGCAGCACGGGCTCGCTCTTCTGGGGCTGGCGCTTCTGCTGCTTCTGCTTCTGGAGGAGCTGATGACAAGCACTCCAGCACCAGCCACCTCCACAGCAGCTGCACCCTTCACCCCTGAAACTGAGCGACCAAGAGGAGTGCCAGAGACTCATTTTTGTCTTATAGCTTGTTGTTAATAAAGTCTATTTTTGATTCACACACTTGCTCCATTTCTTTTTTTTAATAAAGTCTTGCTGGAAACTTTTAGAAATGGTTTAAGCCTTTGCATGCTTGTGGGATGGGTTAAGATAGCTGTGGGATGGGTTGAGATAGCTGTGGGATGGGTAATAGCTGTGGGATAGATAAACCTCCAGTGCAAGCATAGTGGGACTGTATGGTCCACCCTCCCAGGTGCCACACCTACGGCCCTTTATTATCAATAATAATGTAATAATTATCCACACATATCAACATAAACACAACTCTTTATTAAACGCTCTGTTCATTGTAGGCCAGCCAAACATACATGGCCCAATCTCATCCGTGTGATGAGACAGGCTTAAGGAAGCATCCATTAAGCATCTACCATCCTGTCTTGCCACTCCACTGCTCCAGCTGGGGAGTTGCACCAGTGTCTCAGGAGGTTGCGCTGCTTCTTCGCTTCGCTCTGTTGGGGCCTTGCACATCCTCAGTGTCGATCAGGTTTCGCCCTTGCCTCCATTCCCCAGGCTCCATGTCCCCATTGGCTTGTTGGAGGTCCACGAGCCTGTTCTGCAAGACTGGGTAGCGGGTGCGCATGAGATTGTGCAGGATGCAGCAAGCTTCCATGATTCTCCTCACGGTCTCTGGGCAATGCTGCATGGTGGTGAGAAGTACCTGGAACCTGTTGGCCAGGATGCCAAAGGTGTTCTCCACCACCCGCCTTGCCCTGGACAGTCTGTAGTTGAAGATCCTCTCTTCATGGGTGAGGAGTCTGGAGGTGTAGGGCTTCATGAGGTAGGTTGTGAGGGAGAAGTCGTCATCCCCCACGATGAAGTAGGGCACATCTTGTGTGTCGTTGGGCAGGGGTTCTGGATCTGGGAAGCCCACGATGAGGTTGCGTTCCAGCCCCTCCTTGAGGTGACTGGCGTTGTATACCTGGGCATCTGAAGAGGAGCCGTTGCCTGAAGCATCGATGTACATGAACTTGTAGTCAGCATTGACCATGGCGAAGAGGATGATGCTGAAGAAGCCCTTGGAGTTGAAATAAGTGGACCCCAAGTTGGCTGGAGATTTGCAGGTCACGTGCTTGCCATCTATGGCTCCAATGGTGTGTGGTAAGTTCCACTTCTGATACCACTGCTCTGCAACTTTCTTCCATCCTTCTTCAGTGGAGGGGTACTAGAGGAGCTCCTCCTTGTATTCTTCGATGATGGCCTGCACCACTTCTCTGACCACAATGCTGATGGTGTTGGATGGCACCCTCCAGCCGTACTGCATGCTCCTGTAGGAGGTCCCTGAGGCCAGGTGGCGCATTGTGAGTGCCACCTTGAGCCCAGGTTCCAGGCTGGGCCGGAAGCTGGTGTTTGCCTTGGTCAACCTGGGTGTCAGGCGCTGCACAACTTCGTCAAACATGGCTGGAGGCATCCTCATGAAATTCTGGAACGCCCGAGTGTCTTCGCTCCTGAGCTCCACCATCAGCTTGTTGTACAGTTCGTACTCTGCTCTTCTGGTGAACCATCTTCGGACCCAGACTCTTTTTGGGTGGCTCCTTTTCTTCTCGCGGTAGTGTTCACATAACCTGCAGATGGCTTCGCACTGTTGCAGAACGATGGTGGCTGCCGAAAGGACTTTGTTACAATCCATGGTGGACATGACTGGATGCTGTGGAAGAGGAAGAGGCAGATGAAGGCTGCAGAGGTCTGCACCGCAGGGCTGCTGTTCTGAAAGTGCGATGTAGGCGAGTTGCTCCCCCTTTTTATAGGCAGTATAGGTTTTCCGCTAGGCATCCGCTAGGCATCCGCTAGGTATCCTCTAGACATCCTTATTATTCGAGATAGGTCCCCTCTGCGAACATTTTTTCCGTTTTAAACGCTTTGTTTCCGTTCTGCATCCGCGAGGCATCCGTTCTGCATCTGTTCTGCATCCGTTCTGCTTCCTCCCTACGTCCAGGCGGATGGAGTTGCACAGATGCGTAGCGGACACCTAGAGGATATAGCGGATGCGTAACGAATGCGTAACGGATGCATAACAGATGCGTAGCAGATGCGTAGTGGATGCGTAGCGGATGCAGAACGGATGAACTGGATACATTTTCCGCGCAAAAGTTTTAGCCAGCCCTTTTGGAGTGGATGAAGCGTCCATAAACGGATGCTGGACGGATAGAGAGGAAGCAAAATGGAGGAAGTGAGTACAGAACGGATACATCATGTTAACCAACAGATGGCAAGGTTTTTTGTCCGTTTTACATCCTCTTTGCATCCGTTGGTTCAGTGTGACATGGGCTTAAAATAAAGTGTTAATTCCACTTTATGGTGCCTTGGTAAGGCCAAACTTGGAATATTGCATCCAGTTTTGGTCACCATGATGTAAAAACAAAAAAATCAATGTTATCCACTTAGTTTTTATGAATGAAGAGAAGCAGATCTGATGCTTGAATTTGCTCCCTCTTCTAGAGCTCATCTCTGTTTTATTTATGACTTATTATTTATTTTATTTATTATTTTGCAAAAGCTGAACAAGATTTCTGCACAATACCTCCCCAGAAGCCTCTTCCAGATTTCAGGAGTGCTTGGAGGAGTTTGAGAGGAGGCCGGAGGAAAATGACGTGTGCCCTTATGACCTCCTTGTCTTAACTAACAGTATCATGTCACATCCATTCTGGTTATAGTGAAGCATGAAACGCTATGGGGCAGTTTTACCATTTTATGTTGCTTATTTTACACTTTAAGTGCTGGAGTTGATTTTATTGGTTGGGTTTTCATTAATGTGTTTTTGGAAGCCTTCCCAAGCCATCTGGAACTGGGTCGCTTATAAATGTGCTAAGCAAATACATAAACATATAAATGCATCTACAGTATTTCTTTGGGAAACAGAATTGATTGAAATGTACTGGAGGGACCTTCCTGTGGTGCCTTATTCTATGAAATTGGTTCAGTTCACACATTCAACTTCCTTTAATATGATCTGAGATTTTTTTTTAATTTGTATAAAAACTTTCATTGGTTAGCTCATAACCCATTTTATGATCCCTAAATAAGAGTAAAATGTCCAGTGAATATGTTGTTATGTTTAAGGGAATTGCTGATTACATGCAAACACCGTCCACTTTATGATTTGAAGCATAGCATCTCTTGCTCAGTAATTGCATACATTTTCATTGTATTTCAATAAAATAAAATCATATTCCTTCATATAATAATTTTTAGCCACTGTCACATGTGGACAAAAATTCCTAGCCATTTCACAAAGAGACTAGCTTGATACTCATGCTTTGCTATGAAACTATGTGATCGGGCTTAGTTTTTGGGGAGGAAAATAAGGGGGAAAATTCTGCCTCTGCCTACCAACATCAATCAGTATTCATCTAGTTAGTGTCCTGTCAGTGGATGAGAGAGTGGAGGGCTGTTTGGAAACTGAAGCAGTATTTGCTGTGTGAGCAAGAAGGAAACAGCAAGGAGCCTGGGCATGGCTTAGCTCAACTGTTCTGCACTAAAACTGGTTGCTGCTGTGAAACTAAAACTGAAACTGAAATTCCTCTCCTCTGCTTATGTTTTGCATTTGGAACATATTTCTTTTTAGGTGGGGAGGGAGAGTAGAACTCCTTAGCATCAGTGTGTGTTAATAATAATATACAAAATACTAATGCTCTGATGGTTATTTCAAAAAACCCTTTCTTAATTAGCACCTAGAAGCCAAGAGGAATATACATGCCAAATTTCAAATTTGTAGGCTTTACGGTTCTGGAGATTTTGTGATGATGCATGAGTGGTATCACTTTTATATATAAAGATTAGGTATGTTCTTGAAATGAATGAAGATATTTGCCCGCTTACTGAAAATGACATTAGAGAATTACACATTTTTCTAAATTTGTACTAAATGTATCAACATTCACTTTGAAATTTCACATCATGAAATGGGCATGTTTTTGTTTTGTTTTGTTTTGTCGCAAGATCGAATTCGAGTCAGTCACCGGAACCAGGGATTTACTCTTTTGAACTTTCGGACTCATTCTGGAGCCCCTCTTGAGGAAACTTCTCTCTACTGGAATATGTCCTTTGGGCTATTCTGTGAGTCATACTTATGTTTAAAAAAAAAAAAAACAAGGAAGTCCAGCGACCTCATTTGGGATGAAAACCCTTTCAATGGTGTGGGAGTAGATCCCTAAGTAAGAGAAATTTAACCAGAAGAACATGTACAAACTATCCCTAGGTAAGAGAAATGGGATTGGAGAAGAACTTGTCTTTGACGTCTCATAAAATCAATTTAATGGGAACTATTCACTTGCTCTATGTAAGACTCAGGACTTTATGGAAACAGAAACTGGAGTGGCAGGTGCTGAACAGGATTACTTGTCCAATCAATTACAGAGATGCTGATGGTTATTGAACCGTATTTGTGTCTCATTATTTCTCAGCTTGTTAGTGTAATAAGGTAACTTTGCTCCTGGAATTATTCAGTGGCCTTTTTTTTCTTATTTTCAGCACCACTGAATTTACTTTCTTGTTTTCTAAACATTGTCCACTGTAATCAGAGAAAAACATACTGCCTTGTTTAATCATTTCTGGGCCAGATCAATTTAGACAAGGAAGAGAAAATGTCAGCTGGTTTTCCGTTCCCCGCGAGCTTATAATAGTGCAGCTGGTTAGCTCTCTGTCTGTGGTCAAAGACAGATTTACCTGGGAATTTTCATTTAAGTTTGATGTTCTTTCAGCATCAGGCAGGGCTGTAGAATAAATGGATGTGCTTTGTGATTTATGACATCTTAAGGCAAGACTCATTTGGAATGCTCAATCCCTTTCTTGCTCCAATAACTATTAGTCATCTATGGGTAATCCTCAACTTCTGATCACAATTGGAGATGAAACCAGCCAAAGGGTTCATACTGAGTTACTACACAGCCAGAACAAGAACACTTGGATATAATGGATACCACTTCACACATACTTTATAAGAGACATTTAATAACTTCCTCAGATCTAGGGATAAATATTGACACATTCTACATCTCCAGCCTGAATTTTAAAAAAATTGTTGGAAGCTTCTCTCAGCTATGTCTTCATACTATCATAAAACATATATTCCTATCTGGTTAGATGATATTATTTAATACAAACACTTGGACTTAAAGAATTCTGAGCCCAGAACATATCCCAAAGTATCTTTATTTCAGCAGCAACATTTAAACTGGAATGGTAATTTTATTGTTGCATTAAGCAACCAGAATCAAAAAATCTTAACCCACTGCAAATCAGGCTGAGATCTACCTATAGAATCAGATCCACTTCTGGTTTATAAGGGGGAAAGTATAAGAGCAATAGCTAAAATTATTAATTTTACACACAGAGAGAGGGGGATATTTTCTTCCAAAATATTTCATTATTATTGCAGGAAGACACATACACTTATTCAAATATAGCTAAAAGTATCATACTGAGGGATATAAAAAAGCCTTTTGTTATATCCCAATGATACCTGACCACTTTTATCCAGAGACTCACATGTGTAGACAACAATACAGATTTACAAGTTTCATCATTTGCTGTCCAAACTAAAACCTGCATATTGAATGCTGAGGTTTTTCTCTCCTGCAACCATCACTGACCACTTCAAAAAGAATTCTAGAGCAGAATATTGCCTACTTCAGCCAATAAAAATCAAGTGGTCTCAGCATAATGTCCAGCATTATGTAGCTCATACTTTCAATTATAGTTTGATAGGACTTTGAAAGTAATTTATTCTAATCCTTTCAAAAGAATTTCAGGACCAAGGTCAGCTCAAGAGTTCCTTAAGTTGGTTCAAAAATTCCATTTCATTGAGAGCAAGGACAGTGCAATTCTGAGGCCGCTTGAACATATAAAATTGGAGTGGAACCAAATGATTAGCCAACCTCTGTCAAGGATGGGCCTAACTAGATGAAGTTACTTTAGCACAGAATTGATTCCCAATATGTATTATTACATATTATTACTCAGATGCGTAACCTCTTTCTGGGACTCAGTTTTTCAATTCTCAGACTCAATTCTCTCTGGATTTCTGGAAGATTAAAGCTGGAATTTTATATATGCAAAAATACTTTTAACATCTGAGATTGAAGTATTATTACTATTATAGCTCAGGCAAGGCATAAATAGAGAAGCTAAAGCATCTTTGGTCTATTGCTTAAGGCACCAAACAAGAAACCAGGTGACTGAGTGGTAGCCCAATCTTTGGCATGAAAGCCAACTGGGCAACTTTTGGTTAATCACTCGGAAACTGCAGGTTCTAGTTTTGCCTTGGCCATCTAAACCAACTGGATGATTTTAGGCTGGTCACATACTCTCAGTCTACCTCACAGGCTTTTCTTTTTGTGTGTGGGGAAAATAAGTAGTAGTAGTATTGGGTATGTTTGTTGCTTTGTGCTATTGAATCATTTATAAAAATAAAGTGGGAATATGAGAGAAAGAGAGAGAGAGAGAGATAGAGAGAGAGAGAGATGAAAGAGAGAGAGAGGGGGGGGAGAGAGAGAGAGAGAGAGAGAGAGAGAGAGAGAGAGAGAGAGAGAGAGAGAGAGAGAGAGAGAGAGAGAGAGAGAGAGATTGGATGGATGGATGGATGGATGGATGGATGAACGGATGGATCTTTTTTAAAAATCATTTAAAAGCAATACATCTGTCTCATTATGCACCACCTGCAACTTTTAAGCCAGTTTTCAAGTAGTTCCTCATGATTGCATTGTCATACTTCAGTTCATACTCCCTGAGTGGCATCTTAGCTATCTTAACACTTATTTATACACAGATTAGCTATGGCTTACAATGCAAGATCTACAGAGCAGTTTCTCACTATTTACCCTGCACTCACTGCCTCAGATTTTCCTATAGCAATCCACTAGGATAAATCAACATTATTTTGTTCATTTGCCTGAAGACAAGAGGTGAGTTGTAAGAAATGGAACTCTTGATTCACAGCTGACTCTCAGCTGCTATGTTACAGCTGCCATCCAGTAATGGCTAGAATGAAAAAGTAACTTGGAAAGACAAAGCCTTGAAGAGAGTTTGCACCAACTTGTAACAAAAACATCAGCTTAGCCCAGAAAGACAGGAAGGGGTGAGAAAAAAGCTCAAGTCTGACATGCCTTGATTCTCATGAGTGTAAGAGGGAGTGAAAGAGAAACTCAGCCAGGCTAAGATATGATGATTATAGCAAGGAAGTAGACTTCATTTTTTCTGGTGTTTGTTTTCTGATATGATTTACCTAAAAGGGTTTATATATATCTGCTTTGAGATTCTTGATTGGAAACCCATTTGTTTTTAATAAACTTACTATAAAAGTCAGGCCTCATGATAGGCCTAGAATTAATTCTTCTGACAAGGATGTTCTGCAACCAGGAGCATCTATGAGATGGTCAGTTGAAGTCATGCCCTTTTTTTAGTGTCACAATTGAGATGCACATATAAAAGGGGTGAGGCTTTGATCACATGATTGTAGTATTATCATGACTTTTTATACCTCCCCCAAACACTTCTGCATGCAATTCTGATATATTTTCCTGAAGGAAAAGGATAAAGAACCTAGACAAAAATGAAAGGAAGAGGTTTTCCATTTGTCTTCCTACTTTTGTGAGAGCTTCTTCCTCATTAAGCCAATGCTTAATTTAGAGACCAACAGTGATGGGAACTGAGAAAGATAGTTCTGCTCATTTAACATGGGCTCCTGCTGCTGCCCCAGAGCACAAACTAACAAGAGACAATAAGCAGGAGAATCTATTATTTTACAACTCAGCAGGTAATATTGTAGTACCTACACAGAGATGGACATACATTCTGTCATGCCCCTGGTGGAGACTGACTGATTGAGGGAGAGGAGGAACAGCCAACAGGGAGTGGAAGTATGGCTCTGGAGGTTGTGGAGGAGGCAGGGGAAGGGCAGAGGCCAGCTGAGCAGTCAGAGGAGGACCCAGGCCCATACCCTAGCCATCCTAGGGAATGCAGGGAGGAGAGGATCAGGGAGAGACTTGGTCTCCTCTGGAGGAGAGGGCCTTGATCCTCTTCATGGGCTGCAGGTGTCAGAACTGAATAAGAGTTTGGACCTGCGTACTGGCAAATGCTGGAAATAAAGTGTGTTTTATCTTGGTCTGAAGTTATCTTGGTTGGCGTCCTTTCAAGACTGTGAAAGGACGTCCTTTCAAGACTGTGCCTTGTTATCTCCTTGAATTTGGTAAATACTTCTCCTGTTCTTTTATGGAAATTTCATCATTGTAGTTTGTTTGGTTTATTATTTCACCTCTAGTTGCTCATTAAGTTTGGACTGTATTGCTTTCTTTTGAAGACTATTTTTGAGTATGTTTTATCTCTAACTGAGTATTATTGAACAGTTGGGACAAGTTGGAGGCATTAAAGGACATTTATTTATCTTTTGGATTTTGTTAAGTTTGTGTTACACTCTGGGTCATCATACATTCAGAAATGCAAGGCATTAATCAATAATAGGAATATTAATGGAAGCCAGTCATAACAGGTTATAGTTCAATGGGGAGGTAATCATGTTAGTCTTCTGTAGCAAAAAAAGATAATTTCTTTTTCATAATCTCCCATTTCTCCTGTCTCTTGACCTTTGTGGATCATTAAATTTGACCTTTGTCTACCGGTATCTGATCAGTTATCTCAGATGCTTCCTTCTATACCTCTTTCCAAGAATGGTAAGTTAGATCACAAAAAGTCATGAATCAAGCTAAAACCTCATCTAGTCCAGCATTGTTTTACAGAGTGGCTAATCAAATAAGACCAAGTAATTCTCAAGCTTTTCAAAAAATTCATAATCACATTCAATAACATTAAATGACACAGTTTAATTGTATGTTGTGCAAAGAAAACGCCATAGTGACCAAACCGGTCCTTCCCAACGCTATGATTCTACATAGCAAATCCATTTATTATCTGTTATTTTGCTTAGGTAAGCATCTAAAGTAACCTTAAAGGAAAAGATGGAATTGCTAGAGTACAATGCACCAATATCTTCTCTTGAGAAACAGCTGTTTGTTCATATCTCCCTCTTGAGATAATTACTTTTTTTCCCATCTCTTCATAGATGTTGCTTCCTTTCCTGCTTAGCCAGGGATCGGCTGAACATTATACAGTATAGAAATAGTCTTAAATTTTGATATGTAAATAAATATATAAATATAAATGAAATTCATCACTTCACTGAGCTCAACAGTGACTACTTGGGGGTCTTTGGTGTCTCTGAGTTTCGTTGTTTTCTTTCAGACATTTCTTTTCCAAACTAGGCAAAATCATCAGTGCTAGAAGGGAATGGACTTTGCTATTATTTTTGTATACTAGTGGCTTCCCCTCTCAGTGTTTGTGGAGTGTTCTTGGTGGTTCTTTGATTAAAGCTGTTGTTTACTGTTAGCTTGTTTGTCTGTGTTGGTAGGTTGGGGTATTATTACTTTTGATTGCTAGTCTAGTGTTAATCTCTACTAATATGGATGTTGATTGCTGATGAAGGGATGCCTTGGTCTTTTTGTTTCTTTTTGTTTCTTTTGAGAGATATGTAGATGTTGTCTATCTCTGTGTGCTTGTTGAGGACCAATTTGTCTGAGTGCCAGGCCAGCAGGAATTTTCTGGCTTTTTTGGAGTTGGCTTGTGATCTAGGACAAAGGTCTCCATCACTTGTACTTCAACACTCTTGGACTTCAACTCCCAGAATTCCCCAGCCCAGAATGGGGAATTTTGGGAGTTGAAGTCCACAAGGTTACCAAGTTTGGAGATCCATGATTTAGGATGTTCATACTGATGCAGTGATGATGTTACCTAATTGAGTAATGAAATGTGTGCAAGAAAACAACCAAGCTCAGAGAGTACCAAGGACCCCGCAGTTCAATCCTGAGCTACAAATATTCTCTTCTATTGCCAACTTTGTCTGGAAGTCACTCTTCTGTTTTGCATGCAGAGAAATAACTTTTATCCTACTTGCCACCTATGATTCTTCTTGCTAAAGTTGCCAAAAGATGGACTTCAGACTTTGTCCAGGCAGAGTGAGTGCTCTATCAGCAGCCTTAGCCTTCATCCTCTTTTTATTGATGTTGTCTTGTGATTGAAGATGTACACTGATCATGGGTTTTGTTTTTTTTCTTGCAATGGCAGCTCAGGAAATCATCCTTGCCAGCCTTCGAGTGATCTGCACTTAATGAGTTTTCTCACACAATGTGAGATTGTCCTTCTGATTTTATATGTGTGGCTTTTGATTAATTGTGATTTATGGAAATGAATGTAGTTCTGAATGGTAGTGCAAATCACTGGGAGCTGGGAGGCACTCTTGCCAAATTGGTTTTGTAAGATTAAACAACAACTGCCTACATTTAGCTGGCACTCTGTGCCTTCAGCCTTTGAATGCGGACTGTGTGTTATTTGTTGATTTATTCAAATGTGCGTGTGCTAATACTGGCAAATATTTAGGATGCTGCTGTCAATGTTTTGCTTTTATCTCTGTGTTGTTGTTCACTATGCTATGATCTGAAGAACTAAAATGATCTCAAAGCTACAGCCTCTGTAAAAATATATTTCTTACCTGTAAATTTGACAAAACAACAGGAAAGACAGGAAAAGCATAATCTAGCCTAAGTTTAGTTTAAATTCTTTACCTTATACATTTGAATCTAGCCTGTTAAAAACTTTATTCCCACAATGGGTAATAATGTAAGTAAAGAGATGCAAATGGAAATAGTAGAAATAATCCAGAGAGTTTACAACACCAAAGCACAAAACTGAACTAAACTTGTCAATGTTCATAGAAAAATTATAAATTACGATTTTTATAAATGTTAAAAAGGGTCCAGGTTTGGGGGAAAATACCAAAGCATATTACAAATAAACAGAGAAATATAATTTCTGTTGCAGCTGCTGCCAAAAAAATATGGCTTTTGTTTTTTGAACAAATAACAGCCATAAAATGGGCCCTGAAAGAATTATCTGAATAGTAGGATAAATTCATATGAGGAAGTACAATCCTTGAGCTTGGTCATTTTAGTGACTGTATTTAGGTTATTTAGCTTTTAGAGAGATTTTTTATGTCTTGTTTTTATTGGAAATATGTGTTGCTTTCCTGGATTCTGTCATTTTTCAAAAATATTGATTTTTTTTCTGGTTTGCCTGCATGTGAGTTACATTTAAGCCCATGTCACACTGGCCAACGGATGCAAAAAGGACACAGCGGATGAGCAAAATGTTCCATCCATTGTTATCCGCTCTCAAAAGGGGCAAAAATTTGCATAACCGGAGCGGATAACACGGAGGCGGGGAGGACGCAGGGCGGATACAAAGCGGATGCGGAACGGAAGCCAAGCGGATGGAAGCGGATGGGAGCAGATGGGAGTGGGTGGCACATCCGCAGGGCTTCCGGGGGGCCTCAGCGAAGCAGACGCGGAACGGATACAGCAGATGCAGAGAGGACACTGAACGGATGAAGCGGATGCATAGCGGATGCACAGCGGAAGCCTAACGGATGCCTGTCGTTCACTGCGCATGCAGGGAGGATGCATTGCGTCAGCCCCGTGGATATAACGGAAGCAGCTCGGAAGCAGGTCGCCATTCAGAGGAAAGACCTGGTGCCAGACACATCGACTGCCTTGCCTGCCCTGCCTGCATGTCTACCTGCCAGACTTGCTGCCAGCCTTGCTGCCAGCCGGTCTGCCTGCCAGCCTTGCTGCCTGCCTTCCTGCCAGCCTTGGTTCATGTCTGCCTGCAAGCCTTGGTTCATGTCTGCCTACCAGCCTTCCTGCCAGCCTTGGTTCATGTCTGCCTGCCAGCCTTGGTGCCTGCCTGCCTGCCAGCCTTCCTGCCAGCCTTCCTGCCAGCCTTGGTGCCTGCCTCCCTGCCAGCCTTCCTGCCAGGCTTGATGCTAGCCTCCCTGCCAGCCTTTCTGCCAGCCTTGGTTCCTGCCAGCCTCCCTACCAGCCAGCAACCCCACAACCATCTGCTGCCAGCCCTGGCAAGAGGGACAGGGCTACCATCCTGCCCCCTGGCCCTCACTCTGATTCTGCTGGGGCTTCTGCAGCACGGGCTCGCTCTTCTGGGGCTGGCGCTTCTGCTGCTTCTGCTTCTGGAGGAGCTGATGACAAGCACTCCAGCACCAGCCACATCCACAGCACCTGCACCCTTCACCCTGAGATTGAGCGACCAAGAGGAGTGCCAGAGACTCATTTTTGTCTTATAGCTTGTTGTTAATAAAGTCTATTTATGATTCACACACTTGCTTCATTTCTTTTTTTTAATAAAGTCTTGGTGGAAACTTTTAGAAATGGTTTAAGCCTTTGCATGCTTGTGGGATGGGTAAGAATAGCTTTGGAATGGGTTAGGATACCTGTGGGGTGGGGAATAGCTGTGGGATGGGTTAGGATAGCTGTGGGAAAAATAAACTTCCAGTGCAAGCATAGTGGGACTTTATGGTCCACCCTCCCAGGTGCCAAACCACCGGCCCTTTATTATCAATAATAATGTAATAATTATCCACAAATATCAACATAAACACAACT